>JAXGGT010000035.1:2479291-2526036 GCA_035583425.1 Marsdenia floribunda | reverse complement strand
CCCCCCCCCCCCCCCCCCCCCCCCCCCCCCCCCCCCAATTGTCACCTAATCTTTTAATTTTTTTTTGTTAAATTTTCTAACTAATTCAAATTTAGTTCAAATTATACTTATAAAATTTAAGCCTTATTATAAAATTTTTTTTTATACAATATAATACGTAAGACAATAAGAGTCGAACCAAGAATATTGTATAATTTCATAGTGCTTCCAATGTCTTCTTTTCTAGCTTCCTCCTCCTTTGGAATGAGATGATGATTGATTTATATGAAAAACTTTAGAGATTGTCTGCATGTTGATGTATTTCCTTCTCCTTCTCATCACTATAAATTGACTTGATTGGTCAAGTTGAAAATTTGGTTGTCTTCATCAATCAAATCCAAAAGTGGAGATCAATTAGGGCATGCAATAGTCTTCTGTAACATGACAACTCATAAGCATATGTGTCGGCATGTACACATCACATACCATATCTATCATTATGAAATCGATTACTTTCCCATAAATTAGCTATAGCTTACTGCTCAGGGTGCATGTGGAAGATCCATGGAAACAATTGTTAATTCAGAAGTATGTAGCTAGGTATATATATATATATATATGTGCATGCATGTTTATGTCCTTCTTGTTAGCTGACTTTGTACCTGTTACAGAACAAAGATAAGGTTTCCTTTGAAGTATTTATTGTACAAGTAACAGGAAAAAAAAAAGGATTGGAATAAACTTCATTGTATGAACCAGGAAAAAGACCTGCTCCATAGCTTAAAGAAAGTTTCAGTCTTGGCCACATTTTTCATTTCCTGCTCCTCCACTACTTCCCCCCCTTCGACATTTTTTATGCTCGATTCAGAATATGTTGCCACTATATATATGTATACACACTTAAAAGGATTGTCTGTGTTTCTTTTTTTGAGAGAGATGGCTCAACAAGGCTAGCTTTTCTCTGCACGGCATTATGACTGCTAAGATAAGGAAGGGGGAAAAGTTCATATTTGGTAAAAAAAGGAAAACCCACATATTTACACCGCCCCCCCCCCCACCCAAAAAAAAAAAACCAAGAAATTTATATTTCCACCAGTCACAAACTTGGGTGTAAAAAGCAGCATGCAAAAGAGAGAGTCAAGATAATATTTCATTTTCCCCTTGTCGTTTCTGCTATGATTCATTCATTCATTCATTAATGGAAACTGTTGTGTTTTCTTACAAATCAAATTCTGGTCCCAGCATGCATATAACAAGAGGGGAAGAGAGTTGACGTACCCATTACCCCTTAAATATTTGCCATTATTAACAGGAATCGTCCTTTATTTGTTTATATATATATATATGCATGAAATTAAAAGTAAGAATAAGCAATTGGAGCCAACATTTAGTGGCCCTCAGAGATTATTATGATTCATTCTTTAGAACAATAAAAACACAGATGGCTTCCACTTCCAATCTTGTCTTGCTGCAAGAAAAAGAAAAGGAAAAAAAAAAAAAAAAAGGAAAAGAATGTTATTAATTACAAAAGTGAAAGAATAATATCAGACATCTCATCTCTCTTTATTTCTATCTATTTTTAAATAAAGTTAAAAAAGAATTCATTTTTACCATGAATTTATATAATATATATATATATATATTGATCGATCTCCACACAAACCCTGCAAAAGAAAATCTGAATCTTGTCCTTTCTCTTTCGGTTCTGTCTATTTATGCATTACAAATGAAAAAATATGGGACTGTATGTATGTGTGTGCCTGTGAAATGATCAAGAAAAAAAAAAAAAAAAAAACAACTTTTTTTTATCCCCACACAGTAAATCAATTAGGTTCAGATGCAGTAGAAGCAATATAGCAGGCAGAGGTACCACCATAAACCCTACTTCTGCACTTTTCTTTTCTTTTCTTTTTTTTTTTCAAATGTCCAAAAAGTAGAATCAAGTAGCAGCGTCTTATGACAAAATGGGATGACTTCGAGTGCAAAAAGCAACTAATAAATACAAATTTTCGGTTTTGATGAATTCGTAGATCAAAGTTAAATTTAAAAATCAAACGAGTGGTCATATTTTTAAAATTCATATAACGGATATGTATACTTATTAATATTGCAAAGGAATTAATCTCTATATGTTATAAGTGATAATACATTATTATTACAAAATCGAACGTAAATCTTTGAATTCAAAACTGTCAATTATTACACGTTTAATGTAGTTTTCCATTAAAACTTACACTATAATACAATAAGCATATATTTCACTATACTAATTGGATATATATATATAACATAAAGACATTATTCGATTGAGAATAACTTCATCTATAATTCTAAAAGTTGATGGTTGCAGTCGAAAGCGAAGAAAGTCACGTAATTTCAATATATATATATATATAAGTACCATAAGTAATGTCTGCAATGCAATATGGGATGATCTTGTTGCAGTAATTAGGTGGAGCTGAGTGCTGCAATTGCAGGTTGCAGGTTGCAGGTAGTAGTACTGTACTGAGTGAGTGCATTGGGCATAAGTTCGATCTCGATCGAGTAGTATTGATTGTATGCATGCTGGCTCTTGTTGAGCGTGCTTCCCATGTTCTTTATTAACAAGTTCAGGATTCAAGTACCTGCTGCAGCAGGCACCCGCAAATCCCATAACAAGAAAAAATTATTACAACACACTTTCTTCTTTTATATATATATATATATATGTATATATTTACAGAAAGTTATGGAAAGCACAGTTAAGAGTCTATTGTTGTGGGGAACTGATGAGATCAACTGCAAGGTGAATCAATAATAAAGCTTTTTAGAAGAAAAGATAAAGAAAATACGTATCCATACAGGGGAAGCATCCATTCCTAGGAAGGTTTTAATTTCTTGCAGCAAATCCCTATGTATGTATGTATATATATATTATTATAATATAATCTTAAAGTCATTTTAGGACATAGTTTATAACTTAAGGGCGATTAAATACTAAGTTTTTTACAATAAAATAAAATAAATTTGGTAAAAACTCAAAAATCGTGTATTACAAATAATCTTTTTCTATTTAAGTTACTATTTAGTGACAAATTAGAAGAAAAAAAAATTACCCTATTAAATATAAATATTTACATATTTCGATTAGGGGATACGAAACTCATTATTTATATGTGATAGTAAACATTATGTATAATTGGGGAATATATATATATATATTTTTTTTTTTAAAAAAAATTAAAAGATTTTTTAATTGCTATCTAACATAACTTAAATTTACAACCATTCATATTTATAGGTAAAGTTATTATTACCAAAACAATTATTTCTTGTCATAATTCTAGAAGGGAAAAAAAATAATTAAAAAAAGAGAAATTTTTTAGATAGGTCCTAAAACTATTTATGTCTCTCAAATTTGATTCTAGATCTTTAAAAATACTGAACTAAATCCTTTAACAATTATATATATACTAGTAATATACTTTGCCCCCATGTACAAAGTATACCAAAAGTCACAATTAAAAATATATATTATATTATATTTTTAAATAAAGAATATCAAAATTTTATAATTTATTTATTTTGTTGTAATATTGTCAATGAGTCTTACAACAATTCAATAGTTATATGAGATATCAAAACTTTAAATAAACTTCTACAAAAATTGGCCAAAAATAAAAAAAATAAATTTAAAGGAGCACATTATTATAGCTATTGAATCTACAATTAATAAATATAATATTCACTATTAGTAAAAATAATTAATTCAAATAAATTTAAAACTTCTCTAACCATTATGTATTTGAATACGTATTCATAAGATATATATTTTACTAAAATGTTAGAATTTCTTAACAATAATAATAAATAATAACGACAAATTGGAGATATATGCAATTTAAATGAGAAAATAGAAAATTGTTAAAAAGAAATCATAATATAAATTAAAGAGATCAATATGAATTTCAAATTCAAGCATTGTTTTTTTTCCTTCATCAATTTTCTACTTTTATGTTATTTACAAGAGAATAATACATTTTAAAAAAAAATAAAGTTTAAAAATAAAAGTCGAGAGAAAAATGAAAAATTTTGAAAAATATAATATTTTATTAACAAGACAATATTTTAAAAGTTCTATAATGAGAGGGAAAAAATTAATTAAAGTTAGAAATTGAAATATTATTATTATTATTATTTTTAAATTTTGAGACAATTTTTTAAGTAATGTGGCTATCAACTAATTTATACTTTCTTAACATAAATCGAAATATCAATATATAAAAAGTTGAAAAAGATTAAAAAAAAAAAAATTACCTAAGAGTTCAACTTAATTACGATAGAGGGCATGTTATTGAAAAATATAGAAAAAGATCATATAATCTTATATATAAAAAAATAGTTAGATATTTTTCTATTTCTTAGAAGTTAAAAATTTGTTAGACAAAAAATATTAATATAATTTGAAGAGAAAACATTTGAATTTTAACTCAATCGTTGTTTTCTATTTACAAGAAAAATATCTATTTAAAAATAAAAATTACAAGTTATGAAAAAGAATAAGGAAAAAAATAATAAATTAAAAAAAAGAAGATAATAATAATAATAAAATCAACAACTAAAAAAATTATAAAAATAAATACACAAATAAAAAGTTATAAATGAGTATTACTTCATCTTATCAAGAATAATTCAAGGAAGAAAATTGAAAATGTTAAGATTAAATATTAAAAAAATTCTAAGAAATCAACTAATTACAAAGGGACGATTAATTGGAAGAAAAAAAAAACCTTTTAAAAATATATGTTATAATTTTATAGAGAAATTTACTTGAATATAAAATTAATCTTTAAAAAAAAAAAAAAACCATTAAAATAGATTATCTTATTTTAGATTATCTTTTTGTGAAATTTTCTTATATTTAAGTTGAACAATAAATTTAAAAAATTTACTTGTGCTTAAATAGATATGAATAAAAGAACGTTAAAAAATAAAAGAAAATATAGAGAAATTTATTTATTCTTTTTTTTTTTATTTGAAAAAATAATGTTTAAAATAAAAAAAAAAATTAATAACAATAATAATAAAAAATATAAAGCAAATTAAGAAACAAAGTCAAAAGGCGAATTTTTTTTTTTTTTAAAAAAAGTCACAGAATATAAAAAATAAGTAAGCAAAAGGTTTTATAATTATAAAGACTATAAAATCCAAAACTTCATAAAAATTATAATGTTGCCATTAAAAAAAGATGATTATTATGTAATCTTATATATAAAAGATATATATTTTAAATTAAAAGATTTATCTCGTATTAAATATAACTCAATTACTTCTTATCTTAATTCTAAACGATTATGAGTAGAAATAGAAGAATTATAAAAAAAAAAAAAAAAACTCATCCTCAATCTAAAAGAAATTAAAATTGGGCCCATTTATACTTTGCCATCCCATTAGATTTTCTATATATTGGATCAACTCACTCTTTCTTTTTATCTTCTTGATCCAGTATGCTATGAACACATTTTATTTTTAATACATTTGGTCCAAGCCCAATCTTTTGTAATTATATGTCTAGGAATCAAAATAAATATAATTTTGAAGCCCACCTCATCCCTCAACTACGAGGTTAGGAGTTTCAATTCTGCTCATGGGAATATAGTACATTTTATGGTCAGCTGTTTATATTTAATAAAAGAGCACCTACAGTGAAAGGAATTAATCACTACTGTCAATTCGCTAGACCAAAAATAAATAAATAAATACAATTTATTGTGGAAAAATGACTAATCTAAAGATTGACTCATTGAAAACAAGATGTTAGCTTAGTGGTGTGACACTCCTTATTTAGGTGTTTTCACTTGACTTGTCAAGTAAAGGTCCTGAGTTTGAATCTCACCAAGGATAACCTTATATCGAATGTCAATCATATGCTATAATTTTAGAGAAATTTCTCTATAAATTCCTTTCGAATTAATCGATAAGGATATTGAATGTTATTTTAACTTTTTAATTATCAATTAAAAATAAATTATATTATGAGTTATTTGTGTATATATTAATAATAATTTTAAAATTAAAAAAAAAAAAAAAAAAAAAAAATGCTAAGCTACGACTACGGGTGTGAAACTACCTTTGCAAATTATTATGAGAAATAATTTGAAGCTTGAATGGTTCGTAAGTACCATGAATATTGAGACCAAACCACCAAATAGCATTACATAAAGAAGTTCTTTTTTCCTTTTCCCTCTCTCTCTGTTTTATTCTATCTGATGAAATCCCTTTTTTTTTTTTTCTTTTTCTTGAATTTTACGTTTTATTTGAAATTTGTTCTCTCATTCTTGTTTAATCATAATTCTTTTTCATTTTTCTTTCTTTGTTTGTTTCTTGAATTCATCCGTGTTTGTGTTTGGCAGAACTTTTGATGACTTTCATTCCGGGAGATTCACAGAACAAAAGAGTTCCATAATGGATGTTTCCATAGAGAAGTATAAGACTTATAATTTCATATTTTAACTTGCTTTCTCTCCCTCTCTAATTTTCTCTGATTTGTTTTATCTGATGAATGCTCTCTCTGTCTTCTTTTTTTTTTCTCTTGTTCAATAGCAGAAACCAAGACTGCTTCTTGTTCAATATAACCTTTAATTGTGAATTTCTTAAAGCATGTTCTGTTCTGCCCTTTCTGCAGGTGGATTGGTGTAAGCTATTATAATGTGCCTGACATTTTCTTGATCATTTTCTGTGCTTATTATGTTGCAGAATTCTCTGAAAACCCTCAATGCTATCAGGTAAGATTGTAATGGTAAGTGATCTTTGCAAGAAGAACTCTGGTGTCCTTTAGCCTTTTTAGATATCAGCTTGCTGTGTAGTGCTACCTAGTTGAAAATTTAGGTATTGTAAATTGAGTTTTCTGTGTCTATGAGAGAATAAAAAGTAGTTTCTTGTTCATTTTAGGCAAAGGAGTAGATCTCTGAGATTGAGTTACTTGAAGAAGAGGTTGCAAACCATTAGCAGCATGTTCTAACTCTATACTGGAGCATTTTTGAACAATGAGTGAAATTGCATTGCTTTTACACACTCTAAAAAGCTGCATAATTGTGAGGAGTGTTTACTACAGTGACATGAAATTGTTTCCTCACGCACAGCTTTGCCTTCTTTTTTTTTTTTTTTTGTTTTGTTTTTTCTCTCTATTCAAATTACTATTGAAAACATCAGTTTAAAATCTGAACAATGGCCTTTCCTTGAGTGGTTGCAATCATCCCCAGAGGTTCAAGAACAGCAAGAAGTAATGAGGAAGACCTCTATGCTTCGAACTCTTTTAAGGATCATCTCAATCAGTGTCCAAATAAGTTGTCAGAGGAAAAGGCCTTATGTATGGCTGCAGCTGTATATTTCTGGTACAGCATCTGTAAATGCAGAGCAAAACTGGTCATCTTTGCTGCCAAGATCATCCCCTAATGTTGTACTACCACTAATTTTGCATTCCTTATTGGCAAGGAGGACATATATATATATAGTGCAATCTATATGTAATGCAATTTAGACTAAGACAATAAATGAAAGGCAAATTTTGTGAGTTCTTAATGAGTTTTTAAAATTAATATAGTATCATATTTTAGAGAACATCCATGGTCACAAAAATTGTCTGCAATGGAAAGGAACCATGCACCCAAGCCCTTCTTTATCATAGTTTCATAACGTCTGGAATCTATATATATATAATTATATATATACACACACACACAACACACGTCATGAGAAAATAAACACCTGTCAATCTGCATGTAAAACCACGATGGCACCACGCAAGAACTCCATCAAATATATATAAAAAATACAAATTTCAAGCCGTTTGCAAAATCTTCTGGGCATGCTTTTATAATTTGCATATGTCAATCGATCGATCCCCAATACCCTTGTTTCTTGAACCAGGGGAAAGAAAGAAATGTTTACTACTGGAACTGCTAGTAACTGTTCTTTGCTTCTCTTGTTCGCTCTCTCTCTTTTCCTTGCTTCTTCTTCCCATTGTTACGAAGACGATGCACCGGTAACACCACTTCTAGAGCTCCAAAAATGTCAAACCAAGTGTTTCCAGAGACAGTTCTTCTACAACACCACCCAGCAGATGGTCTGCGTGACGAGGTGTCATGACAGATTCATACAAGATCGCTTAGCTAAAAATGGCAAAAATCCACAAATGGATCAGAAGCACTGCCGAAGAAGTGGAGAAAGAGAGAGTAATCTACTAGGAAAAAAGAAAGAAAAGAAACACAAGGAAGAGGAGGAGGAGAAGAAGAAGAAGAAGAAGAATCCATACCATATGGAGGGACAGAAGTTTTATTCTAGGTTCAGGACTGAAGAAGGCCATTTCAGAGTTCTTCAGAGGTTTTCTGAAAAGTCCGATGAGCTTCTCCAAGGCATTGATGGCTACCGGTTAGCTATCTTTGAAGCGAATCCCAACACTTTACTTCTTCCACATCACTGTGATGCTGATGCAATATTTGTTGTTACCCATGGTGATTGATCAATACTTCCTCATTCCATACGTTTATCGGTTTAGACGTTTAGATTGGTAGTAAGGTTTCTAACTTGATGAAAATGATCAATTAAAACGCTTAATGATCGTTAATGATGGTGTGATTTTTACAGGAAAAGCAACCATAACCTTTGTGTATCAGAAAACGAGGCAGTCCTTCAACTTGGAAAGAGGAGATGCCATTAAGGTTCTTGCAGGGACAACCATGTACCTAATCAACCCTGACAACAATGAAAAACTGAAAATTTTAGTGTTAGTCCATCCCATAAATGCTCCTGGCCAATTTGAGGTTATACTACTGTACACTACAAGCAAAGAATAATTTTCTAGAGGCATGCATCCATGTCGTCCTGAAAATGAATCCGGACATGTCTAGGTTAATTGGGAATTCCATTTGTTTTCAGGAATTTTTTGGCTCAGGAGGTGAAAATCCTCGGTCTTTCTACAGGGCATTCAGCAAGCAACTCTTACGTGCTGCTCTGAATGTATGTGCTTGATTTCCATTCACAATTTTACAGATCTCCATTATTATATTCTTTAGAGGATAACTCGATTTAACCTGGGATTTAGTTCGATTCTTCTCCCTGTCCTTACCTTGTTAAATCTTAACACTATGTATATTTTTTCCCCTTTTTCCCCTCTTTGAAATGATTAAAGATAGAAGAAGACATGCACGATGACTTCTTTGAGAGGCAGGATCAAGGAACAATAGTCAAACTGAATTTAGAACAGACTAGAGCACTGATCCATGATCAGGAGGAAGGATCCTCTAGCCGTTGGAAATGGGGTGAACCAGGTTCTTCTAGCCAGGGGCAGGGACAGGAAGGTGAGCCAGGTTCCTCTAGCCAGGAACAGAAACAGGGAGGCGGATCAGGTGAATCTAGCCAAGAACAGGAAGGTAAATCCGAGGGTCCTTTCAATGTCCTGCAAAAGCTAAAGTTTTCTAATGAATTAGGACAGTACTTTGTGGCTTCTCCTGATAATACAGAGCAATTAAGGCAGAAGAATATTGCAGTGGCCTTCATGAACATTAAGCAAGTAAGTTTCTTTCCATTGATTTCTTTGAGTATCATAACTTGTTGCAACTCCAAAAAAAAAAAAAAAAAAATCCTCAAAAATCAACCGTGTAAATTTCTCCAGGGAGCGATGATATTACCATACCACAACACCAGGGCTACAGTAGTGCTGGTGGTTATTGAAGGAACTGGAGAATTCGAAATGGCTTGCCCTCACGTTGTTGCAAGAGAAAGCCAAGAAGAAGATTCCATGGGAAACAAAAAAAAGAAACAAGAGAAAAGTAGTGTCCAATACGAGCAAATCAGAGCTGAACTTTCTCAAGGAGGTGTTCTCATAATCCCTCCAGGACATCCCATTTCCATAATCGCCTCAGAAGATAAGAATCTGCAATTAGCAGGGTTTGGAATCAATGTCAGATACAATTACATACAATTCCTCGCTGGTAGAAGCTTCCAGTCAAATTTGATATATATATATATATATATATGAATCATTCATTCACAAACTAATTACACAACTAAAAAGTGCCCGCTTCGATTTGATCATTAATTTTTTTTTTTCTTTTCCATCTGCACAGGAAGTGACAACATATGGAACCAGGTTCCACCAGAAGTACAAGCAATATCATTCAACTCAGAAGCTTCGGAAGTGTATGAAGTATTTGGAAGCCAACTGAAAACTTATTTCGTGCCTGGACCTAATCAGTCTCGACAGACAAAAGGGGAAAGATGCCATTCCATGGCTTCAATCTTGGATGCCGTTGGCTTCATCTGAGATGATGCAGGTGTGTGTGTGAATATATATATATATGTGTATATATATATATATGTATCTAACAAATCCTACGCTACGAGTACTGGTGTAAAACTACCTCTGTAAGTAAAATAAAAGGGAGTTTTTGGTCATCACCATCTATGGATGAATGAAATCCTTCTTGAGTTGTGATAACTGCATTTTCTTACTTCCTCTTTTCGAGTTGAATTCAAGAATTGAATTACTGATGTTAGAAGCGTTTAGTGAACCATAAAATCTGTTAAAATTTTAACAGAAAGTTTTTTAGAGAAATAATTTGAAGCTTGAATGGTTCGTAAGTACCATGAAAATTGAGAGCAAACCAAATTGTATTTCATAAAAAAAGTCTTAATTAATTAAATTATTTCATAATATGTAAAAATTAATTAATTAATTATTTTTGTTTAGGATCATTGGTTAAAATATGAAGATATTTATTTAAATTACCTTAGTTAATTAAATCTTAGCAAAAAAAAAAAAAAAAAAGCTAAAGACCCTTGTCATCATGATTTTCTCCGAAAATCACGGTCTTTTTCCTCAAATATCAATTAATGAGTCTTTCCTATGAGCAAATCGTGGAAAGATTGGATCTTCACGGTTTCCATCCATGTTTCTGATATGGGCTTTGACTCTGTCTTGACAAGAATTTTTTTACGTGGTGTTCTTGAAATCATTTTGCCATTTTACGTCTTTTAAGGGAGAGATCGAATGGGAACTAGCAATAGGGAATGGAATGATCTTCCGGAGGATCTGTTAGAGTTGATTGTTTTGCAATTGCAAGTCAGGGATCAAAGGTTCTTTGGTCAGGTATGCAGGAGCTGGAGGCAGGTTCTCCTGAGGATCAAGTCGAGATCTGGGTCATCACTATTCAGAAGTTCATGGCTGATTGCATACGAAAATGATGGGAGAAATAGGTGTTACTTCCATGACTTGCTGAATTCAAAGCATTGCATACGTGAATTCCCGGAACTGCACGGCACGGTTTGTCTTGCATCCAGATATGGTTGGTCACTTATGTGCTCCGGCGCGTCCAGGTTTTTCTTCTTCAACTTCTTCACAGGACAAAGAATAGCACTACCAAAACGGAAATCAAAGGAGCTGAGATTCGAGATCTTCAGCTCATTCTCTAAGAAAAACAGGCCTTTTGTGGCTGGTTTTTCAAACCCCTATTCCACAGATTGGATGGTTGTCATAATCCGTAGAATTGACAGTTCCAAGATTGAGATTAGCAGGTATATAAGAGGTGAAAAAGGTTGGACTACTCGCATTTGTGGCGTCCCAACCCCAGGCCACACAGGAAAGATTTCAGGTGCATTGGTTCAGAAAGATATAATCTATTGCTTTTTTGAATATAAAGGTAATCTTCGGACATGGGTATTTGATGCTGTTGGATTAAGATTAGCTCGAATCGACTATAACCTGAAATCCAATGTATCAGAAACTCAAAAGCATCCAGTTGATGGAAAAAAGATTCTTGTTTACACCCCTAAATTTCCTGATTTATATGAGAAATTCTTGATGAGGAATCCATCTCTGGAAAACTGGTCTGCTAGTAGAAGAAGTGGCTATGATGCTGATGAGTACCCCCATAGATATGTATCTCTATGTCCCTTTGTCCTAACACATCCACCTTTGGAGTTGGCTTCTTTCTCCCAATCTGATCCAAGTTCGTCTTTCTGGACTTACAGATGTGTTTCTGCTCCTGATTATTCAAGTCAGTATGGACTTAAAGAACGGCCAAAGAAGGGATCTCCCCATCTGCAAATCTTCCATGTTGAACCGCATCTTTCCCATGTTTTCAATTGATTTATGGCCATAAAAAACATAGTTTTCTTCCCAATTCTAGTAAAAACATTTCACTAGTTATCAGCTTTGCTTGTACCAGAAATGGTTAAAGATCTTGGGTGGGTGAGAATAGTGGAAGGATTTCAGATGGTAATGCTCCATTTGGGCGAAAAAATTATCTTCTTTGCAAGTAAGATTGGTAGTGCACTCATTGTATATTTATTTAATCCCCACCAAATTCCATATCCAGGTGTTTCAAAAGTACAATGTCACGACCTTGTGACCTTCGCCTACCAAAACCTGTTGCCATTTTCTGAGGATCAAACTCGTTGCATCTGTTCATTTGTTCTCCTGCTCCTGCTGCTCTCTCCTTTGCATGTCTGTTTCTTTTTTTCTTGAAAACATCAAATATTAACCATGGACCAAACTGTTGTTTAGCACATCATATTTAATCATGCTTGATATGAACATTATACTTAATTTTCCTACAGTATCCAGCCATGTAAACGCTCAGTAATATATCAATTGTTGGCAAGGACTGGCAGTCATGATAGGAAGATGTGTAATAATCACTGTTCTGCAATACAAGCACTACCCCAGAACTACAGTGGTCAAGGAATGCCCACCTTCAATGGTATGCAAATGAATCCCTTTTCAGGTATGAAACTGAATTGCCAAGCATGAATTGCTTTGGATCCATAAACCTTTAACCCAGTTAAAAATACAGGGAAGGTCATGTTTCATTTTTTCTGTTTCTCAATGACAAACTCAATGAGATTTATCCAACATCTTGTGTGCTATGAACATTTGAGACGAATGCCTTGTCTTGGGCAATCTTCTTATAAAAGTTTTTATTTTTCTCGTCACGGGCAAAATACTATTTGGAAAATGTTTGGATTTAGGTATTTGAGTTGAATGATTAGATTTTTTTTTTTTTTTTTTTTAAAGATTTTATGGAAGGGAAAATCTAAGATGGTTATATTAGTTACTGGAATGCAATACATTGGGCAGAAAATGCCATAAATAGATGTGACAGAAGTAAATTTGATCATATACTTGAAGCTGAACACCACCTACTTATGAACATGTTTTATCAGCAGAAAGTAAATGCAATACATTCAAATTTATCTGTCTTCTCTGATATGGAGTCTTTAATTCCTATATGAATCAATAGTAACAAAGGCAGTAGTGGGATCCAACACTTTAATACTATAAGGTCCACCAATTTATCCTGCAAAACTGCAATAAATTCCTACATATATATTAGTACAATAAATATGTACAGCAGACAAAGCAGAAGAAAACACCCAAAACATTTCATCAGAGTCACTTCAGCAGAAAGCCTACAGGGGAACCCCTTAAAATCCCACACTTTTTGTCCCTGAAATCATAAAATGAAGAAGTTTTCAACTTCATTAGTCCTGATTTTGTTTGCTGTTTTTTCAGGTAGTTGCATCAAGCATGCCATTTCTTTCCCCTCTTGTTTGGCTCATTGTTAATTTAAATACTAAGAATGTTAAAACCAGTTGCACAACATATTATTCTATATCCTGTTCTGTTCTTGGAATGATGCAGGAAATATGATACTAGATCATCAGAAGGTGAATGCAAGCAACTGCCACTACCTGGAAACCATTGGAGGAGGCTGCCCTGATGGAAATCTCTGCCACGAAACCTGCAGGCCATGCTACGTGGGAATCGGACTAATCTTGACATACTGTGTAGCTCCTGGTGGTGGAATTAACTACTGGAGATGCCGCTGTAGTTTCATGAAAGGGGCACCTTGTCGACTGCCCGGAATAGCTTGTCCTGCACCAGGCTTATCTTCTTCTTCTTCCCAACAACACCTCCAGGATGGTTATGGAAACAAGACTGCTTGATCACCTTGTAAACCATTGCTGTAGGCATATGTGTGTTCTTTTAACTAATTTGTAACACAAACATTATAAAATTGCTGAAATTTGACATTGGATTTTGAATTGTTTTATTTGGGTTGAATTGTGGAGGCCATATTACAAAATTTGTTTCAGCATTGGGTTCTGTCAGTTGCTGAGGTTAGTCTTGAGAATAAATTTCAAACATGCTTCTGTTTCTAGTACCACTATAGTACTGGAATATATACCAGCATTAAAGAATATTTATGTCTAGGAGATCATTTTTTAGTGTAATATTTTCCTTATCATTTTCTATGATGTTTCTTAAAAAAAAAAAAAAAAACGGAAAAAAAGAATTAATACTTTTATTTTTATAAGATATGTTACAAGTATAAAAAAATTGTAAAATAATACTTGTTACGTCCTACAAGTTTTTTTTTTTTTTTTAATAATAATTCAAGACTTAAAACCATTTTTGGTATAAGGTTAATACAATACTGTTTCAATGTTTCTTTCCTTCATTTTTTTTTTTTTAAAAAAATAAAATTTTGGAGACAGTTTCATTTCTGACATATTTGGTACTCATGACTTTTCGAATAATAAATAAGTGAGATTTTTACCAATTGAGTCACACTGTCTTAATAATGTTTCTTCATTCCTGAATTATTATCTAAGAAAATAAAATTATATATAAAATGTATAATATATATGTATATTATATTTATTTAATTTAAAAATAATATATATATATATATATATATATAATTTAGTTAACAACAATCTAATTTTTTACTATAGAAAGCTATAAATTCGAATTAAAAAAAATTAAAATTTTAAAATATAACTTGAAAGTTTTGTTAAGTTGTTAAATAGTAAACATAATGTAATTATTATTATTTTTTTGACATGGTATTTCAAACTCTTTCGGTCTAAACTAATTTATCTAGGAAGGTCCAATAGTGCGAAGATATCTCAAATTGTGAAATACTCGAGTGAGGTTTCTCTTACACCTCTTGGCAAACTAGGAGGAAGGAGAGATTTGAAACCTAGACCTCTTGGCAAGCTAAGAGTTCAAACAAAGAAACTTGACTAATATATTCTAGGAGAAGTTATTCATAATAAAATTATTATTAATTACGTTTTTTTTTTTTTGTCATTTCATTATAATAAAATTATATTTTAAATTTCAATGAAAAATTAAATCAAATATATTTTAATTAATATATATATATCTAGTACTTTTAAATAATTATTGTGGAAATAGAAATAGAAATACAACTCCATTTTAGAATCGGCTTGATCCATTCACTTAAAAACGAAAAGGAAAAAAAAGAAAGAGTTCGGTTTGATCCAAGCCCAACCGGATTCAGCTTTCTGAGTCTTCTTGTTCAGCAAGAAGAGAAGTCCCTTTATTAGTCTTGAGCTCGAATCATCAATTTTCAAACAGAAAAACCCTTAAAAAGTGAGAAGAATTCAAGGAGAGAATACTTTTGAGTCCTGAAGAGATCTCAATCTAAAATCAAGAAATCATACCAATAGAGAAAAATGGAGTGCGTCTTTGGATTAGTGGGTAAGGGTTTTGCTTTGGTGGTTGCCGATACATCTGCCGTCCACAGCATCTTAGTTCACAAATCTAATGAAGACAAAGTTATGATTCTTGATTCCCACAAGCTCATGGGCGCTAGTGGGGAAGCCGGTGACAGGTAATGTCTTTTTTTTTTTTTTTTTTTTTTTTTTGGGGGTTTTGATTAAATTTAGGATTTTTTTTTTTTAAAATTTCATTTGAGGTAATTTAGGTTGTGGGGTTTTTTCCCTTTTTAAGTTTTTTCTTGTGTTGGTTGCAATATGTTGGTGACGATTTATTTGGTGGGTTTTTTATGGGTTTTGGATCTTTTTCACCCTTTGATTTGTTGAAGTTATTTGGGTTTTTGAGTTAGTTTAATTTAAGAAACATAATGCTAATAATTTTTCATGCTGTGGGAATTTGCAGGGTTCAGTTCACTGAATATATCCAGAAGAACGTAGCCTTGTATCAATTCCGCAATGGTATCCCTTTAACAACAGCAGCTGCTGCTAACTTCACCCGAGGAGAGCTTGCTACTGCCTTGCGCAAAGTATGTTTTTTGTTTTTCACTTCTGATAGACCTTAGATGGATTTTGTCTGTTCAAATGAACTTTTGTGAAAACTTGAATATCCAAAGGCCTAAGTTGGTTTGGGCGGCATCTCTTTAGACGGTGAATAGATTTTTATTTACAATCGAAATTTCTGAAGAAGGTGCTTGCTGTTGACTTATCATATGTGCATCCTATGAATAAATTTGTTGAACAAAATCTTTCCTAAATTGCCATATTAACGATCAGTTGTGAGATGCTTTCAGGCCAAAATCAGCATAAGAAAAAAGCATGCGCACGTGTGATTTGTCTATTAATTGATTTTGAATTCTGATGGATGTATAAATATTGGGAGAAAGATAACTAATATGTATACTTCATATGTACATTTTGAGAATTGTTAGTAGTATAGATATAAACTCTGATGAATAACTTGATGTTTTTCTGTTACCTGCTTTGACACTTTAATTTTCTGTTTAGCTCTTATGTTAGTTTTGATATGTGTAGCAATGCAACAAGTCTACGGATGGTTCTTTAGTGATTTCTGTCATCTGTAGACCCATTACTGAGTTTAAAATCAAATTTCACTGATATTGGTTGAAGTACTAAGCTTTAGGCTTTGCAATCAGAAGATTTTGTATCATTAGGTTATGATTCGTCGATGTTGCTATATTTCTAACAGTTTATTTGTTCTATTCATCTTCACTTCCATGGAGTGGGAAATATATAAGAGCTTTCTTTGCTTGAAGAGGAATTCACCTTTGTATTTCTTTTTGAGCTAAAATCTTCTAAGTGATCTTTTTGAGTTTTTTTTACCAGCCAAAATCAACCCAAACCTTTATGCCATAACCATTTTTGTTTGCCATTGTTAATGATTAAATACATCTTTGTCATTGTAATCCAAATAGGTTCAACTTTGTCCAGGTTCATCATCCTAGCTGTTCTTTTAAAAATAGCATAAATACACCTCTGCCTTGTATCTATATTGCTTTCCACACCAGCAAACTTTTTCTTTTAAAAGAAAACTAGAGTCATGTTAGGATACTGGATGTCTCTATGTAATAATAAATCAATAAAATCTAGACCACAAGCATGTATTTTTGTTTAAATGTATTTTCCAGCACATGTATTAATGGTTTGGCTGCAAAAGAGTAGTTTCCAAGGTTATGCGATGGTTGGGGTTGGGGTGGGGAGTAGGGCTCTAGTGGTCAGTGAAACTTTACATTGTTTCAACATTAATTAAATTTTCTGGCTATGAAGAATACACAGATTAGATTTTGTTATGTTTACTATAGCTGAAAAGGAGGAAAAGTTAGATGGTACTTACTCCCTATGGCTCTGAATTTAGAAATGCAGTAAATGAAAACATTATTTGACTGAACTTGTGATTTTACATTTCAGAGTCCATACATGGTGAATATCCTTTTGGCTGGCTACGACAAGGAGACAGGCCCTTCGCTATACTACATTGATTATATTGCTAGTCTTCACAAGGTTGATAAGTCAGCATTTGGTTACGGTTCCTATTTCTCACTTGCCATGATGGACAGGCATTACCGTAAAGATATGACAGTTGAAGAGGCCATCGACTTGGTTGACAAATGCATAATAGAGATACGTTCTAGATTGGTCGTGGCTCCACCAAACTTTGTAATCAAGATCGTGGATGAGAATGGAGCAAGGGAGTATGCCTGGCGCGAGTCCATCAAGGATGCCCCTGTCTCTACGAACTGAATTAATGCCTGTTAAGGTGTTACAAGACTTTGATTTAATAGTTTTTGTGATCTCATTTGAATCAATATGATACTCTCAAGTTTCACTTTTAGAAGTTATATGAGATTCTGGAAAGTGCCTCTCCTTAAATTGGTAATATTTGAGAACTGTTCACTTCTGAAACTTGTCAACTCTATGCAAAGCAGGTTGAAATGCAATGGTTTTTCTTCCCCCTGCAATTGTTATTATTACCACAGTGCACACCTCTTTGAATATCACCTTTTCTTTGCATTCTCTTTGGATTCTTTGGTATTAGCTTTTTCTTTGACCAAATTTTTGTCTCATATGAGAAAAGTGCAGAATGATTCTATGCAAAGCAGAGGTTGAAATGCAATGATTTTAACTTTTTTCCCCTGCAATTGTTATTACAGCAGCTCACACCTCCTTCTGAATATGACCTTATCTTTACATTCTCTTTGGATTCTTTGGTATTAGCTTCTTTGACCAAAGGTTTGTCTCACATGAGGAAAGTGCAGAATTCGGTGTACATTTTGTTGTAACGGTGAAACTGCATATTAAACAGTAATTGATTGCTGTCAAAGAATAATTGTATAATTGTATTGTTCATGAGTGTGTTTTTTTGGGCCAGACAAAAAAAAAAAATTATCTTTTTTTGTCCAAATATTGTTCTTTTAACTCTAAAAGCAATGTATATATTAACCAAAGAGGCTCATTTTAAAAAAAAAAGGGAAAAAGAATTGAATTAAAATATTACAATTTACTTTTTATTTTTGTTCCAATGGAGACCTAAGACAGGTCCGTCCAGTGCTAATTTTAAGTTTAATACAAATCGTCGTGCGAAGTATTTTATTCGATAACTCGAATATCACTCTCATGAGATATTCTTTTCTTTTTTCTCTTTAAGCATTATTCGTACTGTGCGTACCATCACTTTTTTCACTTTTTTCACTTTCCGCTTTCCACTTCTTCTCTACTCATCAATGCATATGATATATTGACATGACAAATCTTACCAAATTCCAAAAGGTTGTCAGCAGCAATTCTTTTCGTGTTCTTTCCTTTTCTTTTTGCCTGAAACTTGAAATTTCTTGCAGAATTTCCTAAACTCTTGGGTTTTCTTCCTTCCTTCTTCTTCCTTTTTGTTTTTGTTTTGTTTTGTTTTGTTTTTTTTTTTTTTTTATATATTTTTTTTAATGTTCTCTTGATTAAGAGCCCTGCAAAATATCTCCATTTTCCCCTTTCTTGGTTTTTCAAATCAAGGTGAGTCTTTTCATCTCCTAAAACCCATTTTTCTTTGTTGATGGTTTTATATTTAGCCTTATCTTTTTGTTTATATATATATATATATATATATTTATGCTAACTTGGGGTATATTCTGGGGTTGCTGATCAGTGTGGATTTGATAGATGTATGAAACCGCTCGTTAGTATGTTTGTGTTTTACCTAAAGTACAATCTGCTCTTTGTTTTCGGCCGATTTGAGCAATTAATATTTGATTAATCTCTGCTTAGGAGAGGTTTGATTTTACCCCATGAAAGTTTTTCTCCATGTTAAAATGCATACATATATATATATATATATATAGATAAGATGTATGCCATTAATTTATGTTTCACTATGACCTAATGTCGTGTAACAGTCACTGTTGTTATGGGTTTTTATTGTTGAAATTTTCCCTTCTATTTCTTCATTTACCACTGTGCTACTTGTTTGAAATAATCATCAATGGTTAAAAGTATGGAAAATGATAAAATTCTTTAGGTAAGTGAAATGAGATGGATCTATGAAGTAACCAATTGCAGCAATATTTTCACACTTTCTCCATCCATGTGCGTATATGTTCTTCCAATTTCTATATTTTTACGACAGATCCTGCTTGAGTTTTGACAAAGACTGTGTACATTATATGTTTGTTGGGTTTTTCCCCTTTTTAATTCACAGATGTATATACATATATATGTTCTGCTACTTCAGTTGTGCTTCTTGCCTGCTACATTTCTCTATCTTGTTTGTTGGTGATAAAGGGAGGATAAGGTACAATAACTTTGTTTTCTCACATTGGAAACTTTAGAAGGTAAATGGCAGTGTTTCTTGTATACATGCAGTGTAAAAGATAGCTAAGGTGATAACTATAAAGTTCCTAACAGGAAATGGTTATGTTTGAGAAACAAAAATTAGAAGTGTATTTAGAGTAGTAATTTTATAAGTGACTTATGTACAGTAGTAACCACGAAATATGGGGCTGATGAAACCTATATATATATGTATATCTTCCTTTGAGCTTATAATATAAGGCCATTAAGACATCAGAAACAATTTCTGGATATGCTTCAACTTGTATCTCCTTTCATGGTATGCTTGGTATTTCTTCTAGCTAGCATCTTTTGAAGCCATTTGTTTCAACACAAAACTTATTCGCAAAACTAATTTCTTGAAAGTTACCGGATATTTTCTGTCATTTTCTTCATATTAATTAATTCCCAAGTCCTGAATCCGCAGCTGACAGGTAATGCGTCTAGCATAGATAATCACGGGAAAAATAACTAGAAGTTTACAGCATGCTTTAGATCTTTTTCTTTTGACTGTAATAGTGCTGTTGATTTTCATATGTAGTAGTTATATAATAACCTGCCCTACTTGGTGCAATTGACTCCCCACCTCAAGACAAATTTTCTCCTAGCACATACCTGATTAGGAGAGGAAGGGGGAGAGGGGAGTGGAGAAAGAGAAGGGAGTTCATTTCAAACAATAATCATTGTAGCAGTATTTGATTGCTTTAAGAATGTGCCAACAGCTCATCATTTATTTCCATTCTTGAGGGCTGCAAGACAGACTAGGGGCTTGCAAATATTTCCCTTCTTTAGTTTCATTTCTGTTTCCAATTGAAGTTTTCTTTGTGTGCATTGGACTGCAAAACTAACTGATGGGCTAGATCATCTTTTAGAAAATATAAAATATAAACAGGCTAACTGTTTTAGTAAGACATAATGTAACTGTCATATTGTATTTCCAGAAACTCAGGTATTCCATTTTCTAGCTTAAGGAAAGAAAGTCTGAAACCTCAATATCTGGGCTTGCAAATGTTATTCAACAACTGAAATTTGAAGTTTTCAGGTATGTCAGAAAGTTTTGCTAACTCAACACTGGTCCAGGTATGGAGTTCAACAGCTTGAACTTGCTCTGGGACAGTTAAATGGAGCTTCAGTATATTGTGGCCTGATAATCTGATCAAAGACCTACTCCCTGCTTTTTCTGCAATCCTCTTTCTTTTGTAGCTCTGCATTGAAAGGAAAAATTAGTACTGAGGAAATTAACTCTACCGGATTTGCAGATAAGTATCAATCAGGCATGTTCTGCTTGTGTGCAATTTGAAGCACCCCTGCATAAAACTGAAGACGTCATAATGTATTGCCAGACATTGGTATGATTCAACTAACTAAGAAGGTTAGACTATCCTGCAACTTTTATAATTAGCTGAACTTTGTTTCCCCAGTTGTTTGTTCATTGATTTAAATACTTTCTGGAACTGATAAAATAACACTTTTTTTTTTGGTTGTGATCTGCAGCAGATATTCTTGAGTTCTCATTTCTAGTAAGTAATGGGTACCGTTGTCAATGAGTCAGATGACGAATATTCTGTCATTGGTGATAAAGGAGATATTGGCTTCATTGATTTGAAGGATTGTGAATCTATTTGTAGATATAATCCTTCTGAAGAAAGTGATGTGGTTGTTATATCTGTTCCATTCCCATTGGTAGAAGGCAAGCCTCAATCTACTTTGGTGGGAGAGACTTATGCTGATTCAATCACTATCAAAAACATTACCAATGAATCTCTAGATCTCTGGTCTGTGGAAATTTATGATTCCAAACCCTTGGAATCATTCACTCTGTCCATAATGAAGCCTCCAACTGCAAATTCAGATGAGCAAGATGTACAAGAATTCTTAGAGTCGTTTCGTTTAGAAGATAGAATATTGCGTGCAGGTCAGACTCTAACCATTTGGTTGTCCTGCAAGCCCAAAGTTATTGGCATTCAGCAATCAGCTGTGCACTTCAAGGTTGGAGATGAAACAATTGAGCGAGTTGTTTTCCTCATTGCTGAGGATAAGATTTCACGGTCTTTGACTTCTAACAGGCCATTCCATAAAGTTAGGAAGAAAAAGAACTTAGTTTTTGATGCATATTCTTCTGAAACATTTGTTGTCGGCTCACGTCCTTCAAAGCCTTTTTTAAACCGCGGGTCTCGCAATAGACTACCACCATATCCTATCCCAGAGGATATTAGAGAGTTGATACAGCAAAAGCAAATTCCTGATGCTATTCTCTCTGGTCTAACAAAAGCGAACTATGCTTCTTATTTCAAGACTTTAGCGTTCATGGAAGAAATCAAAATGGAGGTATATTTCAATTCTTCTTCTAATTATTAAGTTACCTATTTGATTTATCGGTGTTAGAACTGTGTAATTGTTTGCTTCAGGAAGACATGAGGGATTATGACATGGAGTTTGTCAAGATGAGGAGTAAGGGACTCCACTTTCTATCACTTGAGGTCCCAGGATTGGCTGAGAGAAGGCCTTCCCTTGTTCGTGGAGATTATATATTTGCTAAGCTTTCCTCCGGGGATCCAAATGAGACCATTGCATACCAGGTTTGTACTACTTGCGGCAATTTTGCCCTGTTATTAATTAGTTAACCTAATTTAATTTTTTACTGAATTATACTTTGACCACTTAAGGCATGGTAATGGGGAATAGTAATTAGACAGAGAGTGAGGTAATTGATAATTATGAAAATAAAATCTCTGAGCGCTCTTTCCTTTACCATTCTACAACCCAACCCCTACATGCACACTGGGAGTGGAGAAGGGTATTTAGCAATTCACGTGGCCATGATCATCTGCCACATGATTGTCCTTTTGATGTGATGTTCTAAAGCATGTGGTAACTTCTTTATTTTGTTATCTCAAATGCATCTACGAGAATGATGTTGATTCTTTCCCAGAATTATAAACCCAATCCTGTCAAATATTTGTTACATATTATTACACACACACACTGATATATGTATACACACATCAGTACAATTGATGTATTATAGTTTGACCTCCGTCTACCTTTGTTGTTTTTTCAACTCAAACAAGTATGGAGGAAAAAAAGTAAAATTCCAACTTGACTTATATAGTTCTTTGTCATGGACTCATTTTGTGTGCATTTCCAAGTAATAGAACGTTTTTTCTTCCAATGATATAATATTGGAAATGAATAGATGTGAAATTACAAGATGTGTTCAACTTTAATTCCAGATAACTGAAGCAAAAAGGAATTCTTTCGCAGGGTTATATACACCGTGTTGAGGCTGAAGAAGTGTTTCTGAAATTTCGTGAAGATTTTCACTCGAACCATAGGCCTACCAATTCTTACAATGTGCAATTTACTTTTAATCGAATATCTAGGAGAAGATTATATCAAGCCATTGAGGCTGCAGGAAGTTTAGGGAATGAAGTTCTCTTCCCTTCTGACTGCCAAAAAGCAAGATTCATTCGATCAAATACGGTGGTTCCAATAACTAATATGCTCAATGAGGAGCAGATTTGTGCCATTGAGATGATCCTTGGCTGCAATGGGGGGTGTCCCTATGTAATTCATGGGCCTCCAGGTACCGGCAAGACCATGACTCTGGTAGAAGCTGTCCTGCAACTCTATACTTGTCGAAAGAACTCTCGAATTCTAGTTTGTGCACCTTCAAATAGCGCCGCAGACCACATACTTGAGAAACT
The DNA here is from genome assembly GCA_035583425.1 of Marsdenia floribunda. Taxonomy (NCBI): domain Eukaryota; kingdom Viridiplantae; phylum Streptophyta; class Magnoliopsida; order Gentianales; family Apocynaceae; genus Marsdenia; species Marsdenia floribunda. The sequence goes on along the minus strand of JAXGGT010000035.1, from coordinate 2,502,451 downwards.
TCTTAGTCACAAGGTAGTAGAAGTTTGTGGCAGTGAAATCTTAAGGCTGAATGCAGTTACACGCCCTTTTGAAGATGTAAATCCTGAGTACATTGGATATTGCTGTTTTGATGATTCAGTTTTCATGTGTCCCCACCTTAGTGATCTCAAGCGATATAGGATTATTGTTTCGACATATACAAGTGCATATCTTCTTTATGCAGAAGGGATGACACGGGGCCACTTCTCTCACATTTTCTTAGATGAAGCTGGCCAAGTTTCAGAGCCAGAGACAATGGTTCCTCTGTCCCACTTTTGTCAAAGGAACACGGTTGTTGTACTTGCTGGTGATCCTATGCAGCTAGGCCCTGTAGTCTTCTCAAAGGATGCTGAAAGTTGTGGATTAGGAAAGTCATACTTGGAAAGGCTCTTTGAAAGCCAGTTTTACCGCGATGGCAACAAAAATTATGTGAAGAAATTACTTCGAAACTACCGTTGCCACCCCACAATTTTGCACCTTCCTTCTGAGTTATTTTATTGTGGTCAATTGATCCCATGCAAAGAAAGTGATGAAAGCTCTTCAAATTGGCTAGATCTCTTACCAAAGCCGGAATTTCCTATCCTTTTCATGGGTATTCAGGGTATTGATGAGAGGGAAGGAAGTAATCCGTCATGGTTTAATAGAATTGAAGCAAGCAAGGTAGTTGAGATCATTACTGACTTGATGGCTGATAAAGGGTTGAGTGAGGAAGATGTTGGGGTTATAACTCCTTACAGGCAGCAAGTACTGAAGATAAGGACAGCACTTGAAAGTCTTGATCTACCTAATATCAAAGTTGGAACTGTTGAGCAGTTCCAGGGGCAAGAGCGCAAAGTTATCATTGTATCCACTGTCCGGTCCACAATACAGCATAATGAATTTGATAAGATCCACTATTTGGGATTTTTAAGCAATCCTAGAAGGTTTAATGTTGCTATTACCCGCGCCAGGTCTTTGCTTATTTTGGTTGGCAATCCACACATCATCTCCAAGGTAATCTTGAACCATTCATTACTTTCACTTTTTCAGGAATGAAATTGGTGCTTATCCTTTATAAACTGTTTATTGCACTGTTTGGTAATGAATTATTAATGAGCTAATGTTGAACAATGATTTTCTTTGCTTGTGGCTCTAGCCTAAAGGGGATTTGCCAAAGTTGAACATTCATTTTGTCTCCCTCCCGACATTCAGGCTGTTCTAAGATCATCAATGATCATTTTCATATTTGCGGAACGGAACATTTGTATATACACTATCATTGCAGTGTCTAATGTGGATATTTTTTTTTTTTTTTTTTTTTACATCTGTAATTGTTTGCAGGATGAATATTGGAACAAGCTTTTGTGGTATTGTTCTGATAACGAGTCCTACATGGGTTGTTTCCTCCCAGTCAGGGAGGAACTGAAACAGGAAGGAACTGCAACAGAATTCCATACAGACAATGAAGAGGAAAAGAACTTCCAGCCCTATGGATACAATGAATGGGTTGATGATGATAAGGGACAGATCTCACAGTCATATGGAGATGTAGAATGGGGCGACCATTCGGTTCATGCAGAAAACTACCCAAATCCATATGGAGATGTGGTCTGGGGAGATGATACGGTTCATGCAGAAGAGTTGCCAAAACCTGTTACTGATGAATCTGAATGGTCTGATGGTTGGAAGTGATATTTTGGTTGACAAAGTATATAAGCCCAATTGTCTTTTGAACTTGTTTTGCATTTGATAGGGTCTTGCACCAAATGCCGGTGAACTCTTCCTTTTTTAAGTTTAAGAAACATTATTGAGTCTGGAATTTCTTGTTACATAGGCTAATAGCTGCTGCCCTTGTGATAACTAATTTGCATATGGGGAAGAAAATTTATATATTTTGTTGGTATTTTGCTGATTCCAGTAGCCAATAAGAAGTTGAAAAAGACAATGAAGTCAATGACAGAGGCAACATTTTCTAGAAAATTTTTTTGGTGATCCGGGATTCTTATCGATTAATTCAAGAGGGATTTATGGGGGTATGCCCCTAAAACTACAGCACAAGACCGTTCTTGGTGAAAATCGAACTCAAGTCTTTTACTCGACAAATCAAGTGAAGACACTTAAATAAGGAGGAGTTACACTGAGCTACTACCTTGTTCTCATTTTCTAGAAAAATTCATTGGAGGCTTAGCTATGTAACAACAATTGTAGCACTTGATCTACCATCTTTTGCAAGCCGTTAGTAGAAGAACTAGAGTGAGTATAAATTGATAGGTCTACTCGTTTTAAAAGTTCCATCAAATTCTTGTTACTGTGCCTTGTTGGGAAAAGAAAAAACTAGAAGTAATTGGCTAAACAATTTGGATGGAAATAATTTGTTTCCATGGATATGGATTGCTAGTGTCTCAAGTGAATCCAGTTTTCACCAAACCACCGTAGAAAAAAAAGGAAAAGAAAAAAGGAAAATATAGTGGTGGTACTGTGGATGTATAGTGCTCCTAACTCCACACAGGTAGAGTTTCGCATAGATGGAGAGAAATTTTGGCATTCACTACAAGCAAGATGAAAGAAGAGGGGCAAGAATTATGATTTGGGAGATAAAATTCCTCCATTTGCTGCTACATCTTGCAAAGGCAGATGATAATAAGCCCGGTTGTCTACCAAAGTTAGCAGCTGATGTATTTCCTGGTTCGTAATCAAAATAATCATCACCTGATGTTGCCACTGGTCCAGGTTTTTCTGTAATATTAGTCGAGGCTGATGTTGGCACTGATCCTGGATTTTTTGCAATATTAGCCGCGGCTGGTGTTGGCACTGATTCTTGTACTGGTTCCGCAGGTTTTGTATTATTAGTTGCCCACGGATATGTTGAAGGGGCTGAAAGATTATCAGGACCTGAAAATTTTCACAAGACTTTCAATCCATGGAAGTTCCCTTCGATCATGTTGAGCTCAATTATTTGATGTCTTGGCTTTTGAGAGAAAGAGTTTATCAAGTTATTAGCAAAACATGCATGCATGCATGTCAAAAGTTATGAGCACCCAACATTAAGGCATTTTAATGTTTGTCTAGCGCAAAATGACAATACAATCCAACTTGATTTCCAATTTTGTCAGAATTTCACGTTGGCTAATATGTAATGAACTTAAGAATCTATAGCAGCACTAGCAGTTGAAATATGGACATAAAATAAGACACAGCAACTAAACTCCTCTGAAATAGACATAATAATCATAGATTACCAGATTTCTGTTCTGGGGAACCATCAAGATCTTCGCCAATGGGTGTCCACTGTATAGGCTGACCATCAGGACCTGTGGCATATGGTTATAATTGACCGTAAGTCAAAAGGAGTGTAGAAGTTATACATGAGATAGAACTAGCATGGATGTTACCTGTTATGCTCCTCAAAGGAGGCAAAGTAGGTAGCTCTGATTCACATAAATCAAAAAATAAGAAAATATCAATAAATGGAATATCAGAGCAATAAGCAAGCATCTAAAATTCCACAAAGAACATTTGGTTTGGAAGTGCAAAGTTCAGTTAGAAATTTAATCATCCAAGAGTAATTAACAACAGAAAGCACAGAAATTTCAGCGTAATAGTAGATCAAGATCTACCTTGCCCCAGAATGTAAACATGCCTATAAACATTGTTTGATTCTGAGTCTTAAACTACTAGTTTCAAGCACTACTGTTTCTTTTCATCAGAATTTGATTAAGTTGCAAAGCACAAAAATTATCATTCCTAAAAATTCTCGGGTTTTCTCATGCCTGCCCGAGAGGATGCTGGATAATGCGGCAATACCAAAATATTTCTCCAAGGATTATCAAAGCAGATACTTATTTGAATCAATAAACTACTACTACAACATGATTCTATGTTCTGCAGAATATATATAAGGCTAAAATCCATCTACAACAGAATATTCAAATAATGCTAAAATGAGAAGGAAATAAAGATATCTCCATCTCCCCGAACAATGAGAAAAATAGCCAAGAATAGAAATGGCTACAAAGGCGTTTCAGCTCCCGATTTATTTGAACAATCCGTGCCAAGAAATAATTAATGATGTAGAAAGTAGTAGACCAACATTTACGATATAACGGAAGAACTTAAAGCAAAACAGAGGAAGGATAACTCGCAACTAGCAAATTATGCACATTCATTGCACAAAACGTTCAATTCAGAATAAAGCATTAATGAAGAATTTTAGGCGATTCATTGAACGGGATCTATATTATATGACACACGTCGTCGTCCATGCACACAGGAAATCATAAGGAAACGCGAATCCTTACCAGCACAAAGCGACTTAAGAGAGAATTTACTCTCATTTTTGCAATCGCTTTCTCGACAGAGTTTGGCTAGTGACATGAGCCTGGTGGAGTTGAGAGGGAATCCGAGCATGAGAGGCTGCTGGATAAAGTAGCACAAGCAGATCGCGGTTTGAGAGGTGACGGAGGAAGCAATGGCGTGACAGCACTGACTTGAAGGCAAATGAGTTTGGTTATTCGGATGCGTGGAGATGTACGGAAGGCACACTGAGAAAGCCACCAGTTCATCTGAACAGTTGGTCGGAGCTGCTGGTACTGGTGGAGAAGGCCGCCGAGGTGGTTGTTGTGGTGTTGAGGTTGCGGAGAAAAGCGATAAAGAGACAAGAAGCTGTAGGAGTACCGTGGCCATGGCGTCTTCGCTTAAGGTACTATCCCCCCAAGGCTTCCAACAGTGTCTCTCTGTTGTAGAGAGAGAGAGAGAGCGATACGGTTATTCTGTTCAGAATGGTGACTGAGGGTTGTTTGTTTTAGATATTTTTAGCGTATTGGAGGGAAACCAGACAGCTGCTATTTTGACATGAAACGCCCTGCTCTCATCTCACTCCAGATTTGCACAAAGCACATACCACGTACATACATAAAGGATGTCACATAAATTTTATAAATATCTTTTTGGTATATTAAAAGACGATACAAGTAATTAATTGTACAAGTAGCTAATGTTAGAGATTGTGAACCAAATTTCGTTTGATCCCCTGAAAAGTTCGCAGTGCGATCTGTATGGTGAAAAATTATTTTGGGAGGAAAGTTGGGGTCTATGGTTGTAGTGGAGATTGTGGGCAAATAGGCCCGAGATTGTAGCCCACCACTGACCCCGTGGGGGTGGAGCCTCGCGGTATAGACCAGGTCGAGTTTTCAGTCTGTACATACATGTGTATTTTAGAATTTTCGATTTCTGTCGGATTATTATTGTTTTGAACTCTTTTGTAAAATTTTTGATTATAGTGAGTTTTCTCTTCTTTGCCCTTGATTTTTTCTTGTTTAGAGTTTTCACGTAAAATCTGTGTGTTGATCTTGTTTTTTTTTTCCTTTAATTGTGATTTCTTATCATTATCTTACCTAATTTCGTAATAGTTAATTGTAAGTGTCATCAAATTCATGGTGCGGGTTCGTAGATAGCCAGTCTCGTATTGTGTTTGTTAGTATTAAGTGCTTTTGTGCTGCTTGACTATAAGGAGCAAAAACTGACCATGCACTCTTTAAAATTTATTACAAGTGTGTTGAAGGTATATAAAAGTCCATCATCTACCCCTACTATGAATGAAATCATATAAAAATCTAACCAAGAATTACAACATTTTCTCCTGTCCCAAGTTAACCAGCCTTCTACAATCTTGAAGCAACTGATCATCAAAACTATTCTGGTTGGAGTGAAATTATCCATCAAAAGAAACATTAATCAATTAGAGTGAGAATATTGTCTAAAGGAATAATTCAGCTCATCAAAATGGTATTCACACAAGAAAGAATTGTGTTCTACAAAAAAGGAGCACAAAGCCAGAAGTACATGCATGATCAGTAGCATGTGAAAGCAACAATAACTCCATAGAATAATGCTAGCAGAAGAAGAAGCCGTGGTGATAAGCCTTTATAAGAAGACTGAGCAGAAGATAAAGTTGGCCAAATTCCGGGTGGGGTCATTGGAAATTGATTAACATCAGGAGGAGTGAAACCTGATCCACCATCATCCCCATCATCAGATCCGTCGCCCGGTGGAGTTGGTACATTAGGTTCCGGTAGCCAGGGTGACTGTGGATTATTAGAACCTGCATATCAGAAAACTAATTAATCAAATATTCAAAACTCCAACATCGATCTTTAATCTTAAATTGTTAGTGCAAGATCTAATTAAGTAGGATAAAATTTTACCAGATAATTAAAGAACCTACTTACCTTGAGGAGGTCCTCCTGATTCACCAGCAGATGGACCTGTGAATGGTAACCTTTTTTGGTTAATATTCCATCTTTTGGATACAGTCAGAAAGAACATTTTTTTTTTTTAAATTGACTAGAGAGTTTCTATATGTATGGTACCTGGAGCTGGCAATGGGGAACCCATTGCTGCAATTTTGAAAGAAAAATTAATGATCAGCTTATATATATCAATGACAAAAAAAAAAAAACGGGGGGTAAAGAACACATATATCTTATAATTAATTTACCTTTGCACTCAATAGGGACACCATCTTTATTACAAGCACGAGGAAGAGAAGCTGCAATAGTCCGATTAATCGGTACTCGAAAAGGGACACCGCCTGTAATAATGAGGCACAAGCAATCTCTACCGCTACTCATAAGGGACTTGAGTGAATCACAGCACTCAGAAGTTGGTGATGAGTTACCATTACCACCACCGCTGTTGGCAAAGTTCATGCAAGGTGTAAAGCTACGTAGCATGGATGATGTGCACAATGTGGTCATTTGGCCATAAACAACTGGCCTAACTACAAGAAGAGAAGCAATAACCAAACCAAGAATCAATCTTGAAAAAAATGCTGTGAAACCCTCCATTTTTGAAAACTTGATTCTTGGTTTTCTTGTTGGTAATCAGAAGGAATGATCGTAAGAGAATTTATATATAGAATGATCATGTGAGGCTATATTTTGAATTGACTTGATCAAAAAAATTAGAAGGAAGGAAGGAAGAACACGTAGAAATCGAGGTGGTTTTAAGGATCAGCTACCTTAACTAACTTCTATGAAAGATAAGTATTTTAGGTGAGCTTGCCAGCTTTAAATTTATATATATACATATTACTTGTCAACTTCTATAGGGGAAAAAAAAGCCCTTCAAGATAGGACCGTCTTTATTTTTATTTTGTTCAACTAGATTTTTTGTCAATATATGGGAATGGAAGGACCCATATATGACTTCTCATGCTCAAACTAAGACCACAAAAAACAAGTCAAATGTTAATTTACAAATTTGTTTGGATCCTGTATAAAGTTGTACTTATCAAAGAACTTTGTAATAGAAAAGAAATACTATGACTTATTTAGATAAATATAAGATTTAAGTATATTAAGCATAAGAGATTATTGTAATACTACTCTTTGATTAAAAAAAATGACACATATCCCTTCCTATTTTATTAGATACATGATAAAATTTTATTATAAATTGATACTTAATTAACAAAGTTTTTAAGAAGTATTATTTAGAGGTTAATTGGAAATAGGAGAATTTATTTTTGTGAATTATTTTAATTTTTATCATTCTAAAAATCTTGTCAATTTTTTACATTAACAACTCTTTAATTTAATATTATTATATATTGTTATTTTTAAACTACCCTTATTTAATCTATTGTATCATATATTTTCAATAAATCATTAAATTTTGTTGAGAATATATAGTAATTGTTTTATATTATATTTTTTATAGATTTAAATTATTTTTTAAATGAGTTTTGGAATGGAGAGACTATATATAATTTGTGTGTTTCTTTTTCTTCACATTTCATTATCTAATAACTATTTCAACTTCAACTAATATGGAATGAAATGAACCAAATTAAACTTTTTTATGTGAACAGTTCTTCTAACATTTATTTTTCGATAACGAAGTTCAAATAAAGAGACTTATTCAAAAGAAATCAATTAAGAACAATAGATTGGTAATAATTCTTACAAAGTGTACGTAAGTGTGTATCAATTCAAATCGATTGGGCTTGTTTTGTTCTGGTAATATTGCACAACAGGAATGTTTCATTAACCTTTAATTACCTTCAATCCATAATTTATGAGAATTTTTTATAATTTCTAATGAACAAGAGCAAGCATAATTCAGTGATAAGTGATTTCATCTATGATTTTAAATATTAAACAAAATTTATTATTTTGTTTCACATCGTGAATTTATATGCATATGTAATGAAATATAAATATGAGTTTATGTACTTATTATCAACTCAAAATATTTTTTTTGTTAACAATATCAAAGCTAATCTTAGATACCACCATGCTCATAATCGCAATGTAGACTTATGGCCCAGATTGTGACACAAAAGGCTAATGTTTTACTTCTAAAAAAAAAGTTCACCTATATATATATATTGGTAAATAGTTCACCTATTTATATATATATATACACATTAATACTAATCAGCTCTACAGTTTTGAGGTCCAAAAAGGGCATTAATTAAAGAAACACCAATAGGTTTTTCACTTTTGGTCCAAAGGAGCCATCAGCCATGTATATAGTTTCAACTCCCCTATCTTCAGTTTTCTTGAAATCATAAAATATATATGAAACACGAATACCCGTTTCCTCTATTTTAATTTTTTTTTCCTGAATATGAAAATCAATTTTTTAATGAAAAAGATTAAAATACCCTTTAATTTTATATCTTTCTATACAAAATAATTAACTAATAGGAATTGTGAAGTATTAATTGAAGGGATATTGAGAGAACATCAATAAATGTTACTTCATTATTTTTGTTTACAAAGTGACAAATAAAAATTTAAAAAAAAAAAGAAAAAAAGAGAGAGAGGAGGGAGTAATAGATTGGTTGCTATTTATAACAAATGGCAATCTCTTTATTTGGGCAAAATTTATGTTACAAAGAATCCAAGCAGCAAACAACTGTCTAGACTAGACAAACCTCAAAAATACTATGTATGTTTACATATATATATATATATATATATATATATTACACCAATGAAGAATAATTCTAAAACATATGGTAATAATCTTGAATAGATCAAGCACAAATTAAATCCAATTCTTAATATAACTTCAAAGCAATAGCTCCAACAAGCAGCAGAAGCAATGGTGAGAAGGTGTGGGTTGAGGCAGCTGATGGGTTCACAGCTTGACGGTTCCCTGAATTAGTGGATGGAGGAGATCCCGAATTCACTGTTGGAGATGGTGGAGTCAAGGTTGGTGGTGTTTCATCTCCCCCTGGTGCCAAACTTGGTGAAACCGGCAGGGGACCTGAACTTCCAATATTTTAAATGTATTATATATATATATATTAAATAATGTACAAAACTGTATAAAAAAAAAAAAAAAAAACCACAAGTAGAAAAAGGAATTCCTTACCTTCAGGTGAAGGAGCAGCTCCAGGTGACATTGCAGGTCCGTTTCCTAGAGGTCCTGTTTCAATGAATTAAAGAACCTTTTCAGCTACCACCAATCCATGTCAAGATGTTCTATATATATAATCAGAACAATGAATATACATTAATTACCTGGAGCTGGAATGGGTGCACCAGATGCTGTCATTCAGGAACCCTCAAATTAATTAGACATCAAGAAACAAAACAATACTAAAGATGTATGTATATATATATATATATCTGTTACATACCCTATTAAATCAATACAAATATAACAATTATCGTAATACAATGATACTTGTTATATTTGTAACTTTGGGAAGGCAACAGGAAATACACTACTCGTGTATATATATATGTAAGAGTAACTAGCTAGGTAGGTACCTTTGCACTGAAGTGGAACTCCGGGCATGTTACAAGCACTAGGAAGACTGAGAGCTAAAGTTCGGTTGATGGGAATCCGAAAGGGAACACTTCCGGTGACAATAAGACACATACAGTCGGTTCCATTAGCCATTAATGATTTGAGAACATTGCAGCATTGTGCAGTTGGTGAACTCCCATTGAGACTGCTGTTGGTGATGAAATTCATGCAGGGAGTGAAGGAAGTAAGCATTGAAGTAGTGCACGGCATATTGAACTGGCCATGTACTGTAGGCAAAGCCAGAAGGACAAATCCTACTGCAACACCCAACAGTACTGGAAGGATTAAATGCTGATGAGAAGCCATATGTATATATATATATCTTTGCTAAATGTTGAAGAAGATATATGGAAGCAATTGATCGATCATATGATGGAGAAATTTGATCAAGGTTTGAAATGTATATATAGTGGTTGAAATTTTTGAAATAAATTAAGGAGAGGGAAAAGATTTTTTAAGGAGAAGCTCAACTACCTTAACTAACTTTTTGTGAAAGACAATGTTTTAGGTGGGAATTACTTGTTTAAAGCATTTTCCTTTCATAATCTCTAATCAATTCTTGATATTTTTACTCTCTTTTCCAACAACCTAATTTTGGCTTCTGACCAGAATAATTGATTGGTTGGCCGTGAATTCTGTTTGTGGAGATCTGTCTTCACTGTATATATAAATGGATCTTCAACTTGTAGAACTCTCTTTTAATGGATTTCCTGGGCTGTATGAGTTAGATATCTAACTCTAATTATTTGTCCATATTTTATTATTATTTTGCAAAAATTAGACCATCATTTAACCAGAATAACGTCATTTTATTAAATTTATAAAACTTTATCAGAATGTAAGTATTATTAAAAAAATATTTACAATTGACGATATACATTTCAAACATATATGGATTTTTTTTTTTTCAATGGGCAAAACGAAGCCACGATTTAGCAATTTTATTAATTTGACATCAAATCAAAGGTGTAGAAACTCCAAAAGTTATTCCAAAGTCAAAAGTAGGGAGTAGGTTACTAGTTACGTGTTAATGCATGTATATACACACACACAGATATATATACATATAGATATTATATAATATAGCCATTATTATTGGTAACCTTCCCTTTGATTGTCCCTTCATACGCATGGCAACTCGATGATTCTTAAGCTTGGTTTTAGTGATGAGTAATGACATATTAATTACTTATATATATATATATATATATATATATATATATATATTAAGTTACTAAGTAAACTTTCTTATGATGGACATTTGTCTTTGTAGAATAATAGCTTTCTTAAAACTTTTTTTTTTTTTTTAGTATATAAAATTGAAATTTGAAGTCAGTCTTAAAAAAAATTCAAATTCTTTACATCACTTGACTAACGAATTATATAATTTAATACTTATTAAATTAAATATATATAATTTATAGCATATTTAATTTGTTAAATACTTATCTAATTAATTAAGATCACATTGATAGTATATTTAAATATATATTTTTTAAATTATTTAAGACATGTATGAAATCGTATTATAAATCATGAGAAGAAAAAATAAGATGCTTCATCCATCCATGTTGAGGCTTTTCATTTGTTGAGTAGTGTATTTATTTGATGGATTATTTGAAATAGAATATTCTCTATAACATATTCAATAAAAAAAAGAAAAGAAAAGAAAATGTTGTAAACACAGCTAGAAATTATGCATTAATACAAATATAATAATAAAAAAAAAAAATAAAGTATTTGGTGACAGAAGCAATTTAATTTATAGAAATATGACTTCTTAGTTCAAATTTCCATTAATTTAAATTATATATATATATATATAATTCACTTTTATTGTGAAAATTTAATAACGAAAAAAAAAAAAAAGAAGACTGGAGAAATTTTTTTTTACATGAATTGTGTGTATGTAATTTAATTTATGAATAAGAAAATCAATATTTTTGTTTCTATAAAAATCACAACAAAGAGGTTCAAGAGTTTATTCCGTAACTTAGTATATTATATATATATAACCTAATATATATTTATATAGTAAAAGTTTGGTATCACCACCTCTGTCCATGGTGCACTTGAAAGAAACAAATTGTCTAATTCTACAATCTACCCAATAGTTTTTGTCAAAATTATCAAATTAATAACTTTACTAAATAGGAGGAGATATTTTACATTCATATTGGTTTACATGGTTTCATCTTGGAGTTATTCTATTTTACCTTTAGATTGAGCTTTAATTTTTCTTCTAATAATCAGAAAAAATAATTTCCGAAAAACTAAACTATGGCTTAAGACCTCTTCATAAGTTAAAAAGGCTTGTAAATATTATATATATATATATATATATATAATATTATATTATATACATATGAACTATTTTATTATTACAATAAAATGTTTTATTATATTCCATTTTAAATTTATAATTTAAAAAATAGATAATAGATGAAGAAAGCTAATATAACTTTTCATTAACTTTAGAATTTATGGAAAATGTTAAGAAATTATCTACAAACTATTTAAAATTTAAAAAAATTTTATTTTAAAAAAAAATTCTCGGAAAAGAAATAATACTTCATTAAATTATTAACTTTTATTAAAAAATATTGTTCAATCCTTTTTTTTTTTCACAGTTTAGTCCTTTTATTTTTTATTTTCATACTATTTTTAAGGGGCTGTTTTAATCTTTTTTATTATATTTTGGCCAAATTTTCATAAAGTTGAAACTTTCCGACCAGCTCATATATACTTGTTCCAATTCGATTAGACAAATTAAAAAATGTAAAGAAAAAAAAGTTAAGACCTAATTTTTTTAGTCTTGATTTAATTAAAAAATTAGTCAAAATATGATAGAATATACAAAAGAAAAAAAGGACTAAAATATTGTTTATTAAAATATATTTAATCTGTATTGGATAGTAAGAAAACCCTTGCTATACATGCATGCTAAATAATGTCTCATATGCCACGTACAACGTTTTATTTGATACACTTAGAAAAAAAATGCAAATCTTACATCACCGAGAGACCTTTCTAGTTTACCAAATAGTACCCACCCTTTCTTCCATACGTAATTTCAAGGGAAAGTAGAAAAATAAAAATATAAAACTCGACCCAAGAAGTTAAAACAAGATCAAGCTGGCATTATATACATACATATTACGTATATATAAATATCCCCTCTTTCTCCCCGCTGATAATTGCCGGACCTCAGCCTGAAAACCTAGTATTTGCATACCAATTAAGTCTTGAGCTTTTCTTTACTATATATACCATTCCAAGGCTTATAATCCTATCAGATCGAAGATGGTTTCCAAAAGGATTGAGGTTGGCGGCCTAGTGATGATCTTTGTATTGATGATGTTTACAGAATCCTGCATGGCACAATCAAACTGCATGAATGTGATTATTAGCATGTCTTCTTGTCTCAATTATGTTACCGGAAGCTCCAAGACTCCAAATCCTTCCTGCTGCTCTTCGCTTGCTAATGTCGTTCAAACGCAACCTCGATGCCTGTGCACTGTGCTCAATGGCGGTGGTACTCAGTTAGGTGTCAATATTAACAACACCCTTGCTCTTCAGCTGCCCGGTGCATGCAACGTTAAGACACCACCTGCTAGCAGGTGTAATGGTACGTTTCGTGTTTGTGTATATAGATACATTAATCTTCTTTTCCTTTTTCTTATATATATATATATATATATGTGCATGCATGTTTTATATATATATATAACTGCTATGCTTGATAGAAGCTAATGGACCAGCAATGTCTCCCGTGGGTTCTCCAGAGACTTCACCAGGACCAGCTGCTGGATCTGCAGATGGAACTTCTGATTCTCCGACAACTCCAGCAATCACAGGTAACGAAAACTGAAAACACTACAACGAAAGGAGACCAAAAAACCTAATGAATAGAGTAGTAAAGTGATACAACGAGTAAGAGTGGAACAAAAAAGATTAATAAATTGAGAGAAAATTAATTTTTGAAATAAATACTATTGATAACTTAAACCCCGATAAAGTCTGAAAATTAGATAAAGATAAAAAGAATCTTAATTGCCACAAAAAACAAGAAGACAATTGAAATAAGGGAAGAAAAGCGTAAAAATTATTTGATTTAAAAAGTGAGATGTTATGTGATATCTTAGTCCATCTGAAATATAAGATAAATAAAAATATTTATACTCATCTTATGACAATCTTTTGGTATAATAAGAATGATTGTCAAACAGTTAACTATGGATACTTTAATCCCATAGTTACGAATCAACTCAATAATGAATATAGGATACATAAAGAATTTCATCTACCCATATATATATATATATATATTATATCAAAAATTTTCCATCTGCATCATAAAAGCCTGTCTAATTTTCTTGTGGAGAATATATATATATATATATATATAATGTACGTAGGATGAATTGTTCATGCAATTAATAACTTATAATAATATTTGCAGGATCGAAGGCAACTCCAGGAACTGCAACACCCTCCAGTGGAAATGTTACGAAGAAAAATATGAATCTGCAGGTTGGGTTTATCGTTTTGCTCTTGGTGGCACATGTTTCAAAATTGAGCAGCAGTTTCTGAGTTTTCCTGCATGCAGTTGGAGACGGGTTTTCTACGACAATCAAGGATTTATCAATGTTCTACGTATTTTATTGTGCTTAATTAAATTATCTAAAAAATAAAACCAGAGATTTCAGTAATGTTTGTATGTTGCAGCTATATATATATATTTATATATATGCACCAACAAATTAAAGCTTGAAATCCCGTTTGTAGGTTTGTGTAACGTTTGGTTTGCTTAATTTCTATGTTTGATTGAATGTGTAGTTGTGTGATTATATATTATAAATTATAACCTTTTTGTGCCGTACGTTTATATTGAATTTTTCTTTATGTTTCGCTGATTTTTGATGATAATCAAATTTTGACATATTTTGAATGTAAAAATTAGGAATATCACATATTAATTTTTTTTTTTTTTTTTTTTTTCATCTTCGTAAACTTCTTTTTAAAGATCTTTGCATATTGGGAAGAAGAAATTGAGAGTAAGAATTTAATTTATAGATTCTATTGACTTGAGAAATAAAGTATGGAAATAATTATAATTTACTGCAAACTTTGGTAAAATTAAGTTGCACATATGCTATTTTCCAAGAATATAGAAGCTAGCATGACTAATAAACTTTGCATAATTTACAATGAAAAGGGGTTAGGAATTGCAATTGACCATTATCTCATTTTCGATCCTCTATTAACTTAATGGTTATGGGAGAAATTTGGACAAGAACTTTCTTACTCAAAAAGACCTACTCGAGCAAGAACTATAGTTTGAATGTGAAAATGGCTTAAATTAAGGTGTCACTCAAATTTTGTATGGAAGAATGAAGCCTACTAATGACTTATGATGAGAAGTGTTGTTATCAAATCTATAAATAGGGTTTTTGGTATTTCTTCCTTTTACAAGTTTTGTATGTTATCTCATATCACTTACACAAACACATTTACAAAAAAGGTAAGAGAGGGAAGATAAGTACCAAACTTTGGTCATGGTGTTTGTAGGCTTGTCAACGGATCCAATCAGGTCTGGATCTACTAGTTTCGTACTCGAATCCAAAAAAATATTTTTGGACCCGTATCCTACCCGATACCCGTTGGGTCCAAAAAATTTATACCCATATCCATCCCTATCAGGTCTTGGGTCCGAACTGAGTATATCCTACCCGAAATTTTATATTTTCTTTTAAAAAATAATTTAATTATTTTAAATTGAATGTTTCTATTTAAATGACTTATAATATAATTTATATTATTATAATAAGTTATAATATTTAAAATATAATTTAATTATATTAACAATTGAAAATTCTTACAAATTAAATTATAAATTAAAATATAATGTTTTAAAAATTATAAAAAGAATATAAAGTTAAAATTGAAAAAAAATAATATAAAATAAATGATGATATATATAAACTCAATATATTCTTATTAATTTAATAAAAAACCACTTTCAACACTTTAATAACATAATTATTATAATATATATATATATATATATTTAATTTTAAAAAAATTTCAGATCGGGTATGTATTGGGTAAGGTATTTATAGTTCTGTACCCGGATCCAATTAATATTTAATTTTTGGGTACGGGTATGAAAAAGTTAAACCCATACCCGATATTTTTATGATCGAGTCAGGGTATTTTGGACCCATTGACACGCCTAGGTGTATGGAAATAATCAAGGTAGCTAAGTTATGCCGAGAATTTTTATTTAACACTAATCAATAATTATCACATTATATAAATCAAATCTTACGGTATATATCATTAGAAATCAAACCATGCATGTGGTCACCGTTTAAATCGTTGATGTAACCTATATTTTGGTCGAGACACACATATTAATAATTAAGTGAATTTTTCCATTTTACAATTGAAAAACATTACAATGAAAGAGAGAGAGAGAGAGAGGGAGGAGTGAAAAATTAACATGTGCGAGAAAAGGATTGATATGGAAGAGAAAGAAGTGGAGGAAGTGATATGCAATATATCATTCACCAAACTTACCATAGTTGTGACAATAGATTCTTCCTTGCCAGAAGTGAAACAAAGTGAAGATTTAGTTCTAATAAAAGTATGGAAGATAGGATCGCAGTGAAGGAGATGAGACATACTTATTGGTAAAGTTGGAGAAAGATAAACTTGCCTTCACCTACTTAAAGCCTAACATAACCATAATTTTTTTTAACGTGACTCAAATTTATCATAATCTTTAAAATTATAAGTGACATTGTTATTAGTTGAACTACACCTTTCTTATCAATCAACATAATTAATGATGTAAGATTAATATAATACGAATGGTCAGAATGATGAAACATGCATGTCACAATGATTTTATACAAAATGAAGATAATTTTATTTTGCATTATGAAATGAACAGAATTTTTCAAATGCATATTAATTTGTGTATAAATAGAATTTAATATATTGAAGTAATAGATCATCATTTTTTTTTTTTTTTTTTTAAAAATAATGTGACTATATATTTTTTATAAATATTTTCATACTTCTAAATAAATAAACAAGTGTAACATATAAAACATATAAGAATATCTGTCATGAAATATAAGATAGATCTAAATAATCCTTTTATTTGACACAATGTCACTAAATCATAGTCACAGTTCCATTGTGAAACCTATTACATTCTTAATAAATTGTAACTTTTGTTATTGTATCTTTATTACCAAATATAATCTTGTCTTTGTTGTTAAACATTCAACTAGTCTTATTTAATTACCACCTAGCACATTACAAATTTCACTCATTAATTAATACCCTCCTTATGTTAAATGATGTACAAATTTAGCTATATGAACTAATTAATTAATTAATTAGGTATAGCCATATATAATTCATAAACACAAGTAAAGTTAACCATGATTGGCAATTCCTTCCCTCTCCTTTTGTTTAACCAACTTCCCACCCCTTATTTTTTTATTTTATTTTATTTTTTTCTCTCTCTAAGAAAGGGAGAAGTTAGTAAATTCAAAGGTAAGAGTTTAGGACAAGAAAGGCACCAAAATTTGACTCCAAAAACAGCAAAAAAAAAAAAAAAAAAAAAACGCATAATTTTACAATGTGAAATGAACCATAGATTAGTATAGGTGTCCATATATGAACCTGTGAAAGTAAAGAACCAAGAACCTTCACACAGTAGGAGAAGTTGGTTAACAAACAAAAGCTAGCCTACCTTTCTTTGACTTTCTATGCTCCGATCCCCCCCTATTTAAACCAACATGGAATTCACTAATTTTCCCATCAGAAGCCAATTCAACTCTTTCAATTAGCAGCATAACCAAGTTTCCCCTGTTCATTTTGGTTTTTTCCTTGTGTTTTCTTCCACAAACTTGATCAACAATTCTATCAATGGCTCGTGAAAGAACTCAAATAGGATTGGCAATCTTTCTAATGGCGATGATCTGGGGAGGTGCCAAAGCCCAGGATTGTACTAATGTGATCATCAGCATGTCTCCCTGCCTCAACTACATCCAGGGAAGCTCAACCTCGCCATCTTCCGGCTGCTGCACGCAGCTAGCTAGCGTGGTCCGGTCACAGCCACAATGCTTGTGCCAGGTCCTCAATGGTGGTGGCGCTAACCTTGGACTCAGCATCAACCAAACTCAGGCTTTACAGTTACCTAAAGATTGCAATGTTCAGACTCCACCAGTCAGCCAGTGCAAAGGTAAAGTCCTGCAAATCAGATTCCATTCTCATGGAAGTTTTACCTGATTGGCTCCCTTAATAACACTTGTACTCATGAACGGCCATTGCAGCCGGTTCTCCTGCTGATTCTCCAACCGGGACACCAAGCACTCCTGGATCAGCACCATCAGGTATTAATTCGTGGTTATTTTTCCTCCCCATCAAGAAATAAATAAAAACAGATTAAGCTGGTAACAAGATCAAGAACTACTGGTAGGACAGAAAACACTTACTTCTTTAATGGCCATATCACGCAGGAAGAGGATCTAACTCTGTGCCATCTACCGACAACAACGGTTCATCCAGCGCAACAACTGCCAAGCTAGCCGCTCCTCTGCTGTTCTGCCTCATGTTTGTTGCATCCTATGCCTTCTGAATCCATCCAACATGGGTAACTGCATCTCCTGTTCCTGTTAGGCGATGGAAGGTGGAGCAGTTGACTTTTCCTTTGAGTTGATTTGTCCATGTGTATTAGGTATTCTTTTCATGACCTCCTTTCAGGGGTCCATATGGTTTTGTATTGTTTGTTGGATTGACATCATGAATATATAATAATAATTGTTATTGGGTTGGAAGTCTCTATTGTGAACCTAAATATTCGACTAAGAAGCAAAACATAAACTATAATGTACATTTTGTCCTCGTGCCCCTCTATAAAGAAGGCTGAATACCAGAACCAGATGTGCAGGGCAGAACAAGATGTTGGGAAAACAATATCTTCAAGCATATTAATGCCAAGTGCCGTCAAAAATTATGTTACAGGAGATTTGATCCTCAGAATTCACTAACATATGTACTATCTTTTTCCTTAAAAAGAAAGAAGGTGGAGGTATTAAGAAAGCTGATGGGAGGAAAAGCTTTTCCATTTAACATATCTTACATAACAAAGAAAAAACAGAAACTATGTTGCACAGGTTTCTCAAATCATCTTCCAGTAGCTTGAAATTGTCAGCCTCATAATTAGTCACTGATTTCGACCCTGCAATGTAAACTAAACATGTTAACTGGATTATCTATTATTTAGGTCTACAGGTATATACAGAAATCAAACTAAACAGTAGATGTAGACCCAGAAAACACAATGAAAAAAGGAAACCTAGGCAACGAAGTTAGTATCTCTCCTTGAATTCCATGCAAAAACGTGGATGAATTTGAACAGGCAGGGTCAAGCAAAATACAGTTATACTCAAAGACAAAAAAGATCCAAACATCAGTTCAAGAACCAAAAACATAATTCAAGCTTCACTCATGAATTATTGCTCATTGATCAGGCACATAAAAGGCAAGCCTAAGTGACCACCTCCTTTGGAAGCAGGAACCAGGACAATTTTTTAAAATCAAAAGGTCTTATAAAAGGCTAAAATTCTATCTTAATCACAATCATGCAATTAGAAAGCAACCAAAAAAATTTAACCACAGATGAATGACATCGAATCAGTTTCCTTCTTGTCCTTGTCTTTAGACTAGAGTCATCAAACAAAATCTAGAAAGTTAATCTTACCATAAATGCAAAGGGAATGCATGACATCTATACATTTAGGCATATGAGAGACATCCTTGTTATCATTTTAATACTATGAATTTAAAAGAATAATTCGCCGAATTTAGGACACAAATAAAGCAAGATAGTTCCTCCACTCTTCAAACAGGACTTTGCACTTGGTAAACGAAAATACTCCTGAGACAGACTACATTTTCACTCAGAAATTACGGAATTATCTACATACGTATAAGTGAATAATTACTTCAAAGCAATTTTTGTGAGCAATGTCAAGCACTGACACAAAGCAGAGAAGGATTCTAAATAAGTATATCCTGAGAATGACTGAAGTATGAACAGAATTACCTAACTCAGCTCCTCACCCCTATCCTTCCCATGACCGATCATGTTAATTAACTGAATCAGAAAATGTTTATCTTGAAACTAGAACTTGATGTCAAATAACTGCAGACTCTAGGATATCTCATCGATTGAACTTATTAACAGAATAAGACCAATCATAAAAAGCAATTTAAATATTTAATCTTCTCACAACAAACGAACCTCATATTTAGCCAATAGTTTGAATGGAACATTAATCATGGATTTAACCCCAACAAATTTAAGGTTAGCATGCATCATTATCTGCAACTATCAATCCCTCTCTAATTGTACAATATCACAGCTTATGGACTAATACCCTATTTGCATAATTATCAGGAAATAATCCAATTCAAAGATAAGCGCGCTACTACAGACAATAGTTTCAATTTTCACATATAAACTTCTTAGTTTTCACTAACTAGAAGGCCAGAAGTCAGAATACTTTCGAAACGTTACAAAACCAACAACTTTTCCTGGAAAAAAGAAATGGAACAAAGAAATTGTGTTGTTGATCACAGGGTAAAATATTTCAACAGCTCAGAAACTTGGCATAATTCACACAGTTAGAGGTAAAGAATGTAAACGACTACTAAGTTGCTCAGTTCTCTAGAAACTAGAATTTTGGAGAACAGAATACATCTTGTTATATGTGGCACACCTCAACGTGACCGAGACCTCATAAATTCTTCAAGTCTGTCCCACACCTCTAGTGCAGCAGCTCTGTCCTGGTGACGCTTGTTTTTGCTAACCTGCAAGTCAACAATGAAAAATTTTAGGGCAGCAATACATCATATATTATGAGAAGCAAAGCACATGAAGATGCTCCACAAATATGCTTCATTAGAATACAAATATAATTTATTTGGGATGGTCGACGAAATATTCAAAACCAATATAATGGAAAACTTCTCACCGAGATAATTTTCACATTCCACTGCTTCACATTCTTTGCAGACTCCACACTGTCATCTTCAAATCGCAAGTAAAAACCAAGAACTGTGGCAGAAGATAAAATTAGGAGTTCATTAGGGAAACTTTATAGTTGGAAGTAATATTGTACAAAAACAAAAAGAAACCGCCAGAGCCACATTCCCAGATTAATTGGTTGTTTATCGATCTAGTTCACGAATGGGAAATCCCCCCTTCAAATACTACCAATGGCACAAGTTGTGCACATAACCATTTACACGAAATTAATCCATGAACTGAGTATCAGTTAAGTCAACTAAATTACAAAGAAAATGAACATTGAAACTAAAGCCAAGAAGATCTCAATACAACTTACTCTTGTTAAATATTTCAACATGATCTTTAAAAGGCCAATCTTTGAACTGCCAATCCTTCCCCAGCACAAAAACAGCCACCACACGGTCCCAGTCCTCAGCCTTTAATGCTGAGGGCTTATCTCTCACCTCATAAGCTGTCACAACCCTATCCCTACTGAATTTTTTCTGCACAGTTACACAATCAGGCTTCACCTTCATCTGCTTTGCCTTCACATCAGTAGGGATAAAAACGCCATCTTCCAGAAATTCTTTTACATTATAAATGGTAATCAAAGTAGAGAATGCACTCGGAACCAGAATTATCGGAACACCTTCTCCAATCTTACTCCCCTTCAAATGCAACTTCGCCTTTTGCCCATCAAATCCTGAACCCAACTCCTCGCCACCTCTCTCTATCCTACTCTTAGCCACCAAATTATCCTTCCTCTGCAAAGCCTCAGCTCTCTGCCGTTCCTCATCCCTCCTCGTCGCCGCTGTCAAAACGCTAAAAAAGTCCCGATTTTTACACAACAAGATTTGATCCTTATCCTTCAAAGGCCGCTCCGTCGCCCTTATCCATTCAATAGGGTTAATTTCAACTTCAGGAGCAGTAGCATCGTTGGAAAATCCCCTATCTTCAACGTCTCCATCCCTCGGCGGAATAACATTCAAATCGTTCGGAATAGGAGCACCCACAACCTTGGTGGTGAAGTCAATAGAATCAGAAGAGGATATTTTCCCGGTAAGGTAGTCAAGGAGAGGTTTCCGGTCAGGGAGAGTGACGGCGGAGATACGAAGGGAACGGGCATTCTGGATGTAATCCGTATGCTTGAGATGCTGGTTGGTAATGAAATGAACTAGCGTTTCCAATGTGTAGCGCGTACCGTGTTTGGAACGGTAGGCTGTCTCGATCGCCGCTGGGAATATGTAATCGTTGCCGAACCGGAAGTCGTCGCCGACTCGAACAATTTTTTCGAGGTCGTTTCGAGTGGTGTAGTCTCTCAGAGCCGTGAGCGGGTCCATCTCCAGTCCACTTCAGGTTTTACCGAATATTGTTTTACTTATGGGCCTTTGTATATATATATATACATAGAACAAAAAATATTTGTATATATTAAAAACAAAAAAGGGGGAAATTAGTGGATTTAGTTTTTTTTTTTATTAATTTTGAGGCACTTTAGCATTTAACATATTTTGAACTCTTGATCTTTCAAATCATAAGTAAGACGATTATCTACTAAGTTAAGTTTTCTTGACAATGAATTTTGTCTGTAGTGCAATTTGTTTTTTTTTTTTTCTCTTTTATTTAGTAAATTGTTAATATATAATAAATATATGTATTTGATTATCTTTTCATAAAATTTATTATTTGGGCAAGTCAATTTTGTAAAAAAAAAAAGAAAAAAAAACTAAATGTATTTTCTCATTATAGATCGGTGGAATCTATTAAATAAAAAGAAAAAAAATAATTACACTAATAATTAAAAATTAAAATTAAAATTTTTTAAAAAAATCAATAAAAAGAATAACATATCAATTATTAATTTTTTTTTTTTATTGATAACATATCAATTATTTGTTTTTTTTTTAAAAAATAAGAATCAATAAAATGTTTCATTCTTGGTGAAGACAAAAAAAAAAAAAAAAGAAGAAGAGTGAACTAGTCATAAAAGTGATAAATATTACAATAATAATAATAATTTTTTTTTTTTGAGGGATATTACAATTACAATAATAATTATATCCACTGATAAATAATAAAATAAAATAATAATTAAAGGAAAAGGGTACATGAAAATTATGCCTGGTATCAATCAATTTATTGCCCTAATTTCTTTTTTGGTGAATATTTGTTGCCCTAATTTCAATCATACATAAAATAGTTGATTTGGGGATCAGTAGAAATAAGGCTATACATAACCATG
>JAXGGT010000035.1:2438569-2467012 GCA_035583425.1 Marsdenia floribunda | reverse complement strand
TACAAGTGTGCTATTAAATAAGAGTATTTTTATCCTTTCAAAAAATTTATACATGCAAATTATGTGACTTTTGACATTAAAAATATGTAAAAATATGGTCATAAGGACTTATTTATCCAATCCATTTTAATTTGGAGACTAAAAAAGTTTAAAAAAAATATATCGGGACTAATTCTTCCAAATGAAAATAAAATAGGGACTAAAATGTCCAATTTTCCTTTTTTTTTTTAATAAGCTTTTCTTTTTTGTGAGTTTTGAATATTTCAATTTGTTAATTCAATGGTAACAGCCTCATTTATGATTTGAGAGATCATGAGTTCGAGATGAGGTTACTCTTACACTTTTTAGCAAGCTAAGAAGAAAGGGAGATTCGACCCCTAAACCTCTTAAGAAGAAACCTGACCAATATGTCAAGAGAAGTTCCTCAGTTTGCACTTTTAAAATATACATTTAAATTTTTTGTAAATCAATATATATATACATATATTAAAATTTAAATATTTGAGTTATAAGTTTTTTTATAAATAAAAACAAATTCGACTTTTTAAAATATTTTTTAAGATTTTTTTTAAAAAATATTAATAATAAAATATGTGTTAATTTAATTAAATATAAGAGTTTTTTCATCTTTAATATAATTCAAATTTATAACATTCTTACGATCATAAACTGTTATGAATTAATTTGTCGTATTCTAAACAAAGTACCTTTACGTTAGTACAAAAATTAAAAAATATTATTTGTAATATTAAAAATAAAAATAAAAAAATTTTTTTTTTTTTTTTAAAAAAAAGGATGTCTAATTTAATTCATCTCCCAATTCTTAATTACTAGTACAATAATTTATCATACTCCCTTTGTGTTATTTTATTGTACGTTTTTTGACGTTGCCATCGTGAAAACTTTTGAAACCTTAAAAAAAAGCACCCGATATTATTATTTTTCTTTCTTTGACTTTTTTATTAAAAAAAAAAATTTAATGAAATTATTAATTCTAATTAAATTAATTTAGTATTATCCCTTTATTAAAATTATTTTTTAAAATAATTCCAATTTATGAAGTTTTAAATTATAGACGTGATTGTTTTTAACATTTATTTTTATTGGTTTATAAAATTAAAAGTTTAAATTTTGCTTAAAAAGAACGGATGCTTTACCACTTTGAAGATAGGGATTAAATTGACAAATGAGCCCTTTGGACTTATGCCTAAAGTTAAATACACCATGTCGTCGTCATTGTCGTCATTTTATACTGCATGCGCTGAGGAGGATCAAATTGTTTGGGGGCAAAAATTTCATTTTATACTCACTGCAATATATATATATAATATATACATATGTATATATATATTCACTTTTACCAGAGGGAGAATCCAAGAAAAATCACATAGAAAATAGTTTCACCGAAACCGCTGATCCCCATGCACACGCGTCCATGATATCCTCCTTCCCAGAATTTCCTCCACTTTATAGAGTTTAGGCCATAGCCAGTATCCCCCCCATTCCTCAATTCTCCATCTTCTTTCCTCCGTTCCTGTCGTAGCTAGTTGGTTTCATTCAGGTACTGATAGAGAAAAAAGAAAAAGATATATATATATATATCAAGAAAAAGAAAAGGAGAAGAAGGGTAGAAATTATATGCAAGTCTAGTCGGAGAGGTAAAGAAAAGATTGGGGAGAACCCCACTAGACTAAAAAAAGGGGGAAGGGAGTGGGGTGTACAAGAATTGATTAACAAAGTCCTTTTTGATTGATTCCTACTTTGGGTTTTGAGTTTTTTGGGTTCTGTATTTTTAATTTATTTTCAATAATACATATATATATATATGTATTTATATTGCTTTTCAGGTAGTTTTGATTTTATGAGTGTTGTCTGTATCTAAGAGGGTTCTGAATCTGTATAAAGAAGAAAGAATCCATTTTTGCTGAACTAATAATAGTAGAGGATACAAACAAAAGGAGTGATAAAAAGCAAACAAGAGCGAGAGAGAGAGAGAGAGAGAGAGAGCAGAACTCAAAAGGGGGCTTTGTGTAAAAATTTTTGTTTGCATGTATTAATGTCTAGTGATGATGAAGACTAGTGAGGAGTAGCTTTGCATGTCTGGTTTTGGGAGATGAGTGATTCTTGCTGAGTAGTTCTTCTGGGATTTCTTCTTTACTTTTTTCTTCTTTTTTTTTTTCCTGATGAAAGAAAAAATAGAGTGCAATAGCGTGGAAATCGGGGAAAAAGTGAGTCTTTTATCCTTTTTTGCATTCTCTTTTTCTTTATTTTCTTTGTGTGTGTGTGTGTGAGAAAAGAAAATGGAAGCTACTGAAGTGATGATAGAAGAGTAGAGAGGGTGGTGCATTCATGGGGTCTAGCTTCTCGTTTTATGGTTTTCTTGGTTTGTGAAAGTTGAGTTTTTTTTGTTGAGTTTGTACTGGGTTTTGAATGAAATCAAGGGTTCTTGGATTGGATTCTTAGATTGTGGGGATAGTCTTTTTCTAACTGTCTTTATTGCAAGCAATTCGACCATGATGAGTTCTGATTAACGGTTCTTCACATTCCGGGTGCTTCTCTCTCTCTCTCTCTCTCAGTTCTTCTGCCTTCTTCTTTGTAGAACATTATTTTTATTATTATTTTTATTTTTTTGAATTGGAGTCTGACAACTTGATTTCGATGTCAATCCAGAGGATATATAATCTTGTGTGTTGTTGGTGGGGAAGATCTAGGCTGGCCAGGCACAACAGAAGCTCCAATGGCAGATTATAGGAGGAGGTCTGCTTCGTCTCTGTTCAGTTCTCCTAAGCTTTTCACCGGTTTTTCCCAAAAGTCATTCCCTGATCCTGATTCCTTGATGAGTCCAACTTCAATTCTTGATAGTAAGTCCTTTTCTGCTTTGAGGAATCCTTTTTGGTCAGATTCAAGCACTCCTAAAACTCCCAGACCAGAAATTAATAAAGTTCCCGGACCAGTAGGTCTAGGACTTGTCGATGCTCTAACTCATGAAGAATCCGATTCCAAATCCGAGCCATGTCCAGTTGTTTTGTTTGGTTCCCAATTGAAAGTTCAAATCCCTCTTCTTCTTCCTCTTCATCCTCCCTCTGCTAATTCTCCACTGGATTCACCAATGTCTCCAGCCGATTTTGGTATCAAGACTACCAAGAACTCTCAGACTCAGATGCCGTTTTCCCCTGTCTTTTCACCTTCATCCGCGAAGAAATCCCCGTTCGGATCTTCGAATTCCGGCCTGGAAAGCTCGAACTCCCCGCGGGATTTCAGCAGCCTATCTATAAGCGAAATGGAACTATCAGAGGAGTACACTCGGGTGATATGTCACGGTCCAAATCCAAAAACAACCCACATATTCGATGACTGTGTTGTCGTCGAGAGCTGCTGCTATGGCGGTAGTAATTTTGGAACCTGTTCTTCAGCAAGAAGCTATGGAAATAACAATAATAATAATAATGCTTTACCCATCAATCGCTCAATGAGCTATCCCTCTGAGAATTTTCTCAGTTTCTGCTACAAATGCAAGAAGAATCTGGGACAAGGAAAAGACATATACATGTACAGGTAAGAACTAAAAACAACAACCAATTTTTCCATTGCCGTTTTCGTCCTTTTCTTTCTCTATTAGTCTTTAATCAAGAACTTCAAAAGGGGGTTCTGCAATCTGCACGCAGCCCAATTCCGGGTGGTTTTTATCCAAAATTCTTGACTTCTCATTGTTATGTTTAAATTTTGTTTGTTTGCAGAGGTGAGAAGGCATTTTGCAGCATTGAATGTCGAGATGAAGAAATGATGCTGGAAGAATCAATGGGAATGACAGAAGAATCTGCCGGTTTTTAAAAATTAAAAAAAAAAAAAAAGGAAAAACCTTCATCTGGCTTCTTCTCCAGACAGATTTTTCTGGGATCCATTTGGCTAATAATAATATTAATAACAATAATCTTCAAATCTTTAACTTTGAAGAAGAACAGAAGAACAGTCTTTCTTTCTTAGATCACATCAAAGACAGTTCTTTAAGGCAACCAAAGATGATGATGATGATATGACGATGATGATTATAGTATCAGTAGTAGTACTCTTGTATATCCTAGGTACCTGAATCTGTTCTTGGTGGTTTTTTTTTAATCCTTCTGCAAAAGAAAAACCCTAAATTTTTTTTCTTTTTGATATTATAGTTTTAGGTGATTGCTGCTGTTGTCTACAGTTTTGGTTTGAGAATGATATGTTTAGATCAAAACTTCATTATTAAAATGTATTATTGTTGTTATTCTTATGTAAGAGGTAACTGAATTCAGATCAAAATATAGTTTCGAATAGGGGATGGTCTTAAAATTTAAGGGCAAAGAGAAGATGGGATGCATGCATGAATCTGATTCATGTAAATTTGTAAACGGGTAAATTGAAATTGCGAAAGTTGTTAGTGTTTTATGTGCAAGAAAAGAATGGTTGCTGGGTAAGGAGACAAGTATGGATGGATGTGCTTGGGGGAGTAGGGGGTGAATTTTTTACTTTTGGTAATTCTGTATTTTTATCGATTATTCCAAAAGGAATTTATGGGGTAGACTTTTCAAGATTACAGCACAAAGTCGTCTCTTGTGCAATTCGAATTTAGATCCTTCACTTAACAAATCAGATGAAAACATCTAAACAAAGGAAATTATACCATTAGGTTACCATCTTGTTCTATGAGGTAGACTCTCCAAGATTACAGCACAGTTGGTCGTCTCTAGTGAAATTCAAACTTAAATCCTTTACTCGACAAATTAAATAGAAGCACCTAAACATAAAAACTCATACAACTAAGTTACTATCTTATTCTCCAAGAGGGACCTTATATATGGTTTAATTAGAAGAAATCTGTGAGATATGCTTTTGGACCACCTTTCAGGACTCTTTTATCCTTATTGCTGTCCAAAATTCTCTTTAAACCAAAACGGCAGTTCAAAATTAGTACCTTTCCTTCACTTATTTATCATTCTTTTTCTATTTCTATTTTTTTTCCAATACTATTTCTCTTACATTTGAAATATATATATATATATATATATATTTCATGTTGTACTAGTGAAATTTGAATTCACAAAACAACTCATTTGGTCCTTAGCAAAAATATCGAATTTGAATATCATATATATATATAGGAAAATTCTCTGATTTAGTCCTTTAATTATTTACGTTTCTTTTGATTGGTTCTATAATTTTAATTTTATTCAAATTGATCATTTATCTATTTTCTATTTACCAAATTGGTCCTCCCAACCAAAATTGACCAAAAGTTAATCACATTATCGGCATATTCATTAAATCAAAAGGGTATTTTGATCATTTCATATTAGGGGAAAAAAAGAAAAAATATGGAATAGATATATTAAATTTATTCACATCTCTTTTCATTTTCTTGAAAAAAGAGAGTATTTTGACTAAAATATTATATATATTATATATTTTTTCTTGTTTTTCTAACATAAAATGACCAAAATACCCTTTTAATTTAATGGATATGTCGATAAAGTAATCAAATTTTGGTCAATTTTCGTTGGGAGGGCCAATTTGGGAAATAAAAAATAAATAAATGACCAATTTGGATAAAATTAAAGTTATAGGACCAATTTAGGGAAATGTAAATAGTTAAAGGACTAAATCGAAAAGTTTATAAGTCAATTTTTTTTTAAAAAAATTTATTATATTTTTTGTTAATTAAGTATTATTATTTAAAAAATATAATTTAAATATTAATAAAATAATAACACTTAATATATTTATATTAACATATTAAAAAGGAGATCATAGCAAAATTGATATTACAATTATTTTAATAGAGAATGTATGTATCAATAAAATATTAAAAATAAAGTGATAATTTAATAATATAACTTTCATTATTTGGATGATTTCTTATAATTTATCAAATAAATGTCTTGAATTTGAATTTTATCATAAAAAAATATTATATTAAATTTTAGCTATTTACTGAATAAAGATCCGCATGTTCCAGTGACAATATGCCATGATGGGCTGCTACTGTGGCCCTCTTTTAAAGATCGCGTCTGACTTTTGGTTCGTGAGAGCCCAATCTGATCCATAACCTTCCAGAATATGCAATCAGCACCAAAATTTCCCATAATTTTTCTGGTCAAGTCAGATCTTCCGTAACATTTTATGTACTAATGTTTTTTTTAAATGCCTCGAGATTTTTAAAATGAGTCTTATATTTTTAAGTTATATTTATATTTAAATTAATTCATGTTTAAGTTGTATAAGTTTCATTCAAGAGGTAAGTTTTAGTTTCAATTTTTTAAATAGTTATATATGTGACTGTACTTTTAAACACGGGATCATAAAAGGTGTTGAATTGTCACTTACGTTAAAAACAATTGTACGCTGCATTTTAGTAGAAATCTTTTCTATAATTTTTTTTTTTTTTAATTTATAGATAAAAATACTATGTTATAAGAATAATTCTAATTTGTAATAGAATTACTTTTACCAATATATATTTTTTTAATTTAAGATTTTTTTTATATCTAACGTGACTCAAATTCACTATTTCTCAAATTATAAGTTAAGATGTTATTACTTGAATTATGCTTTTTTGTCGCGAAGATTTTCAGACCTTTTATATAAGTAGGGATGGCAATAGTGACTGGTTTGCAGGGACTCTTTTTCCATCCCATATCCGATTCTTATATATATTTCTCATCCCCATCCCCTGCAGGGAATTCTTTTTTCATCCCGCTTCGTTGGGGATCGAGAGTCCAGCAGGGATTTTTTACCCCTTAATTTTTAATTAAATTATTAATGCAAAATTAATCAATACATTTTGTAAAACAAAAAATAAAATATTTTTCTCACAAGTTTTTCAATATAATTTTTTAAAAAATTATCTTAGTTATTGTTTAATTTGTTTGTAGCATATTTAATATTTACCAAATAATTTTTTTTTAAAATAATTGTTATGCTAATTATGATTTTATTTATATGTATATATTATCTATATAATTAAGAAAGTATATATTATGGTCACTATTTTATTAATTTGTATTCAATTTAGTATTTACTAAAGAATTATTATGATTTATTTTAAATTATTATTATAATTTTATTTTTATGTAAGTATATAATTAAAAATATTATATACATATATATTGCGGGGACGAGGCCTCGAACTCGATCAAAGCAGAGATTTCCCAATTAAAACGGGAACGATGTACGAATTCTACGTATGGTTTTAATTGCAATCCTTACATATAAGTTCCTTTCTTAAACAATACAAATAAATCAAAATATATAATTGTAATTTACAAAAAAAAAAAAAAAAAAAAAAAAAAACCTAATATGTATATCAATATATATTCAAAGTTTTTTTTTTTTTTTTTTTTAATTTTCCATTTCATAAAATAATATATTTGTATTTTTTGGTTATTCGTCGTCCAAGGTGGTACTTTTATTTTTTGTTAAAAGAAACGCAGAGTGGGACGAATTCCGTTAAGAGCCGTTTAATAATGGCGACATTAACTTCTCGGTCGTCAATCTTACATTCTGAAAATCCAATTTTGTCCTTCCTTTCCCTCTTTCGTGCTCCCTCTCACTCTCCTATCCGCCGTAGACGGTCCTCTCCCTCCGCCGTCTTCCGCCGCAGACCACCACTGCAGCCGGTCATGTCCTTCGCCGTCTCCCTTCCGACTTCGTCCTCGATTCGACCTGACTCCGATTCTGAATTTCTTCTGGATTCTCGAAATCGTACGTGTTGTCTTTCCGTTGATTATAGGCATACCCGAGATATTTGTGTTAAGATGAAATTAGCCTTTTCTCTATTAATTTTTGTCGTGCAATTTTTTATTCTGCATTTAAAATCGAGCTCTGCATTGATTTTCTGGTCTGGTTTTCAAGAATTGTAATAAACGTAATGTTTGTTTGTAGCGCAATATGCTTGCTCCTCGATGCAATGGGGAAGAGTGGGGAAAAAATTAAAATATTTTGATAGTTATTCTGATTTTTAATTTGGGAAGGTGGTTTCTTGTGTATCATGGACATGGGAGTTATACAAGTAGTGGTGTGACGATGGGGGATGAAAATGAATGGGAGTAGTTTTATAAATAAATCGAAGTAAGGGAAAATGAACTTTGTCAAGTAGAGTTGATGACAGGAAATGATTTGGGAAGGGGGACGTGGATAAATTTATGGCTCAGTAGTGTACACAAAGAAGTTTTTATATCGTGTAATTTGGATGTTTTGAGCGGTATTCTGTTCGCTTGGCTGAGGAGAAACATATTGTGCCCAATGTTTTGTGGCTATAAGTATATGGTGTATGGTAGAAACTTTTCAGGAATAACCTTTTCAGTTTTCAGTTTTGAAAATGGGGATTCTGAATTTCTTTCTTTTTCTTTCTCATGTAGTTAAAATATAGTTAGATGAAACCTCTCTCTCTCTTTCTCATATTACTATTTCTAATCAAGGTGCGGGGAAAGGAGATATGCTAACAACCAACATGGAGGAAGACACGAGTTCATCTAGCAAAACAGCTATTCACAAGAACAGATATTCTGTCAGCTCCCTCAGGTTGTTTGGAGTGGACTTGACACCAGATAATATAGCCGTTGCAATGGTATACTTTGTTCAAGGTGTTTTAGGGATTTCTAGGCTTGCTGTCAGTTTCTACTTCAAAGATGAGCTTCACTTAGATCCAGCAGAGGTATGCCATTTTCACAAAATGTTTATTAGTTGTATTTGGATCATCTGTACTTTTATATTGTCAGTTTAGTTGTGGTGTCAAGTGTGTGTGGATGTTTCTTTATTTTATTTTTTTGGGTGGGGGGTGGTGGTTGGGAAGGGGAGGGGAAGAAATTTATATGAAATGAACATGGCAGGATAGGAATAGTCAATAATATGAATTTGGTCCAAATAACATCTAATACAATACATAGTTCATCAATGTTTAGAGAGTGGTTGCAGTATGGCATTTATGTTAGTTTATGTTCTAATGATCTGCTGCTTGTTGTGTAAGTATATTATCAGGTTCATTTATAAATTGAAATTTGTTTTAAATGTCCCTTTTGTCTTAATTTCATGGGCTGTTAGTTTCTTTTTTTGTAAGGCTGCATCTTTATCTTCTATTTGCTTTTACCTTTTTCTTTTCCATGTAAAGAAATTTTAAATTTAGGCTCTCTGCTTCCTCGCTTTCTTGGTCAAGCTATTGCATGCAGTTGTTTATACCTTTTCTATATTCAAAACACAGTTTTACAAACTTTTTTTTCCCCCCTTCTTAATCTCTCTTTTTGATTTCGCTATCTGTCTCCTCTCTTGTTCATTTGCTTTTATGTATAAGCTCAAATAATTTTGGGGTCCTTTCCTCATATGTACTCCAAATGACTGATTGACCACATAAGCTCAAATAGACATTAAATATGAGTTCCACACAATAGATTGTTTGCTTAGGATAAGGATTAAAACCATGCTCATACTTTAGTTGTTGGAAAGTTCAACTCAACAAAAAGGTTTAGGGCTATGCAGGTATCTCTCCCTATTGGTATTTTGTGGACAGATTGTTGTAGTTCGTTGTATCTCAGTTTTTCCATTCTTGGTAAGGGCCTTCTTTGTTGAGGATCTAGATGGTTTCTTTTGCTGCAATAAAAATCTAAACAATGGGCTAGAGATTATTTTGGTAAATATTTTGGCTTGGACCTCATTCTTTGTGATGGACAATGTTTTAATTTGTAGATTGGTGAAGTGAATTGAACTGTGCCTGTTTACTATTAATGACTGACTTATTACTATGGTTGACTAGACAGCTGTTGTATCTGGTTTCGCATCAATACCATGGCTCATTAAACCACTTTATGGATTCATGAGGTGCAGTTAAGCTTGCAAAGAATACATATCTGACTTTTTTCTTTTCCTGTCGCTAAGTTTCTGTTTCAATGAGAGTTTTCCATTTACATTGCAGTGATTCTCTCCCACTTTTTGGGTACCGGAGACGGTCTTACTTGGTATTATCTGGGCTCCTTGGAGCACTTTCATGGAGTCTGATGGCCACATTGGCTGATAGCAAGTATAGTGCTGCTTTCTACATACTTATTGGATCTCTTTCTGTTGCTTTTTCAGATGTTGTAAGTGAATTGTATTACTAGTCAATTATATTCAAGCAGAAGGCTTTTGGTGTCCTAAATTGTGTTTTACTGTTGATACCACATGCTTTATATTGTGTTCTTTCCCACCACATATTTTAGCTAAAAGATAGTGGGTTATCCTCAAGTAGATATTCACTGTATGCTTTGAAAAGGTAGAATAGTTATGTAGGCAAGATAAGTTTGAAACTATAATAGATATCAAGCAGTGAAGAAACGAATCAATATTTGAATAGAAATTTTGTACAAGAGAAATAATGAAACCAAATATTAAAACTGAAATGAACAGTCAATTTATATTTCTCAAACATGATTCTTAAATGCTGTGGGTTATGCCAGAAAAAATCCCTGAAGTACTGGTATATTCGAGAAGAGGAAGGGTAAAACAAACTAGAAAGTTATGGAATTTAGGTTGGTTTATAAGTGTTATGGAAAGATTTGAAAACAATGAGCTTCTAAGGGTCTGGAGACTTCTTTTTACGGGGAGTGATGAAGCATAATTTCGTGTGCACCCATTGGAACGTTGACTCTGATGATCTTCAAGATTTGGTGGCTACAAGAACGGTGATAGAATCAAAGACTTTGATGATCAATTTTTACTTCTTCCCTGTGTTTGGGGTAGCGTATGGATCACAGTTATGGGTATTTGGGAGTATACTGGTGAACTAAAGAAAATATGAACAAACATAATAAGGTCATTGATCTTAGATTGTCACTTGATTATGCCCCAATTGGTTGATATTGCATTCATGAGGTATAGAAAGTACCAAATGTTAGGAAGGACACAAGTATCTCTAGTGGATTGTGTAAAATTTAGAATATTGCATTGGGTTCCACACCTTATATCCTAAATCACAAGTGAAATGGAATTTTGTTTGTTCTGGTTTTGTCTGTGTATGAATTATATAGGCCATGTGATTATATTTACCCTGTAGTAGTT
Source organism: Marsdenia floribunda (assembly GCA_035583425.1). Taxonomy (NCBI): domain Eukaryota; kingdom Viridiplantae; phylum Streptophyta; class Magnoliopsida; order Gentianales; family Apocynaceae; genus Marsdenia; species Marsdenia floribunda. The sequence goes on along the minus strand of JAXGGT010000035.1, from coordinate 2,455,957 downwards.
ATCCATTATATGGCACATGAATGTTTGGCTAGTACAGGATACTGAAGCAATTATCAGGTTGTAGATTCCATGGTAGTTGAGAGGGCTCGTGGTGAGTCTCAGAGTCTGTCAGGATCTCTTCAGTCACTGTGTTGGGGCTCTTCTGCTTTTGGTGGGATCATTAGCGCTTACTTTAGCGGCTCACTAGTGGATGCTTATGGGGTGAGGTATGGTTCCGTCTGGGTAAGCATTTTGAAAGTTATGCTTTTGATTCGTGCTTGTTCATGACTTCATCATACTTCCAGGTTTGTTTTTGGGCTAACAGCATTGCTTCCTTTGATAACATCTGGAGTTGCTGTACTTGTGAAAGAGCAGCCTATGCATGGTTCAGGAAGGGGTCAGAATCTTTCCCTACACAGTCCTGGCTTTTATGAGACTTCAAGACATAAAATCATTCAGTTGTGGGCTACAATTAGGCAGCCCAATGTATTCCTCCCCACATTATTTCTTTTCCTCTGGCAGGGAACACCACAGTCGGATTCTGCAATGTTTTTCTTTATGTATGTACGCTAGTAATTAAATTAATTTAAATGAATTTATATTCTGTTAATTCTTGAAACCTATTTCCAATTACATTCCTTTTCTTGATGCTAGCACAAATAAACTTCATTTCACTCCAGAATTTCTTGGCCGGGTGAAGCTTGTTACTTCAGTAGCATCACTTCTTGGCGTGGGAATCTATAATGGTTTTCTGAAAAGTGTTCCTTTGAGAAAGATATTTCTTGCAACTACTATCATTGGTGCAGCACTTCGGACAACTCAGGTACATCCGACAAGTTCTATTGGGTTATGTTACTGGAATTTCCCCCTTTCTCATTAGTCTTTTGAAACAAAATTTTCTCTGCACAGGTTTTCCTCGTGACTGGGTTAAACAAGCAGTTTGGGATAAGTGATGAGTGGTTTGCTATGGGGGATTCATTGATTATAACAGTTCTTAGTCAGGTAATATGGTTCTTAAATACTAAATAGGTTCTTCCTCTGTAATTACTAGTGAAGGTGAATTTCGTGTCCAAGGGTTTGTGATCTGGCTGGATTCTGTAACAGGCTTCATTCATGCCAATTCTTGTATTAGCAGCCAGACTATGTCCAGAGGATATGGAAGCAACACTGTTTGCAACTCTGATGTCAGTTTGTAATGGCGGAAGTGTCCTTGGAGGCCTAATTGGGGCAGGCCTAACTCAGGTATTTGGTGTCACAAAGGACAAATTTGACAACTTGGCTCTCCTGATAATCCTCTGCAACCTCAGCTCCTTGTTACCTTTACCTCTACTTGGACTTCTTCCTAAAGATGATCCTGATGTCAATTCAAAAGGAACTGATGATATTCAGATGAAATCTAATTGAGATTCTTATTCCTGCGGAGATACGTATGCCCGAAATTTCTTCCCGGAGCTAATGGATTTCAGTTATTAGTAGCTTTCCTCAAATGGGAACAACAGCCAGGAGATCATCGACTTGAAGATGATGCCAACAGGAGAGAGAAAGGTAAAAAAAGAATACACTATATACTCAAAAAGAGTTGTGTAAATTCCTTCGCTAATTTAAAAGAATTATGTATAACAATTCACTTAACCATGCATAGGGCGGGACTCTTTTAACAGCAGTAGTAACTTCATCTGTGGCTGTTTAAGGTTCCCATGGATTATCACATCAAAAGGTCCATATAATATATGCTACTGCTAATGGAGAGCTTCTTAATCCCGACTTGTTCAATTCTTCATGTAAATCTTAAATCAAGGGCCTTTTCCACTGGTCTAAAACTATTGTATGCTTATGAACATTTTTTCTTTTCTTTAATTTTTTTTACATTACATGTAGAATGTATTATAAGTTTTTATGTGAAGATAACCATAATAAAAATCATGCTTTTATATTTAGTGTAAAAGCATTTTAAACTAAAATCACATTGGTTCGGTTAGCATGATTTTTTTTATTATTATTATTATTATTTGAGTATTTTCATTATGTTAAATAAAAGTTTTTCATTATTTGATGAAGTAATTATAAATATTATATTATTCTAAAAAGGAAAAATAAAATTATTTGATGCAAATTTGATTGGAAATGATTGTATTCAAATGATTGTTGATTTTTTCCTTTTTTTTTTTTTTTTCTTTTCCAAAATGAAAATTGGGACTGAAGGAAGGGGAAGAAGACGAACCCCACAGTATCAGCATCATTTAGGACACGACCTGTCACGTTGCTACCTGATTGGAGAGCACGTGGTGGGTCGCACCAATTTTCACAATGTGTAGTCACATCTGAACACTCCCATCAATAATATATATATATCTTCTTCTTATATGGTCTTAATTAAATTTATTATTTATTACAATGGACCGTCCAATATTGTCCAAACACCTAACTCAAATCTAATAGTGGGTTTTTTTTTTTTTTTTTTTTTTTTTTTTTTTTGTGAAGGGAGGAGAAAAAAAATAAAAAAATAAAAAAAAGGTCACCACTAAATTGTAGTTTCAGTTTGCTTACAAATCTTTCCATAATTTCCTAGTGGCTTTTAATGTTTATGTGTTGTTTGTTTCTGAACTGTTTAAAAAGTTAAATTAATTCATTATTATAAGGCTTCCTCTATGATTGTATTATTTTATATCAATTCAACTCCCATTTTGGCTCATTGATTCTTCCTATACACACACACACACACATATGTATATCTATGTATGTATGTATGTGTATGTGTGTGTGTGTATTGTCTTTGCTCTCATGATGAACCAAATGAACACTTTAAAGAAAATCCTAATAGTGTAAAACCTTATAATTAAAATGTAAACATTGCCCAATATATATTAGACTATATATATATTGTCTTTGTACTACCATTGCTTGCTTTGTTTCGATTTAGTTTCCAATATAACTTTTGTTTCCCACACACACACTTCCACATGAAAAAGTTCCTTTTCGTGGCTGTGATATATTAATATAATGTTTTTAGATTTAGAGATTAATTAGTCATTTTTGGACACTTCCAACTTGTTCCGACACACCAAAAGCAATATCATGTGCGGAAGTTGGAAGTTGGGAGAGTTGTTATTATATAGATTCTCCTCAAATATGATTGAATGAAAGAATTGAATTAAATTAAATATTAAACTATATATATATCACAATAAGATTTATAACCACACGAGGATACATGTATACATACATACATATATTCAGGTCTTTAGAATGAATGAATGATGAATTAATTAATTAATTTGGCGATAGTCTAGGTATATAGATTTCTATACGTAGGTTTAATTTGCTTATGTTAGTTTGAAGAAGGTAAGATTCATGTGCTTTTGTGTAATGGTTTGATGATAATCTGGTAACTTTACTGTATCATATACAGAGATATCTATCTAATTAAATCATGATCATTGATGAGAAATATTGGATAGAGCTATATGTGTGTGTGTATATATATATACACATTACACACACAGACACACGTTTTTTCATATCTATCTAATTAAATCATGATCATTGATGAGAAATAATGGATAGAGCTATATGTGTGTGTCTATATATATACGCATTACACACACAGACAGACGTTTTTTCTTGCATTTCTTGTATTAATTAATGAAGTGATCATTTCTTATCCAGAAACGGAACCCTATATAATTGTCAGAAATTAATTAATAAGTTTGGGAATGTCTATTCAAGAACCCTGTAGTCATTTCCAACAAGGATCGAGGAGGAGAGATGGAAGATGATGCGGTGGCAAATTGCGAAAGATTCTAGAAGCGGATTAATTAGGTCACTAATTAGAAGTGAGAAAAATATCCAAGGAAGCTAGATAGCTAGGTAGCCTGTGTGGAGAGAGAGAGAGAGAGAGAGAGAGAGAGGGTTTTGGCATGTGGGAAGGGAAGCCCATGTGGATGACATTAAAGAAACAGGAGCTAGCATGCAGCAGCATCTATTAATTAGATGTTTGAAATGCATATATTCTATATACACACTTGATAATGATTAAGAATTATATGTAATAACAAACCCACCCCCGTGAGGAATCATTGAAGCTCTGATCAAGTGTGAACAATGGATCCAGTGCTAAAATCCATAACAGAGAGCATATTGATTATTGCAGAAGAATATGTATAAAAGAATATTTGAATTTTAAACTAATGGGATTTGGTCACCATTCATTATTATGGATAACTGTCCAAATTATTTACATATATATATATATATATATGTATAGCAGCAGCCCCCTCCCCAACCCCCCTTGCTACCCCCACCAATGGTTTTTGGTGTGCCCATACACAAATAGGATTATGCATGATAAAACTTTCATATATTAGATATAAATAACGTTTATAATAACTAACAATTCGTTAATCATAATAGCAAATAATTTAATTCTTGAAAAATTAAAAGGATTTATATAATTCAACCCAACTTTAAATTAAATGAACTTAATCTCGATATTAAACTTGAAACTGAAATCTCAAATAACAACTATTGCTCAGAAGGCGAAATGCGCACGAGCACGAATGGTTCTTTGAATCCACTCCGTCGGCAAGAGCCAATACCACACGACACGGTTCTTAGTTTGAAGTCAAATGATGTTAAACTCGAAACATAATAAATCTCTAACGTGTAATTACATGTTTTGCAGATATATATATATATACATATAAAATAAGGACAATATAAGACATGAAGACACATAATTCAACTGACTTTTTTGTGTCATTTCTCAATATAGGGCTGATGAAGAAAGTTTCCAAACCCTAGCTAATGTTGTTGTCTTTGGAACAGACCATAGAGAGAGGTCATGAGGACATAATTTATTCCAAGCTAGCTAGCTAGTTAGCTAGGAATGCATTTTTCTTTTTTCTTTTTTTTTTGTCCGTCTCAAATAGGAAACATCTCCAAGAAATCAATATAAGGGAAAAAAAAAAAAAAAAAAAAAAAAATGGAAAACCTGAAACTGATCTTCACATTTAATTTGGTTGGTGTCTGATGATAACATCAAGAAAAGTTTGGAGCCACTGGGAACTGCTGCTGGTCTCCTACTAGACAAGAAACTAATCACATGATGTAAAGTTAGAATATGACTATGCTTTTTCTTTTGTGGCCTTAAAACGCATGAATATATATATATATATATATATATTAAATAAAAATTGGTATATATATATACAACCGCACATTCAACTCCCATATATATATATCATGTATGGACCAAGAAAAGTCTCAAGAATTTAGTTCTTTGATATTTATGGTTTTCTTTTACTTGAAATTAAAATAGATGTCTAGATAATGGGGTGTGTTTTGTATTTGAGTTTTAACTCATGTAACTGATCAATTGATATGATGGTTTATCAAATACATGTTCTGAAAGTTGCAATTTGAGAAGCTACTTTAAGTGCATATCTAATTAAGGAGTACCATTTCATGAATGGATGCACATATATATATATATATAATTTTTTCCCTTGTTTGGAATATATATATATGTGTGTGTGTGTGTGTGTGTTTTTTTTTTAAAAAAAAATTATTAAATTTTAAATGTGTAATTCAATTAATTAATCTTATAGGTTTGATGTCATGTCCAAATTGGTTTTTATATATATATATATGTAGTCTTCTCATTTTCCTCTCATGCATATATAGACACACACAAACTCTTTCTTTTCTTCTCCATATATAGTAAGAAATATGTTCTACCCTAGCTAATATATATATATATATATATATATATTTATATGTAGTGCATAGTATGTTTTACCCTAGGGTAAAAAAATATTTCTTACTCAACATTTGGTCCTGAAAACTTATAATCCAATCCAAAGAACTTTTGGTCCATCTTGTTACCTTAGATTAGCATGTAATAAGAAAGTTGATAAGTCATGATATATCTTGCTTCTTATGTGCCTCAAATTCATAATTTATTAAAGTCATAAGTAAGTAAGATTATTACTAATTGAGAATTATATATGATTTTTTGTCAAAATTTTTTTTTAAAAAAAAGTTATGAATATACATATATATATATATATATATATATATAGATAGATAGATAGATAGATAGATAGATAGATAATCACCTCTTAACTTAAATTTGATGAAGTTGGAGTGAATTAATTATATATTTATATACCCATGTGAAAGTGGAATAAAAAAGAAAAATTATATATATATATATATATTAAAATTACAAGTTATTTTTGTTTTTGATATGACTTATTTTTTATGACTATGGGTGAAACTGTTAATACTATATTAAATACGTTTTTCTAAAACTTTAACAAATATTTTAGATTTTTTTTTAATAAAATAATAAAAACTTTTACTTGAATTTTACTTATCAAAGCTAATAAATCGTGGAGTACTACAATGGTCAATATTTTTAAGGTTGAGAACATGGGTTATTACTTTAGTATAGTTTCCAATTTAAATCTATTTAAAGAAGAACAATTATTATTATTATTATTATTTATTTATATACACAACTAGGATTTAAAAAAAAAAAAAAAAAAAAAAAAAAAAAAAAAAAATTATCCTAAAAGATCTAAGAAATCAGACATAATTATGCGGAATCAATATTACGTCTTCTCAATAAATCATGCTTTTGATGATTAGCACTGTAATCTGTAATTATGCATTTTTAATAATGTCTTAATCCATAAGGCATAAATAATTTATATTATTATATTACTAATCCCGACTTTTTGTTTCTTAACAATTCGATTATGTGAAACCTTTACTGACTAGTCACACCACCATTTTTTTTTTTTTTTAAAAAAAAAGAAAATTATTTTTATTCTAATATATTTAATTTTATATATACAATATAAAATTTAAGTATTTATTATTAATTCTAAATATTTTTTAATATAATAAAAATAATTATCAAATCTATTAGTCGCGTCATGATTTAGTGTGCGATAATTATATTATTAAAAAATAAATAATGCTTTTATCACAATTCTCACAAATTAAAGTAAAACTTTTTTTTTAATCTTTTTTATATTTTATTTTACCTTTTTCTTGTTAGATAAATATTATTATTTTGAATACTACTCTAATGTGTACTTATAAAATTATTGTGTATTAACTTGTTTTTACCACTTGCAACGTAACTATTTGTGGTTGACATGCCTCCACTAATGGAAATTTTGTCTGTATTTTGCAAACTTCTACCACATCCTAGGTAAGTCCACTTGGAGGATAAGATAAGACAAGACAAGAAAAGAAAGAAAGGGGAAAAAAAAAAAAAAAAAAATAGTACATTTAGTATGGTTTTCTTAATTTTACTCAACATACGTGAAATTAGTTTTTAATCTTTTAATTATTGGATAAATTGTTAATTTAGTCTCTTAAGTTTATATTTTAATTTTTTATGGTCCCTCGTATTTATTTTTATTTAAAATAATCCTTTAAGAATTTTTGAATTAATTAAAGTAGTCCTTTGACCGTTTAACATCCAAATATTCTATTAACTTCTTTTGTACGTGCTTTTTTAGATGAGGTATTTTTATCCTTTTGTTCAAAATTAAAGAGGAATTTTTTTTTAAAAAAAAAAAAAATTTTTTAATGGGATAGAAGAGATGTAAAAGTACAAAAATACCCTTCTAAAATGGCACGCACAAGGAAAGTTAACGGAATATTTGGATGTTAACGGTTAAAGGACTACTTTGATTAATTCAAAAATTTTTAAGGAACTACTTTGGACAAAAATAAACATAATAGACCATAACAAATCAAAACATAAACGTAAGAGACTAAATTGGCGATTTATCCCATAGTACGGTTGGTCCGTTTTCTTTGTTTTTTTTTTTTTTTATTTATTTTTATTTAGTAAGTCTCTAATATATAATAAACAAGTGCATTTGGTCCCTTTTTCACAAAATTAACCTGTCCAAACAATGAATTTTGTAAAGAGAGAGAGACCAGATGCACATGTGTCCAGTATACATTGAGGACTTACTAAATAAAAAGAAAAAAAATAAACTAATTGCATTAAAGATGTAAACATTAGGGACCAAATTTACCAATTTAATTTAATTTTTTTAATATAATTTTGTTAATCAATTAATTAATCTTTATTATTATTATTTTTTTAAAAAAAAAAAAAAAAGATCAAAGTGACTCTAAAGAATGTGATTCTATAATGAACTGTATATATATATATATATATATATATTAATGATAAAAATTATCATTAAAATACAAAGAATGAGCTCTATATATATATGTAAAGAATGTGATTCTTTTTTTTTCTTTTTTTTTTTTTTGCAAATACTAATGATCTTGCTCCAAAATCCACCATTAATTGCTTGATGAGTACTGCAAATAATATATTAATTAAATTCAGATCGATCTTCATTGCGTGATAGTAGAAAAGAAAAGATGGCAAAACTTATCAACCTGTTTTGACTACCTACCCCATCAAGTAATCCACCATTCATACATATTATAATATATATATATATATATATTAATTAATATGAATAATTTTTTTTTCTTTTTTTTTTTTTTTTTTTAAACTGCAGATTAGTCAAAAGAGAGACCAACCAATAATTGCCCCCACTTCCAGAACAATAAAATTTGATCAAAAGAGGGCAATAAAAATGCAAAAAAAAAAAAAAAAAAAAAAACCATGAAAGCAACATTCAATCCCCTAAGAGAAAAGTTGTCCTTTAACCAACCCCAAAACTGCAATGTTGTGGAAAATCTATGAGTATCATACTTTAATTATTTATTATTATTATTATTATTATTATTTGTATCTGGTGATGTAAAGATTTTTTATGAACATTACACTAAGATATTGTAAAATATTATTAAATTTCTATATTTAAATTTGAGGGTACAATAATAATATACATAAATAAATAAGTAAAATGAAGTATCTATAATTTTAACAAACGGGCTTAATTTATTAACCAATCTAACTTATAATTGAAAAATTACAAGTTCAAATTATGTTATAACAAATATATATATATATATATATATATATATATATATATATATATTAAATAATGATCGGTAATAATAAATGTGTTAGTACTTTTAGGACTTATTTAGATTCAATTTTTTTAATCTTGCTCATTTTTCAATGTAAATGTGTTGCATGGCGTTAATTTAATTTTAATTAAATAATATTACACAAATGTTTTTATTATTTGTTTTAATACTACAAAGTCAAGATGATAGAAAGATTGTATTATGTATTGAAAACCATGTATTACTATTATGTGAAAGATTGAATCCAACAACAAAAAGGACAAAGACAAGTGTATATATATATATATATATATAGGAAATAATGGTGGTGCAGTTGGACGCCATGGTTAGGTTAGGTTAATTATGATCTGTAAAAGAGGGAGAGAATCAAGCAGTCAATACATGCATACATCATGCATGGATTTAATATTGAAACTAATTAGCAGAGTAGCAGGGAAGAAGAAGAAGATGAAAATAATAATAATAATAATAATAATAATAATAATGGGAACTTGCAAATCCAAAAAGCTCAAATAAATGTCACAAATTAAGGAGTTTGTCCATTATTTATTTACTTATTTTTTTATTTGAGCCCTTAAAAAAAAAATCGTTTTGTATTTTTTTTTTTTTAAAAAAAAATATTTTCTGTTTTGATCCTTTAACTATTTTTATTTCTTGAATTTGGTCCTAAATCTTAAAAAATCAAGAACTTGGTCTTATAACTATTTTTGTTTTATTAACTTGGTCAAAATTCCTTTTGACCAAGTTTGTGAGATTTTCACATACGTAGTCTTATGAGGGTATTTTATGACAATAGATAGAGTACTGTGTTTTTCTTATTGTTTTTCACTTGACTTAAACGATTGAAAAATCTCACAAATTTAGTCGAAATGACCAAGTTAAGAAAACAAAAATAGTTATAGGACCAAATTCTTGATTTTTTAAGATTTAGGACTAAGTTCAAAAAATGAAAATAGTTATAAGACCAAGATCTTGATTTTTTTAAATTTAGGACCAAGTTCGGGAAACGAAAATAGTTATAAGACAAAAATAAGAATTTTTCCTTTTTTTTTTATTCTTGATATTTTTCTTTTGTGTTCTTCTAAATATTTTATTAACGTAAACATAATACATATTTTATACAAAAGAAAATTGAAGGATTTGGTCTTCAATCCTTCAACTATTAGCGCAGTTGGTCTTTTTTTCTTTCTTTTTTATCTAGTAATCAATGTATAATAACAAGCATATGCATTTGTCTCTTTTTTAACAAAATCTATTGTTTGGACATGTCAAATAATAAATTTTGATTTGTTCAAACAATAAATTATGTAAAAAATAATTAAATGTATCAGTTCATTATACATTAAGAACCTACTAAATAAACAAAGAAAGAAAAGGAACCAATGTAGTGTCAAATTAAAATAATAATAATAATAATTCCAAATTATTTAGTAATAAATTCAATAAAAAGCATATTTTAATTAATAATAATTTTGTTTATGATCTAAAACATTATGAATTAATAAAAATTAAAATTAAAAAAAAAAAAACAACAAATTTTTTAAAAATAGTAATAGTGGTAAAAATAAAAAGAAAAGTAAGGGTCAATAATCAGCCAATCAGCAAGCAGATTTAACTAACTTCATAACACGTGTATATAAGAGCTTCAAAATAAAGACAAAATTCACAGTGGAGAGAGAAGTCAAAATTAATTAATTTTCCTTCTTAATTGAACATTGCCTCCACGACAATCATCCCATTACATTTAAGATGGTCTATGAGTCATTGTCGATCGAGTTTATTTATCCGTCTAAATTTTCTTTTTTTTTACGGTAGTATCTCAAATCCTTTAGATCTAAATTAATCCATTCATGGAGGTTCAATAGTACGAAAATATTTCGAACTGTGGAACACTTGAGTGAGATTACCCCTACATCTCTTGGCAAGCCGGGAGGAAGGGAAAATTCAACCCCTAGACCTCTTGGCAAACGAAGAGTTTAAGGGAAAAAATCTGGCCAACATGCTAAGAGAAATTCCTCCTTATCTGTCTAATATTTATTAATTACTTTTTAATATTTTGAAATTGTTATTAAAAAAAATTAAATTAATTTTGTATTAAAGGTCAACAAAGTGTAGCTCTATTGGTAGCAAACTCACTTATGATTTGAGATATCATAAATTCAAGGCACGACAGAAGCAAAAATGGCTCAAATTTAAAAAAAAAAATTTGTATTAAAGATTTTTTAATTTAATTTTTTTTTTAAAAAATAAAAATTTAATTTAATTTTTAATATTAATGTTATAACATTAATTTTTATTTAAAAAAAAAAAAAGAAAAAAGAAAAAGAAAAAGAAAGAAGAAGAAGAAGGTGACATTATAGGGGGACCCCTCCCCGACCATATTTGTCTCATTTTCCACTGCCCCATGACCCTTAGAACATGGAGGAAATTATGGCAGCTTTGCCTACTATAAGTTCTCTCTCTCCCTCCACAACTCTCTTCCCCCTCCCTTTCCCCTCTTTCCCTTTTATACTCCAATATTATTCACTAATCACTTGGGTATATATATATATATATATATATATTAGTTTCTTTCCATGGCAGCAAATTAATACAATCATCCATCTAGAGAGATGATGATCAGATGAAGAAGAACTTAACAGAGTGATTATATATACATACATAAATAGATAGACAGAGAGTAGCAGTATTTTGAAGGATATCTATATATATAGATATTAAATGGACATTGAATTGGCAAAGTGCGAGTGCTGTGGATTGAAGGAAGATTGCACGCAAGAGTACATTAGCGAGGTGAAGGCAAATTTTGATGGGAAATGGCTTTGTGGGTTGTGTTCAGAAGCAGTGAGAGATGAAGTTAACAGAGGAGGAGGAGGAGGAGGAGATGGGCAAGGGAAGATCATGAATAAGAAGATGCAGCAGTTGGGTATCGGGATTGGCATGGAAGAAGCTGTGAAGGCTCACATGGCGTTTTGCGGGAAATACAATAAATCGAATCCTGCAATAAGGGTTGCTGATGGTATGAGACAGATGCTAAGAAGAAGATCAGGAGATTTAGCTACACCTTCTTCTTCTTCTTCTTCTCAATCCCCTCCTCTTCCAAGTATTATTATTAATAATAATTCTAAGAAGTATTCAAGATCAGCTAGTACTTCCCATGTAGGAGATATTGATCGCTCTACCTTCTCATCATATTACTAGCTACCTGCCTACAACACCTACAGAATTTATTTTTATCCCATTATATATATATATATAAAATATGTATATGGCCTTGATCGATGATGATGATGAACTTCTTCTGCACAATAAGAAAAATTCTTCTCACGAAAGAAAGAAATTACTTTTGCTTTGGCCAAATTCTCATCATGATCTTGTTTTGTACAGAGGATGATTGTAATTTTAATGGAGGATATTTTAATTAGTTCCTTTTTTTTTTCCCTCTTTCCCTTTCTGCTTTATTTCTCACTCCCTCTTCAGAACAATTTTTTTTTTTTTTTTAATTTTATTTTATTATATAACCCGATTTTAGCAAGTCAATTTATTTTTGATCGGTAGTAACAATTTCATTTATAACTATGATAGATTATGAATTGGATGAATTTAAAAACCCTCAAAATTAATATATATATATATATATATATATATATTGATCATTTTAGAAAATATCCGTAGAAAACTCCTTGGATGATACTGAAAGTCAATTTGTTGAAAAGACGAAATTTTTATTTTTCTTATGTGAGTGATGCTTGTTATATATATATATATGTATTATCTCACATGCAGAAAACAATAATACATACATACATATATATATATATATATATATATTTTTTTTTGGTAAGTATACATACATATATATATATATATATGTATGTATATTTTCTAATTTTGATTCCACAAGAACTGTGGGGAATCTTAAACATCTGAATATGCACCAAGGAAAAGAAAAACAAAAGAATCAGAGAGGTCAACCACCCCACTAAATTAACCTTAAAATGGGATTTTCTCTTTCTAAATATGTTTTAGAGATTTTTTTTTTCCTTTTTAAGTATATGTATATAAATATATGATCAATATTCATAGTTGATTCTGTAACGATATATTCGAAGCTGTAGCAGATTAATTATATTATACATTGCACTTTCTTTCGTGTGTGTATGTATATATATATGACCTAAATGACGACTGGTAGATAGGAAAATACACAGCCAATTGTAACACCGGAATACAATATATATATATATATATATATATCTGTTATATATACACATTGAGAATTAGTTCACCCAACTTGCTGATTATTAGACTTCTTATATGAGACCACCTAATTCATAACTTCATCATACGTACAATGATTTCAACAACGTAACGTTACCCTTTCTTTAGGACAAGGGTGACGATAGTTCACTGATTTTTTTTGTTTAAATATTTTAATGCGATTTGTTAAGTAAAAATTTTAAGTTCGAATTTTATTAAAATTTATTTATTATTGTTATAAATTATTTAATAATTCTCTTTATTATATTAAAATAATATTTTGAGTCGATAATTTTAAGTTTTATTTATTTATTTATAATTGTGAACTTTATTTTATGCACGTTGGATAAAATTGTACAACCTAATCTACCAATTCTATCAGCTAGGGAGTAAAGAAATGGGAAATTGTTGCGGCTGACGCGTGGTATTTAGAATTAATTGATCTATCATTGTTTTTTAGGTGTCTCATGTATAAAGGATGGATTGATTTGATTATTTTTTTCATAAAAATTTATTGTTTGGGTAAGTCAAAATTAATTATTTGACCTGTCTAAATAATAAATTTTGTGAAGAGAATGATCAAATGCGCCTATCAATTATATATATTAGGGGACTTACTAAATAAAAAAGAAAAAAAAATGAACTAACTGCACCAGTAATCGAAAGATTAGAAATTAAATCTACCAAATTTTTATATAAATAAATATTAAGAATAATAAAAAATTTGTAAAACTATGATGTAAAACATTCAGTTCTTTAAATATAATTGTCAAAATGTCCTTTTGAAAAGGGGCTTATGTAATTAATAGGTCATGTTGCATGAGCCAAGGGATAAATTTGGGTTTATAATTACCATAAAATTATTATTATTTATATATTAAAAAAAAAAAAGGAAAATTTAATGTTTTGATCTTATAACTATTTTCGTTTTTCGAACTTGGTCCTAAATCTTAAAAAATCAAGAATTTGGTCATATAACTATTTTTGTTTTCTTACCTTGGTCATTTCGACCAAATTTGTAGGATTTTTCTATCATTTAAGTCAAGTAAAAAATAATAAAAAAAATACAATATTCTACCTCTTGTCATAAAATGCCTTGAGAAGACTAAGTATGTGTTTTTTACATGATTTAAATGACTAAAAAATCCCACAAACTTGGTCAAAAAGACCAAGTTAAAAAAACAAAAACAATTATAAGACCAAATTCTCAATTTTTTAATATTTAGGATCAAGTTCAAAAAATAAAAATAGTTATAGGACCAAATTCTTAAATTTTTAAGATTTAAAACTAAATTCAAAAAATAAAATTAGTTATGGGACCCAAACAAAAAAAAAAAAAAATTCTTAAAAAAAAAACACATTATATTATCTTTAAAAAAAAATGAAACACATTACACAATCAAATTTGTCTTATCATCTAAAAAAAAAATTGTTTAATTATCAAAATGTGTTTTAAATATATCAAATATATAAAAACACTTAAAAGTACATTTTAAAATAATAATAATAATCTTTTTATTTTTAATATAACTTTGAACTCATGACATTATGGATCATAAACAACAAAAAATTATGAAAAATACTTGACAAACAATTATTTGGGTAAAAAAAAAAAAAAAAAAAAGTAGTTAATGCACTTTACTTTTTTAAGCACCCTAATAGTACAACTTTTGTTTCTTTACCTATATTATCTCCTATAATTTGAAGCAAAAATGATAACCCCCACCCAAAATGCCTAACTTTCCCATAGTAAAATTAGTCCTTTTAGTCCTATTTTTTATTTTTTTTTTTTTTTTTTTTTTTTCTTTTTTTTTCTTTTTAGAAATTTTGAGGTAATTTTGCTTATGACATATTTCAAACTCATAATTTTTTAAATTATAAATAAGATTGTTACTAATTGAGTTATACCTTCTTGATATCTTTTACAGTTTTAATTTATTATTATTTATTTATTTATTTTTATTCTAATACCATTTTTAAATAATAATTTTTGATAATTTTAAGGTGTTCTCCTGATTTATGTGAAGTCGCAAATTCGAAATCACACATACGTATACAGTTATTTAAAAATTAAAAGTCAATGCTTACTTTCTAGAAAGACTTACCTGACTTGAGCAATAATTAGTTTAAATGTAAATATGATTCAAAGATACTTGTTATAATTAAGATTTATTTAAGACACCTTGTATACTAAATAAAAAATATTAATTAAAATATAATTAAAAAAAATAAAATAGTATAAGGTAAATAAATAAACATAAAATTAAAATTATAAAAATTATAAAATATGAATTAAAATGACAAAATTCTTAAACAATGATTAATTTCTAGCATCCACGTGTCGATTTGAACTAGCTAGTTTTAAGAGAGTAGAACTGATTAGTTGTACCTCTCAAACTTTCCCAGAATTTTCAAAGGAGATAATAAAGTACTCCTTGTGTCTCTGTCTCTTACTGTTAACACGTTTTTTATTATTATTATTATAATATCTAATATTTAAACTAATAAAAAGAGATTAAATTTATAAATTATATATTATTGAATCATTAAAATCTATAAAAAAAAAAAAAAAAAAAAAGTCAAAGTTCAAGTTCAAGTTTAAGAGTAAAATTTATTTATTTAGTTAAATATACTTTTAAAAATTTTTTAGTAATTAAAATAAAAGAAAGTATTTATAAAGTTTTCATAATATAGGGTTTTTGTAATAATAATTATTAATATTATTTATAATAATAAATAAATAAATAAATGAATGAATACAAATAATTAGGTAAGGAATTTGGTAATGAGAGTGTGAAGTGGAAGTCGAGATTAGACAACATTAAGTTGAAGATCAATTGACATAATATTGATTTGAGGGTTTTTGGTATCAAAGCATATGACACAAATTTGAATCCGAAGATCAAATAATAATGATTTTTGTTTTTTTCTAGGTATATCGATATGACAGCAAAATAAAACAAATAAGAATTTGTTGTGATCGGAGTTTTTATGTTTCTTGTTTTTTAATTGATAAGGCATTTTAAATTCGTGAGGTGTACTTGAAATGTGATAAAGTAGAAGAAAAAAAAAGGGGGGGGGGGGGGGGGATTTTTTTGCAGGACAATAAATATGATTGAGAAGATCATTTGAGAAACTTGGGGAAATTAATGTTTGGGGCGGTGAAGTCCCCCCACCCTTTACCCTACCTTAGAGGGAACAACAATCTTTTTATCTTTTAGACTTTAGTTGAAGAAGGCTTTAATTAGGCCCCCCTTTGGCTAGACTATAAATAATGCAGCTTTTTTTTCTTTAATTATTATTATTATTTTTTTTGGGTTCTCAAAAAAATCCCATTCTGCTAAATTTCGGATTAATCAGAATCTAAAATAATTACTTATATATTGAAAATTTGAAATAAAAAAAAAAAAAAAAAAAAATTGATTAGATCATGATATATTATAAATTATTGTTTCAAATATTTCAAATTTGATGTAGATTGTATTTGTTGAGTCTAATTTATACACTGAAAGAAAAAAAAAAATCATATTTACTCTTATATAATATTTTTGTTGAATGTGGAACTCGTGATATATATATATATAAATTATATTATATTAAGCATTAGAAGGTGTTGTTTACTAATTTCCAAATGGTGTTATGTATGCAAGGACAAAATGGTAATTGAAAGGAGTGTAGAATGGGCCAGAATCTTCAGAGAAATAGAAAGTAATAATCCACAAGATTTTTAAGACTAATTAATATTATATAAGACTAATTTTTAAGATTTTCTATAATTATATTTGTTATAAATTTTAATATTTCTTTAATTTTAAACATAATTAATAAAGTAATTTTTGTTCACTTCATATTCTTATTAGGGATGGCAATTAAAATTATACCCGATGGGGAACCCGTATACCAACCCCATTTTGACCGGGGGAATCCCCGCTTTGACCGGGTTCGGAGATGGGGATGGTGATTCCCCGAAACAAAAAATCGGGGATGGAGACGGGGATGGTATTAATCCTTGATCCCCGACCCCGCCCCCGTCCCCGCAAAATATATATATATATATATAATATTTTTAATTATATACTTATATAAAAATAGAATTATAATAGTAAT
>JAXGGT010000035.1:2422777-2438469 GCA_035583425.1 Marsdenia floribunda | reverse complement strand
ATTAATAATTTAATTGAAAATAAAGAATAAAAACTAAGTGGTGAAAATTCCCCGCGGGGATCCCCGATCCCCAACGGCGGGGATGGTATGAAAAAAAAATTCCCCGCAGGGGATGGGGATGGGGATGGGGAATACATGTGAGAATCGGGGATGGGGATGGGGGAAGGTGTCCCCGCAAACCCCTGTCGCCGTTGCCATCCCTAATTCTTATCAATTAATTCGAAACAAATTTACGAGAATAGATCCTTAAAATTAGGACATATGATTAAAATGAAGTATAAAGTTTATTCCCAATATGAGTTGAACTTAGTACCTTTAGAGAAATCTAAGAAAGGAGATTACCTAATTAAACCATCACCATTTTTCTTATGATTCTTTGGTATTCGAAATGATTGTTGTGACTAATTCGAGTTTAATTTGCACCGCATTCACAAAATCTAACTCTTACTTTAAAAAAAAAAAAAAAAAATGTCTCACTCTGACTCTTAAATAACGTGAAGAGACTATCACCTTCTCAATAAAGTGATTTTTTTTTTTTGGGTCACCGGCCATGGTATCTAAGTAAGTCTCACTGCGGTAGAAAGGTACTTTTCAATCATACTATACTTGACTAATCCGTTGGTCGTTCTGGATAGCACACTTGGCAATGGTGGGTGAGGCTCCCAACTAAGATAACTGCATACGTGAGGATTTGAACTCGAATTAAGCGGAGTGAAATTGCAGACCACTTCAACCAGGTCAATAAAGTGATTTTTGAGAGAGAGAAAAAAGAGTATAGATCCACAATGGACATTTAGGTAGGGATTTATGCCACTGCCCCAAAACTGCCCAATTTGAACCTAATAGGACTACTCAATAATTGCCCAATTTAAGCCACAATGGACTGTCCAATTTGGAGCCCATAGCCGAATAGGACTAACCAATTTGAGCTTAATAATAAGTCTATCGCCCCAAATAAACAGAAATGCCTTTAAATAATGAATTATTCCTTCCATTCCATGGGAGAATCTTGCTTCTCAAGACCGTTAAAAGAGTTCAAATTTCAAAATCCTAAATTCAAACCCCAAAAAAATCAAGATTAACATCTTGAATGATAGAAAGACGGGGAAGAGTTCAGACTTCAAAGAAACCATGAAATCTGCAGATTCAACACCTGCTTCGTCTGTGAAATCTTCGTCAACTGTCACAGGTACTCCCACCAGTTTGGAATCTGAAACCAGAGATAGTTACTATTTTCCGGGATGTCGCAGAGATGCCAACTGCAATTGTGAAATTTGCATTGCCAGCATCAATGCAACCCTTGATCTTATGCCGCAAAGTAACCGCAGAAGCTCGTTCACTAAGCTTTCCGCCTCAAAGCATACACTTCCGAGAACCCCCATTTCCTTCGACCCATCTGATATTTCAACTCCGATGTCAAGAGTTCAACCGATTTTGGCCTACCAGCCGCTTGATATTACTGAAGGAACTGACTTTCACGTAAATAAGAAGAGAAAGAAGAAAGAATATCGAAAAACTGGGACTTTTATGGTTAGATTGATTTTGGCTCTCTGCTTCTATTGGGCAGCGGAATATGGGTTTCCTTCGATGCTATCTGGGATTTTGCAGCCGAAATTGACACCAGATATGGTCAAGAATTTGGGTGAAAAGTCACTGCTTCTAAAAGACTTGAACCAAAAATTAATCTTCTTGAAGGAAGAATTATCTGGTTTGGTTGATAAAGATTTGACAAATTCCAGCTACGTGGGTTCATCGTGGAAAATTGATCAGGTACATCTGTTAAAGCTTTTACCACTAGTAGTGTACTTACCTTTTACTTCTTGGATGCGAATTCCATTTTCTAATAATGTGCTGGGAAATGAATAACATATGCTAGGATGGTTTGCTTTTGAATTCGAGAACTGTACTTTATGGATCCGTGACCGAAGAGGTGAGCATCTGGGGATGGCCTTTACAGACAGGTGGATTGCTTACATCAGAGTTTTCTTCACGATCTTTCACCATCTTATCAGGAAGGGTTATTCAGGTGCCTTAGTTGTATCATTCTCACTTTTTCCGAATTCAACGTAGTTAGTTCTTGCTTTCATTTTCCTTTCTCATTTCTCAACAGTGGAAGAATGGGGAACTCAATCATGTGGTTTGGAAGACTAATAGTTCGTGGGTGCAGCAGAAATTGAGTGCTTCAGCTGTGCAGTTAGATCCAAATACATGGATTCTTGAGTACAGACAGAGATCTATAATGGAGAATGCAAGACTGGTTTCAGCAGCACTGCAGTTTTTGAAGCTCAGGCTGGTAAGAGAGTTTAAGAAGATGCAGCAAGATTTCTGGTTGCTGTCTGCTTTTGGAAGCCAGTACCCTGAGACAGAATGGAGTTACAACAAAGCCCCAACCTAAGAAGGTTCATGGTTCCAGTCACTTCACAGGAAAATGGGGGAAAAAATGGCACAACTTCTCATCCCTTATGAGAATTTTGTTTAATGAACCTTAAAGAGTACCGTAATTGCTTGATCATAATCAATATTGTACATGTTAAGGTTAAATGCCTTACTTGAGAAGCATGCAGTTCGATAATTTCATGAATTCATTACTTTTATATGATGATAATACCCTGTTGAATTCACCAAAAAAAATCTTTACAAGAACAAGGTGAAATCTAGACCTATCTCTTACACTAATGTCTCTCTCAAGTACTTTTCTTTCACTACTTTTGTGTGATGATAATACACTGAGGAATTCACCAAAAATCTTTACAAGAACAAAAGCCATCTCTATAATGGTGAAATCTAGTCCTATCTCTTACAACAATTTCTCTCTCAAGTACTTTAGATGCCAACTTCATAAAGTTATGGCAGTCCTCACATATCCTCAAGTTCTTAATTATTCGAATGCATGATCCTTTGTCCTCTCTCATTAGAGCATAACAAAGTGCTAACTTCTCACTGTGCCATAGGACAATCTCCTTCTTCTGGTCCTCGTCTAAATCAATCAAGACACATTTGGCATTTGGAACATAACCAACCTGCTTCAATTTACCAACCACGTAATCCAGTGTAGCATAAATTTCATCTGCTTCTATATGATTTCTATCAGCTGTAATAAACTCATGTATTTTGTCATTAATCTCAATCTTACTACATCCTTGTTCCTTTTTTATACTTTTATATTGCATATATTTTCTTACCTTACCCACGTTCAACCAGTCACTTTTTTTGGCATAAATATTGGATAAAAACACATGTGCCCCATCATGATCAGGATCAATCTCCAAGAGCTGATTTGCAGCATATTCACCTAATTCAAGCTCACCGTGAATTTGACATGAAGACATGAGAGAACCCCAGATTACAACATTTGGGGCTAGAGGCATAGTCTCTACAACTTCAAGGGCTTCTCTAAGAAGATTTGTACGGCCATAAAGATCTACCATGCAACCATAGTGCTCATGCCTAGGCGTTATGCTGTAGTCATTCACCATTGATGAAAAGATCTTTTTTCCTTCTTCAACCAAACCAGCATGGCTACAAGCATAGAGAACACCTGCAAACGTAATCCAATTGGGCTGAACATTTTCATCTTTCATCTGATTCCAAAGCTTCAGCGCATTAGCAGCATCTCCATGAACGCCAAATGCATGTATCATACTGGTCCAAGATATCACATTTTTCTTATGCATTTGACCAAAAATTTCTACGGCTCCAGCCAAACTTCCACACTTGGCATACATATTAATAAGGGCATTGTTTACAGGTAAGACTTCCCGAAATCCATTCTTATCAGCATAGATGTGAATCTGTTTGGCTTGGTTCAATGCACCAAGATTAGCACAAGCTGAAATTACGCTCAAAATTGTTACTTGGTCGGGTTTTAGTCCAAATTCCCGCATTTCAGTAAATAGCTTGAGTGCTTCTTGAGGTTGATCACTCTCTGAATAACCAGAAATCATTGCACTCCAACACACCAGGTCCTTCTCTGACATCTGATCAAAAATTAAACGAGCATCATTAATGCGCCCAATTTTGCAGTAGCCAGATACCATGGCTGTAGAGGCCATTACATGTTTTGGAGACAAACCATCATACAATCTCTGGGCCAAGTCGATGGAGCCAGACCTTGCATACATGTTAATGAGAGTAACATGGATATAAGAATCGAGGACAACATTACTCTCAGATACCATCCCATGAAAAATTTTCCCATAGTCCAAGTTCTTAGCTCGGGCACAAGCAGAAAGAATAATTGAATAAATCTTCTCATCTGGTTTCACGTTTGATTTCTTCATTTCTTCCAAGAGCACTAAAACATCATCAAACAGACAGCTTTGGCAGTAGCTGTCGACATACACAAATAAACCAGCAACAAAATAATCAATCACTAACCACTATACAATTTCGTAAGGTAAATCATTCCATGAAATGCAATTCAAAACATACCATAATAATACTATAGTCTAGCATACAATCGAATAGCAGGTTTAGTCCATAATAAACAACATCCAGTTTCTTAAAAGAGGATCCACTTCCTGACAAACTCTCTAGTAAGCAAGACCATCAATCAATCCTCTTTTAATAGTTCAATATACTCTAAACCTTGAGCATATAAATTTTCAGACAGCAACTAATACTTGTATTAATTCTTTTGAAAATTTCAATTAAAACAAAAAGAATTCAAAAGCAATAAAATAAATAGCAACATCTAAAGTAGAGTTCAATTCTATAAAACCGTAGCAATTTCATGTACTAGAGCTATTTACTCAAGAATAGAAATAAAATGACTTCAACAACGAGTAACTGAAAATTATGACTTCAGCAACATCTTTAATGCTGCAGTAAAAATGTTTTATCTTTCTCTAGTATTTCTACCAATTCTTTCATTTCCAGGAAAAGAAAGATACGTAGTACTCAAGCAAATCTTCAAAAACCAGGGTAGCTATATCTTACCCATCAATCATTATTGTCCAAGCAACAACATCTCTGAAACACATTTTAGTGAACAGTGATCGAGCTTCACGAATTTGTCCACATGAACCATACATGCGAACCAAAGCTGTCTGGATAAAAGGGTCCGAATCGAACCCAAGTTTAGAAGCCAAAGCATGTATAATTTTCCCTTCTTTCAAAGAAAAAGCTTGGGAAGCGGCCTTCAACAAAGGCGGGAAGCTATACCTATCAATAAGTAAGCCCTTATTCCAAATCAGTTCCAGCAAAAATAGGGCTTTTTGAGGATCTTTAGAGCGAGAAAGCTCACGAAAGAACTTATTACAGTGTGTTTCGGGATTATCCAGGGTAGAGAAGACGGATAGAGCATAGGAGAGGCCAGAAGGGAAGGGAATAGAAGAGAGGATGAGATGGAAGATAAGGGAATTCGAACGGTCGAGGTGTTGACGGAAGATCTGAGCATGAATTTGCTTCAGCTGAGGAAGTGAGGTGGCGACGGAAATGGCCGTGAATAGGTTGTTCGGACTGTGCCCGACTGGAGGCAGAGGGGAGGAAGTGTGGGGGCTTGCGGTGGCCATCCAGCAACCGGGCATTTGCAGTAGACAGTAGCTTTTGAGCATTTGGATATCTGTTTCCCGTCTGCTAATTGGAGGGAAAGACAGTAATTGTTATAATATTAAAAAAAAAAAATCGTATTTTTTAAATTCTATATAAAAAATAAAAAAAAAAAAAATCAAATTGTTATGCATTTTAAAATTTAAATAGATAAGAATAAATTAAATTTGTTATTTTAACAATTAAATATAAATTTAAAAGTGATTATTAAGATAATAGCTGCTTTATAATTATAGCCATGGCAGGAAATCTCATTCTGTTCCCAGTAAAACAAGAAGGGATTATCTATTGTGTTGAAATAACTTAAAAAGAATTTTTGTTCACCTCCTCTTCTTTCTATCTGTCTGTCTGTCTCTCTCTCTCTTTCTCAAGTGAATTTTTTTTGTAATTCTCTCAAGTGAATTAGTTGAACAAGATAAATTAGGAGTTAAAAAGTTGGAAGCTGCTTTGAGAAGAATCTTGACCGGCAAAAAGATGGGAGAAGCTCTTATTGAACTAGAGCATGTTCTTCGCACTGGAGAGGTACCAAACTCAGTGCTCTTCCAATTTTAATCTCGAATTCAATTCTTGAAAGATTTTACCATGTTTTTAGAAATGGGCTTTTTGATTTTCTTTCATGTGAATATTGTGAGGTCGATCTCGATGGTAAAAATGTTGGCTTTCCCCATCTTTCAGAATTTGTTTTTGTATTATTGTTTTGTTTCTGGAATTGAGGTTTGAAGCGGACTGTCGTTGTCAGGGAAATTTCACAATTCAAGAAGCAAATGTCTTTATGAAATTAAGAGCAAATTGTGTCAGAGACTTCACTCTTGGTCTCTCTGGTGGTTCTGTTGTCACTTGGTTAGGTATAATCCCATTCTTTTCTTTTTTTTTTTCATGAATTTTCTAAATTATGTGGCTCCTCTGAAGTCTGACTTAAATATATATTTCCTATAGAAACTTTTGATTGGAAATTGAGGATTTATCTGTATTTGAATGCCTGGCTCTATTTGTATGAAGTTTGAAGCATTGAGCATTGGGAATGGCAATCGGCATATTAAGTGAGTTCAACTGCTTAAGTGTCATTTGCTGCATCTATCACCATTCATTTAGTGGGACAACTAAGTTGTCTGAGGATTTACCTATATTGCTAGGACTGTTTGGTGCACATGAACTTTAATATTATGTAGCATCTGCAGTCCGCATACATGGTTGTCAAAGGATAGGGTAGATTGTTATGGATATCGTAAACCCCTGAGTTATTTGTTGGTGAGACCTTCATTGTAAACAGTGTTATGTGGTGGGTTAAGTTTTGTCCTCCGGTTTGTGTAAGTCTGTTTAGTTATTTGTGATATTCATTTGATCCTGTTCAGCTATGTCTGGCACGGTAGGCGCTTCAGGCACTTAGAACACTTATATAGCCTAGTTCCAGGTGCACAGAATGGTAAGCTTGAGCTATGATATCACTAGCTTACAAGCTGGATCCACTAGACAGAACAAACATCAATAAATAAATAAAAGATCCTGGTATTCCTGACACTTGTACTGACGCACTTCCTTGTCCATCCCCACTGACTAGTCCTTATTGAAGCTTGGTGATCCTACTCACCCTCCAATGTATTCTCTGCTGCACTAGCTAATCTTGGGTCTTCTTATTCAACTGATAATTCCCGCTTATGGTAGTGGATAAATGGCTGAACATTGGGAAAGGCTTGATTTTCTTTTATGAGCCTTGAAACTTAGCGGTATAGCTTTGCAGTCCTAAACTCAAATTGATTTTCCAGAGCCACTTGCCCAAGTGAAGTATGGTGTACATGCATGTATATACTTCTATATGGTATATAATAAACTTAAGTGGTTAATAATTCTACTAAATACAATTAAATTAAGCTTTGCAGTTAGTAATTCTATTAAACAAAAAAGGAGATTTTAAGTCTAATAATCTAGAACTCTTCCTAACTCCTAAGCTGTAAGGACATTATTAGTAGTCTAATAATCTTCTCTTTCTAACCTCACTCAAAGTGTAGCAGGAAACAAACTCTTGAATATCCCGTTGAAACTGCTGGCAGCTTTAAAAGCTCCTTTGAGATAATATTTCTTCTGTTTTCAAGGTAGTAGTTTAGTTTTAGAGTTTTAGTAATATACCATGTGGCCCTTGACGGACTCTCCATGCTATTCTCAAGGTATACATTAGCATTTAGACTTTTGACAATTCTTTGGACATTGCTCCCAACATCAAATAGAAGATCAAGAAATAATGTTTACTCAGGCATGTCCTGACAATGCCTTAACCTATAGAAGAAGTGCAGAAAGGCGCAGCAAACTGAACACATGAATATATATCCCTTGACAGCACTGACCTTGCCTTGAATGTTGCTTAAGGAGTGCCCTTTTACATTTGGTTTTTAGATATTCGAGATCAGCATGTCTTTGTAGTCTTGTTTTTTTTTTTTTTTTTTTGTGAAATTAAAAGAAAAACATTGCATCATATGCCTACCAGAGATGCAGATAAAATTTGAGGGTAACACCATGCAGAATGATTGATAATGGCTGGAATTTGGCAAAATTGCTATGGTGGTTGATTTCAGTAAAGCTAAGAGAATAATCGTAGCAGTATCAAGCTTTTTTCTTTACCCCTTTCAGTTAGAGTACAGTTTGCCAATAATATTTGACTCATTAATATGATTTTGTGCTTTAGAGCAAAATTTCCCTTTTGCCCTTTATTCACTTCTGCCTGCATATCATTACTTGGATTAATTTGTGACAACTTAATGACATTTTGCTTATACGTGTATATTTGTATGTTGTTTTAATCATACCTTTAGAAATATTATCTTCTTGCTATTATTTAGTCTGATTGTAATTTATTGACCTAACTACTTTTGTTTCTTTCTCTTTCTGTTTTGCAGCAAGCAAAAAACTACCTAATGCAGTCCGCCTTTACCTTGCAGGAGGTATCTCTCTCTCAAACAGACACACATATATGTACGCAATGCTCTATGGGCTTGTACAGCATGTACATGTAAACTTATTGGGATCTTTAGTATGTCTCATTTACACATCTGATCCAGGATACTCTAGTAATCAAACAGGCTGCATAAGTACCTGGTACAGGTTAGGTGTGTCTATCCATCATCTGGGATTAAAGCCCTTCAAATAGGGTTTTTTCACCGGACCGAAGCAGGGATAGTCATTTCTGTAACATCACAAAAAACTCTCTCTTCACAATCATGACAGTTGTTGATTGGAATTTTTACAGCAGTTGGTCTCTGTTCTGGCATGTGGATGTTCAAGAAGGCAGCAGATAACTCTGCTCAATATATTCTTTCTCTGGAGGGGACTAGGTTGCAGAAGGAATTGGGAGCAGTGTATGTTCCTTTCCCTATATGTTGATATTTCTGTAAAAGGTTCTAGTACAAGAAAATAGGCTGAGGCAGTAATGCATCTTGATAAGCTATCGAAGTTATTGTCCCAAGGATAAACAAACATAGAACATATAATAACTGCACTGTTCACCAAGTATCTCCTAATGCATCTTTTACTCCATTCTCCGCTATACTAAGTGTTATATTACAATTGGATAAAATACCAATCTTATAGTTATAAGACACTTGGAGTAAAATCATTGGTGTGGTAAAGAATGAATTAGAATATGTATTTGAAGATCTACTTGGTTGGTTAAATATTTCATAATGTTTGTGGTTTTTCTTAGTTGACTGAAAACACGTGCATACACACGCACGAAAGGGGGTTAGTGAATTCATTTACAATGTGATCTCTATATTCTCCTGTCACTTAAAAGCACACAACAATAGTGAAAAAGATTATTACTTATTTGTCGCCCCTCCTGTCCATTCACAAATTTGTCAAGTGGCATGTTTTCTTTGGATTCCAAAAGCTTATTCATGTTGCTTACTTCTTAATAGTATCCCCTTGTGCATGTCTACAAGAGATGTATATTGGTGCTTCAAATTATGTGTTTATTTTGTCAATGTTTTAATTGATAAACTATGTTTTCCCATGGTAGAATGTTGAAGAAATATCAGAATGATCCACTGATAATGCAATATGTCTCCAAATATTTTTACTCTGAGGTGGTTTACAACGATGCATCAGACCTGCCCAGATTAAGGTGGCGCTATCGGAACTTCTTTACTGACTCATACCCTGAGACCTCTAAGACACCCGGAACATCTGATCAAAACAAGGATGTTGGTCTAGAAAAGATTAACCAGAACAGGAAACCAGCACGGGTAAGTTTTAGTCCTTTGACAAGAATGAACTTAACAATTGGGAACTTCATATGATTATAATTACGAAAGTTAGCCGATTCAGTCCCTCTTTAAGCATATTTTTACTAATAAGGTCTCTTTGACGTTAAATTTAACGTTTTATTCTCTTTCTTTGTGCACATTGAAGGAACCATATTGACAAATATTTTTAAAAAGAGGGACTAAATTGACTAATTTTTCTTATAATTATTGACACTTGAAACAGAATAACACTTTGTCAAGCACTAGATATTTCCATTCATCTTTCTTGTTGCAAATCCAGGTTGCTTCAAATGATATTGTTTTCTCATGGAAGGGTTTTTCTTGATCAATGGTATTTATAATAATTGTAGATGAGCACTGTTGTTGATGCAACGGAGAACCCATTTGATTGCATTTTTGGGGTTCCAGGAAGCCCAGATGAGATTCCTCATTCTGAAACATTCAACAAGCTAGGTTCAAGGGCTGCTCGTGGTAATAATAAAAGATCTCACCATAGGCACAGGAAGCATCACCAGGGGGAAGGAAACTGATCATGCTTGAAGCCCATATCAGATCAGGATGACACACTCAAACTAAATTAGTCGCCTGGTTGGAAAATTCATTCAACCTTCTTGTTTAGTTCTTCTTCTCTGGTTATCTGTTAACTTACCATTTTTTTGTTAAATGATTTGTCAGTGAGAATGAATGCATCATGTTTCAGCTCTACATAGAATCTCCATCCCTTCAAATTTTCTGAAAATCGTGTTGAATTTCTAGTTGTTAAAACAAAATATGATATGGGAAGCTCAGATTATAATCATAACTCATATACATATATATTCTTACTTAAAATATATATATCTATCTATTATATAGAAGATTATAAGACTTAGCTTCTAGAAGCATTTTTTTTTCTAATGGCATTCTTGTTGTTTTATTTAACTTTTTGGTTTTCATTGTCTTTTTCTTTTTTTTCTTTTTTATATATATATTTTACTTTTTATGGCTTTATATATTCCTGTCTCAAGTTCATCCAATATTAATGACTTTTTATAATTTATTAATTTTTTTATTAAGTATTATGTATTATAAATAAAAGGAAAATATAATAATAGAGGGAAATGTGTGAAAACAGAGGAAATGTCGTGTAAAGAGAATGTATGTAAAGAGAATATCTGTCAACCAAAACTATTGAAAGGAATAAGACGTACATATAATACAACTCCTGATGGCTCTTGTTGAGAGAGTCAATAATATTTAAGCAGTTAGGATATTTACATCTATATATAATATTCTATATATGATATTTATAACACTCCCTCTTGGATATCCATTTGTACAAGGAATATACCTTATTAAAATCTTACTAGATAAAAATCCGATAGGAAAAAAAATCTTAGTGAAGGAAAAAGAGTACATCTTCCCTTGTACATTCCCCCTGATCAAAAGTTACGTAAGATCACTGAGTCGACACATTCCAATTTGACGCACTAATCTTTCAAATGTTGAGGTTGGTAATGTCTTTGTAAGCAAATCTGCCAAGTTGTTACTTGAACGAATCTGTTGAACATTTATATCGCCATTCTTCTGAAGATCATGAGTGAAGAAAAATTTTGGTAAAATATGCTTTGTACGATCCTGTTTAATATATCCTTCTTTTAACTGAGCTATGCATGTTGCATTATCTTCATAGAGTATTGTAGGAGATTTTTTCTCAGAAGATAAACCACAAGTCTCCCGAATATATAGAATCATAGATCTTAACCAGACATATTCACGACTTGCTTCGTGAATTGCTATAATCTCTGCATGATTTGAAGAAGTAGCAACAAGTGTCTATTTGGTAAAACGTCATGACACAACAGTACCTCCACATGTGAAAAGATAACATGTTTGTGATTTGGCCTTATGTGGATCAGACAAGTAAACAACGTTAGTATAACCAATGAGTTGTGGTTTGGAATTGTTGACATATAATAATCTCATGTTAATTGTACCTCGGAGATATCGAAATATATATTTAATTCCATTTCAATGTCTTTTAGTTGGACATGAGCTAAACCTTGCTAATAAATTAACAGCAAAAGCTATATCAGGTCTTGTATTATTAACAAGATACATTAGGGCATCTATAGCACTAAGATATGGTACTTCAGGACCAAGAAGTTCTTCATTATCCTCACGAGGTCAAAAAATGTCCTTTTTACTTCAAGTGATCGAACGACCATTGGGGTACTCAATGAAAGCGCTTTGTCCATATAAAATCTTTGAAGGACCTTTTTCGTATAAGTTGATTGATGTACGAAAACTTTAGTTCAATTTTTCAAGTTTTCGATCTGCAGGCCGAGGTAAAATTTTGTTTTTCCGAGATCTATCATCTCAAATTTTCTCTTCAAAGAATCTACCGCTCTTGAAATCTCTTCAGAAGTTCCAATCATATTTAAATCATCAACATATACAACAATTATAGCAAATTCAGAATTTACTTTCTTAGTAAAAACACACAAGCAAATTTAGTTATTTTGATAACCTTCTTTTAATAAATAGTCACTGAAACAATTGTACCACATACGCCCTAATTGCTTTAATCCATACAAAGATCTTTGTAGTTTTATCAAATATATTTCTCGAGAATTCAATTTGTATGCTTCAGGCATTTTAAATCCCTCGGGAATTTTCATATAAATATCATTATTAAGTGAACCATACAAATAGGCTGTAACTACATCCATAAGATGCATATCAAGTTTTTCATTAGCTGCAAGACTAATGAGGTATCGAAATGTAATTGCATTCACCACAGTAGAATATGTGACCTCGTAGTCAATCTCAGGTCTTTGTGAGAAACCTTGTGCAACAAGTCGTGCTTCATATCTCACAATTTCATTTTTCTCAATACGTTTTCATATAAATACCCATTTGTACCATACAGGTATGACATCTCCAGGTGTCCGGACTACAGGTCCAAAAACTTCATGTTTTACAAGTAAGTTTAATTCTTCTTGAATTGCATCTTTCCACTTTAACCAATCATATTTACGTCGACACTCATCGACAGATGTAGGTTCATAATCATTATCATCATGCATAATGGATAGTGTTACGTTATATACAAATGTATTGTCGACATTTGTTTTTGTTCGACTCAATCGTTTTTCCGTATAGACATAACTTATTAATATCTCATCATTCTCTTGTTTCTCATTATTTTTAGGTACTTGAACTTCTTCTGGAGTAATTCTATCTATTATGTCTCTTGACTCTTCAGGAGTGTAATTTTGTTCATTTGACTCATGTAGAGCATTTGTTTTCTTTCTTGTGCGGCGATTTTGATCTTGAGAACCAATTAGTTTATCACGCTTCTGGCATGTTATAGGCTCATATTATATTTCACTAATAAATTGTCCTATCGAGACATCAATTCGTACGAAGCATTTGCAACTGGTATGTGTGATTTAATTAGTCACTTTCTTTGGATCAGTAAATATATTGACAGTTTATATTGTACAATAAGACTATCTTTTGAACTTCAAGTTCATATTATTTTATATAGTGATCAAAATATTTCCGATATTATCAAGCTGCATTTTTGTTTCTCCCCCTAATATTAGGAATAATGATTCATGAGAATTGTAAAAAGATCTCCAATATCTCTTATGATAGGAGAATAAAATATTTTCAATCTCCTTTGAAGACCCATCTTTGTGCATCGTGGTGGAGTTATAGAAACATATATTGCACATTTAAAAATTTTAAGACCAAAAATATTTGGCTACTGACCATTAGCCAATTGTAAATAGGGTGAAATTTTTATAGGCATGATGCACACAAGTTCTGTTGCATATAAAATTGCATTATTCTTAAGTAATAAAAAGTGTATGTAAATGTATAGTTGTGAATTGTAATCGCTTAACAAACGACTCAGCTAACCAATTTGTGTGTATGAACATGAGTTATAAGATGTTCTACACTATGTCAATCACAACATTATCCAAATATATTGTGCTCGTGCTCTTCTTATTTGAGTAGGCAATTTTGCAAACATCAGGTTGCGAGTTGATAATAGATATCCATTAAACCATCTACTGGATGTGTCTATTTAAAACCATAAAACATCTATAAATGGTCTAATTTATATTGATATCAAGCATCACATGGAATTGAAAAATCTTCAATTTTTCAATGAGTGTCTATGTGATGAACAATACTTTTCCTTCGCATCATATTGAACCGGAATGCCTTAATCGGTCATTCGAAATAGTAAAATTTCTTGAACCAATAAATTTCTAATCTATGGTTAATTTCATTTTTTTTTTTTATAAAATTATTATAATTGTTCTTCCGGAACATTCAATAATTGCTCTTTTGGACCATTTAATTATTGTTGTACTACAAAGATTGTAGTAACATATGCATCATTCATTTTCATAGCAATGAAATATTTCCAATTTTTAAGGATGATATGAGTAGTCGCACTGTCGGCAAGACATATATCTTCATCCATTTTTCTTCGAAAAAGAAAAGGAAATAAATAAATATTACAGATGAAGAAAATCGCTATAAATAAATATTACAAAATAAATGAATAAAAACGCTATAAATAAATATTACAAAAGAAAGGAATAAAAGTATTAAAAAAAAAAAGTAAATAAATATTACAAAAGAAATAAAAATGAAAGAAAAATAAATGGTGGGCTCTTGGTGCAATGGTAGTGTATCCAATTGTAGATTTGAAGGTCGTATGTGCAAATCCCTTGAGATGTAAATATTATGCATTTTATTTTGCATATGAGCCGCTCTCTTAACAAGAGCGAAATAAATAAAATATAAATAAAAGCAAAATAAATATTAGTAAAAGAAGATAAATAAATAAATTAAATTAATATAATATCTGGTATAGCGTGGGCACACAAATAAATGATCCATTTTCTTTTCGAATTTTTGAAATAGTCAACCACATCCAAGATCATAAAGATCATCATAATTTTCTTTATCCCTTTGTACCTCTTTGGGGAAAAAAAAAAAAAAAAAAAAAAAAACTTCTGATTGTTCTACTTTATTATTCCACTTCTAGTGGTAGGACAAATATCTATTATTAAAATACTACCACATATCTTGCGTGATCATTGTTTTTTACCACTTCTTGTGGTTATGAATATCTTGACACTTATTAAATTTATTATCTGATTTATTTTTATAAAATTATATCCACGATCACAACTATAACCTCTTTTGGGGTATCGAATATTGCAATATGATTTATATTTACGAATTTAAAATTATGCGATATCATATGCGTATAATCATGCACGTCCATTCAAATATCTTATGGTAGTCGAATCTTGTAAATCATTGTAGTCGAATCTTTCTTACCTTATAATTATCTTTCAATTATAACATTTTGATTAATGACCATCTTTTGGTAGTCATATTTACTGGATCTGTCTTAATCTGTTTTAATTGGATCTATCACGGATCTGTCATCTGATCAGTATCACCAGATCTGACTTCAAGAGACACAAATTTTTTTTTTTTTGAAAATAAAACCACATACCTTTTATTGTCCTTGATTCAGAGAATGTATAGAGAATGTATGTAGAGAGAATATCTGTCAACCAAAACTATTGAAAGGAATAATATTTATTATGTTTATAAGACGTATATATAATACAAATCCTAATGACTCTTGTTGAAAGAGTCAATAATATTTAGGCAGATAGGATATTCACATCTATACATAATATTTATAACATTATGATTTATATTAGATATATTAATATTTTTTTCATTCTTATATATGTGTATCTATATTATATAAGATTCGAGGCAAATAGGCATAAATAGTCCCCAAACTATGGTCATTTGGTGAGATTGGTCCCCGAACTAATTTTTTGGTGAGATTGGTCCCCG
>JAXGGT010000035.1:2403647-2422677 GCA_035583425.1 Marsdenia floribunda | reverse complement strand
ATGTCACCAAAAAATTAGTTCGGGGACCAATGTCACCAAATGGTCATAGTTTGGGGACTATTTATGCCAATTTGCCTAAGATTCTACGTAGTTTGTCTACAAGAAAATTTTTCTTCCAATAGTTGTAAAGTAATTTATGTGAAGTTATTAAGTTTTTTAGTCATGATATTAAAACTTTTAATTTACCTTAATATTTTCTCATTCTTATCTTATTCTTTTCTTTTGTACTTTGAAGACTTTGTGTTTTTATCTTTTTAGTTTTATTCAATAATTAATATATTTATTTTACCTTAATTTTATCTTTTCATGTACATATATTTTTACTTCTTTTAACTTTTTTTTCTTATATAAAGAATATGGTGATTTTCTTTTACCACTATTCTCCTTTTTTTATCGACTTTTTCTCTTTTGACTTATGCTATTTTTGAATTAAATTTCATTTAATTTGACGAAAAATTTTGAAAAATTTATTTCTCAAATATATATATAATTTTCCTCATTACGTGTCAACGAAAGAAATAAATAAAGAAAATTAAAATTAAAATTTAATTTAATTTATATTACATTGTTCGATATTTAATCTTTTTTTTTTTTATTTCATTCTTTTACTCTTTTGTATGATATCTAATTTTTAAAATTTTGGTTTATAAGTATTTTAAAATTTCAAAGAGATGATACATGGAGAGATTTAAATTATTGAATGTAAGTCTATTTTACAATTGGTAATGAAATATTCTCTTATGTTATAAATTATATGAAAAATATAATATTTTTTATAATATTTAAAAATTATAATAGTTTTTTAATTAATATCTAAATATTTATTATATTATTAATATTTTAAAATTTGAGTAAATATTCCGCAACTTAGGGCGGAAGTCTCACTAGTATATATATTAAAAAATATATATATATATTCTCCATCCATCCATATAAATTGATCCGACGCGGTCGGATTCGTAGAAAGAGATCAAACCAAATATATATATATACATAAATAGGATTAAAAGAGGATAGATAATTTTGAAAAGGTCTCGTATTACACCTTTTTCTTTTTATCCAAAAATAAATAAATGGAAAATTCGTCCATTTAGTTCCGAAAGTTGTTGTTTTTAGTCAATTAGGTACTTATTTATTTTTTCTGTCTATTAAGTCCTAGGTAAAAAAAAAAAAAAAAAATAGAGACTTAACATGTAAAGACGCAATACTTTAGGGACTAAATGAACAAATTTTCCATAAATAAATATGAAAACATTTCCCTGTTTTGAAGGTCATAGAATCATCCAGTGGTCCGATAAAACAGCTTTACTCAATAACTAGTAAATATCTTCCTTTTTTTTTTTTAATTACACAAACATAAAAGCAAAAGCAAAATTAAGTTCTAAATTCTCATCCATATGGTCAAACTCACACATGTAAGAAATTCCAATCCCATTGGTTGTGGTTGTGTTTTGATTAAGATATATCATTATTATTTAATATTATCTTTTGCAGTGATCTCCCTCTCTCTCTCTCCTCTCTCTCTCTCACCTATTCCATGTTCTTATCTCCTATCTAAGGGGGAGGAAAATAAATTTTGTATGTGCATGCTTTATTCCCATGGATGCACATACAAATCTTACCCCGAGAGTTTTCCGTGAAATTCTTGGATAAGCACAATAAATATATTCCAATCCAAAGAGAGGAGATCAAAAGTAAATTGATTGATTCGATCTTGTTGGGAATTATCTTAATTTACATATAATATTTAATTATATAATATAAGAATGCTTCAACGATTCGATCCATTACTGAATTCTTTTTTGTTTGTTTGTGTGTTTGTGTGGTGATGATTTAGCAGGAATCTTGGAAAGGTTATCATAAAGATTTCAAGAAGATTCGGGTTTTGGATACTATTCTTCTTGTTTGTCTTTACGGAAATACAAATTTGGAGGAGGAGGAGCAGCAGCACCATGACCATGAAGATCCATCCTGTGGCGGTTGCGGGAAAACGGAGCATCTCCATGAGGGATAATTTTGGATCTTCTTCTTCTTCCATGGAAGGAAATTATTCATCCAAGAAACTCAGAAAACTTCCTCACGTGTTCAGCAAGGTTCTGGAATTGCCTTTCAGGGCGGATGCTGATGTAGAGATTGAAGATAGCCCCGAAAAAATCCGTTTCATCGCCGACGTTAAAGTTCAGAACGGTGTTAATTACCGGGACGTCGTCGGGTTGAGAGCCCATACCGTAGAGATTCACCCTGGAGTAACCAAGGTGGTCGTCAGGAATAGTAGCGTTGGATCAGAGGTTGAGCTGCTTTTGGACGATTTGAATTTGGACACCTGGAGGTTTAGGCTGCCACTTTCCACTCTGCCGGAATTGGCCACCGCCACTTTTATGGACGGTAAACTCATCGTCACTGTGCCTAAAGCCGCCGGCAACAACCAAAGAGAAACTGATGGTGGGATTTGGAGATCTACTAACAATCTAGTTCTTGTTCGTTAATTAACGCGAAATGATGATTAGCGGAAAAAAGCGGCAAAAAAAAAAAAAAAAAAAACAAAGGGAAGTTTTTTTCTTCTTGCCTTTTGGTTTTTAATTTAGTTTTTTTTTTTTTTTTTTTTTTCTTGTTGCGTGAAACTAGACAAAACTTTCGTTGAAATTAATAAAATCATTTTTGTTTCATCATCAATTTCTGTCTCATTCTATATAAATATAAATATAAATATTTATTTTTCAATTAAAATATTTTTTTTTAGAATAGTGGAAATGCTGTAGATATTATAGGCTGTTCTATTCATCATACAAATAGAGAGATCTTCTATCTTCATCCTTTTTTTTTTTTCTTTTTCTTTTTTTCATTCTAATTATTTATTTATTTAATTATTTAATTCACTCGAAAACTATAAATTTATATATTTAACGTGAATAACAAAATTCAAATTCAAATTTTTATTAATATTAGATTAGATATATTAAATATTAATCATTCATTGAATTTATCAAATAATATATATTTAAATCTAAAGACTATAAAATATTAAATGTAAAAAATAAATAATTAAAATATTTAATTAATAGTAATTTTTTTCTAACTATATGAGTTTGTAAATTAAAATCGCAATTCAATTTATTTAAATTTAATTGTGTTAACTCCCTACTCTAATTTTTTTTTATAATGAAATTTCATTAATAAAGAGAAATATTACACATAAATAAATAAATATTATTTATGATAACAAAATACACATCAAACTTTAAAATGGTGGAAAATAAAATATTCAACTTAAACAATATATGTAAGTCAAATAAAACATAAAATACAAAACAATAACAAAAAAAATCATCCTAACTATGTCGTCAGCATTCTCATCATTGATTACAACTATCATCTACAAGGAGAACTTGACTTTATTTTCCTCCTTCAACAACAACCTAGGCAATTCTTGGCGCATCAAAAATCTTAGTGAAAGTTTGAGAAAAAAAGACAAAAATCGAGTAAAGAGTCCACGTCTAAACTGGATTTAGAAATAATTCTTCTAAAAGACGAAGAAAGACTTAATCTCTAAAGATCAAGTAAGGATCTTGTATTTGATAAAGAATAAAAAATGATAGAAAATTTTTAAAAAAATAATAATAATAGAATGATATACAAAAAGACATACAATAACAGAAAATAAAAAACAAGTGAAAAGAAACATAAGAGAACCTTAATCAAAATTACGCTTCCTTTTGGCCAAAGCAAAAAAGAAGAGGAAGAGAAGGAGTGCAACAGCTGTAAGGCAGAGGAGAAAGAGGAGAAAGAGTAGAGTGGCAACTCTAAACTCTAAAGATCCCCCACCTCGCTACTCTAATACAAATTCATGAACCTTAACCTCTAATCCAATAATATATTATTGTATTGTATATATATATATTTTTTTTTTGTTAAATATAATATTATAATCTTTAATAATATATTAGATAATATATTTTAAAAAATTTGAAACCTAATTATCATGATTAAAAAGATAAATAATTGAGTGGAGGATATAATAGGAAATTTGCCCCTTATATTAAATGATTTATTAATTAGATAAATTGGTAAATTTAATCTTTAATTTTTTAATTATTAGTGTTATTAAAAAAAATTTAACTAATTAATTAATAGCATAAAAAATATGAATATGTCCAAGGATAAAATCCACCAATTTTTTCCCATTAATTATTACATAGATCATTGAGAGAAAGCAAAACGGAAAAGAGAAAAACCTTGAATCAGGGCACCTCCAGTTCGCAGTTCGGACGGACAAAATTGTTGCTAAAACGGGAGCGGGGAATGATGTTTTAGTCATCAGGGGCTTTCAGATTCTGAGACCCTGAAGCCAAAGGGTAAACTTCCATTCCACCTACGCATTTCTGTAATTCTTGTTATTGCATTTCTAATCATGCATTGGTTGATTAGTTGATTTCTTTGTGATTTTGACGGGTATTACTCTTTCTTTTTTCTTTTCCCCTTTTTTTCTTTGTTTTTTTTGTTTTTTTTTCCCCTCTTCGAGAATCGCAAGATTTCCCGTGTGGTAAAATTCCTTTGTGGTAAAATTCTTTGTCTGTCTTTATCTGTCAATCTGTCATATATATATATATATATCCAGCCCACATGCTGTATGTTCTATGTTTCTGCTGCGAAATGATTGTGTTTTGGGGGTTTACTTATTCCGGTTCTTGCCAAAGTCCGTTGCTTTTGTGTTCTCCTGTTTCCTGTTGTTCTGGCTCTTTTATCAGTAGTAAATATTTTGGCCATATGGGTTCCTTTTGCTTAGGATGATTGTTGTTTATAAGTTTATTCGATTTTAAATTTAAAACCCTCCTAAAGAATAACGCGATTCACGAGAAATGCCAGAAGTTCTGAAAATTACTTGGAAAAGAAATTTAGAATGGATTAAGTAGTTGTTTGCTTTGGGGGGATATTCTGACTATTTTGAATACAGATACCTTTTTGGGCATGAGTTGCAAAGTTAGTGCCACTTGAAGGCATTCCTAACTTTCTTCATTGTTTGCATAGGTGCTAAAGAAATGAATACAGAATCAAAAGTTATTGCGATCATGTAAGTCGGTTTTCAAGCTATCAATTATTGAATAGAGTTTCATCCCATGTGCATATTACAGGTTTGATCAGTCATCTGTCAACTTTTAGAAGCAGTTAATAGTAAAGGAAAAATCTTTTAGAAGAATTAGAATCTCATTTACATGGAAGCAGTCAAGAATATTTTAGGCCTATAATTTTCCTCTAGGATTATTGGTTATTAACTGTTCAAAGATGATGAGAAGGTTTCTAGAATCCTTTTGGATTTATGCCTCTTGTGAACTTTTGAGATGGTTTATATCATTCTGTTACATAAAAATGTTTCTTCTTCCTCTTTTTTCATCTGTGTTACAAACTTACCAGGCTGCAGAAGCAAATGATGTCCGTTTCTACATTTGATTTAGTTTCTAAATCAAAGTTCTTGAGTATGTTCTTTAGTTTTTTGAATGAAAATCCGGTAACCTCTTGTAAATGACTCTTGACTGAAATAAAACAGTTGTGATAGGTGTTTAGATTTAGTGCTGAAAATAGTGCTGCTTTCCTTTGGTTTCACTCACAGATAATAATTGTAAAAAAGTCTATATTGATGAGCAACTCTATGGAGATTGGAGGTCCAGATGCAAGTAATGGAAGCATCTGTGGAAATCAGAAAAATGGGTTGCACTTATATCCAGTTGCAGCTAATGTCTATGGTGAAGGTTTGCCATATGCACCAGAAAACTGGCCCAATCCAGGTGATAGATGGAGGTGGAAAACAGGGAGAAGAATGGCAACTTCTGGCCACTTCTTGGATAGGTACCTCTATCCTCCTCAACATCTTAATAATCGTAGAGGAACAAAAAGTGGCTTAGCAAGCAGGCAGTCAGTTGAGCAGTTTGTCAGAACGACATTCCCCAATGCTGATGTTAATGCATTTTTTGCCTCATTTAGTTGGAAGATACCTGGAAAAAAATCATCTGCTGTGAAAGGTTGGTTAAAAAAGACTTTCAGTTTTGACCGTTAATGGTAATGCGTATTTGATTACTATTAGAATAGTAGGTTACTTGTCGTGATGTCATCATAGCATAGTTCTGGCTAATTATGCACCTTTCTCTTTGTGAAATTAAATTCTGAATACCTTGTGCTGTTTCTCCACCTGCATAAATAATGTCCATGAATGGGACAGATATCTTCCAGGATCTGTCAGACATTAAATTAATATTCATCATGTTGAAGATAGGAAAGATTGGATAAATGCCTGAGGCAATCAAGTAGCCTCGTTTCTTCTTATTCTTTCAGCGAGTGTTGTCTTATCAAACTGAGCAACATATAGGTTACATGTTTTCTCTTTCACCGGAAGAGTACACCTTATTCTCTCTTCTTCATTCTTAAATATCTTATTCTTTGAAATTTTGGATGACTTAACTTTTCTAATGATAACTGGCCAGAATATTATGGGGAACAACTCTTTCAGCTTATGCATCAAAAAACTCTGAATGACTTTGGGCAAATTTCCTCTGGCCAAAAGTACAAGAGGCAAACATAATGAACAGGGTCAGGGGATTTTCTGTTACCTTGGAAGGATAAATATTAGATTATTCACCCTTTTGGTAATTAATTGGAGCCTTGAAATTATCCAATTTGCACTCGCAGCATTTTGTGTCATCCAGCATTTTGCATGTTAACTGATCTCGGACATTAAAAAGGGCTTTGGATTCACAAACCTATATGCATGCAGGACATAAAAGGGAAAGTTCAGTGCTCAAAGTTTTTGCCACTTAGGCATTACAAGTAAATCCCTGTTTCAAATAAGGAAAAACATGGTGAACTACTTAGCAAAATATTCTGAAAGATAACTTTCAGAAGAAGAATTTTCTGAAAATCTTTGGCATTAGTTATTGCTGGGGACACTGCAGTCCATTTGTTTAGTGTTGTCCTTGTTTCTTTCTTTTTTGTTTCTGCCTTCTTTAAAAAAAATTTCTCCTGCTGTGTCCTCTGGGAAAATTTAATGTAAATGGTCACATGGTATACTATTGGATTTCTTTCCCTTCTTCATCATTGCTCCTAAATCATATATTCACTGTTCTTTAGATGGTGAAGAGGAGGTTCTTCCATCGGAGTCATCAGCAGAACCTTCTCCTAACTCCCAGATTGAAGTTCCGGCCTGTAAGGCAGGTAATAGATCCTGCAGCAGTTTAGAAGTTGTAGATTCTCCTCCAAGATTCATGCCTTGTGATATTTGCTGCAATGAACCTGGTTTTTGCCGTGATTGCTGTTGTGTTCTTTGTTGTAAGACCATAAGTTCAGCTAATGGTAATTATAGTTATGTTAGATGCAAAGCTCTAGTTGATGGTTACATTTGTGGGCATGTTGCCCATATAAACTGTAGCCTTCGAGCTTTCCTAGCTGGTACTGTAGGAGGAAGTATTGGGTTGGATGTAGAGTATTATTGTCGGCGCTGTGATTCAAGGTCAGATCTTGTTTCACATGTTCACAAGCTTATAAAGACCTGTGAACTTGCTGGCTCTCGGGATCAGATTGAAGAGATGCTTGAAGTTGGTATGCGTATTCTGCGTGACTCAAAACGAGAGAGCACAAAGCAGCTGTTGCATTATATTTCAAAGGCCATGGAAAAGGTATAGCTGATTGAGTAATCATTTATTTTTCTTCCTTTTTCTTACATTATAATGATGAGCAATCTGTTCTAAATCAGCTTAAAAGTGGAGCAGACCTTGAAGATGTCTGGAAAGAGGAAGATGGGTTTAGACATAAAGCAGGTAGCAAATTACTGTGTATTATTCCTTGGAGCAGTCAGTGCACTATTGTTTCAAATATTTAAATTCTTAGCCCTAAGACAAACACACCTGTATTTGCATGGTTAGCTACTCATAAATGAATTGCAGACCAACATCACTACCATGTCCTTCACACAGCATATAAAATAATCCTTAGTTGGAAGCCTAACAATTTGAATATTTACAATCTGCAAACTGAGCCTTAAAAGAAACATGATATTGAAACATCAAAATAAGTCCTGTCAGCTTGGCATAAAATTTTCCCAGCAGTACTCAATAGTTGTATTCTTCCAGATGCTTCATTATGTACCCAAATGTTGATTTTAACTTGTCCTAAAAAGTACCCATCAATTCTATGACCTTAATATTGTTCTCTAGAGGGGCTTTATCAACTACTTGGAGTGTGCCTCCTTACTATTGTTGTAGTGACAGATTGAAGACTAGGCTCAATCATCTTGCTGTCAATGTGTATGCTTCTGAAGAAACCTGTTAAATTTGCGCGTCTCATTCTTTCTCCTCACATCTTATATCTGGTATCTTTTAATTACTTGTTATGTAGCCTCTATCCATGCATGATTGAAGATACTGAGCCACAAATCCTTACTGATTCTGGCACACGCTTCATCAAGCATTTTTTTTTTTTTTTTTTTTCCTTTTTATTCTTCCACTGTAATTTGATTCAGTATTGACAAATTTGTTAGTACCTCCTTCGGGTCCATGAAATTTACATGTTTATTTTGATAATGACAGGACCATCTCTTGCTGAGAATGGTGATGTGGTATTCACAGATGTCAAGGAGCCTCGAAAACGCAGAGCTAGCTCACCACCAGCATGTCTTTCAGAATTCAATTACAAAATTGAATCTCTATTACTTGAGAACGATATTGATCAGATTCTGCTGTCACTAAAGAAGTCTCAAGAATCTGAATATAAAATTGCAGAGGGAGCCCTTACTACTCAAAAGAACTTGATTCAGGATTTGTATAGAGAGCTTGATTATGAGAGGTCTGAGTATTCAATAAACGCATCCTCAACGAATGCTCTGCATGATGGTGTCAAGAGAAGGATAGAAAAAATGAAGATAGAGATACAGAAACTCGAGGAAATGAAAGCAGTAGCAGACGGATTTGGAAGAACTCCTAAGCGTATCCTCAAGGAACATTATGGTTTAGAAACTGAAAAGATTTGATGATTCTTTGTTGCTACCAAATGTATACATACATAGGAAGCATGTATCACAATTTTGTCCCCTCTCATACTTGTTAAGTGGTCACTTGTACTTCCCAAGTGGCTGCTTTTGTAGTTATAGGAACTGGAATTTTCTTGTAAGCACACAATTTATGTACTTTGATTTACATAATCATAGAGACAATCTGATTCTAGTCTTGGAAGCCAACTAAATTTTTTCCGTTGTGTCCATACTAAATGTCTCTCTTTGATCATTTCAATTATTACTTTGTAAGTGCCAACGAGACTGATACAAGGAATATCATTGTGTTTGTGAACCTGGAAACTTGCTGTTGGTTACTTCAAGTTTTTAACTTAGTATTACATTTTAGCATACAGTAAAGACCAAGATACCAGTGAACATCCATTACCCCCTCATAAAAGGGGGGAAGGAAAAAGAAAGCCAAAAACAGGTTTGATGTCTGAAATTGACTATATGACATAATGTAGCCATTAGAAATTAGGCCATAAACAGGTAACATTGATTACAAGATGATCAAAAGGAAAATCCCTTAAGTGGAGCAAATTTTGCAAGAATCTGAGTCTCATTCTCTGCAGATTTTTTCTTTTTGAGCTCCCATTCTCTTCTCAAGGAATTAGCTGCCTGGACTTCAAGAACAACTTTTGGAAGAGAGTCCATTACTTCTTTCTGAGATGAGGCTTTCTCGATGATCTTCTTATTGGTTATTTCTACAGCTTGAACCAACGATGAACGATAAGATTGTAGCCTAGCAATTTGCTCATCAGTTTCTGTCATGGCCAATAACATAGATCCTTCTTCAGCTTGAAGAATTCCCATTTCCTCCTTTGACTTGATATATTTATTCTTCAGAGAAGCAGCTAAGACAATTTTGGAATCAAGATCTGCAAAAAATTTGTCTGCTTCATTTAATGTTTCCTTTGCTTCT
Organism: Marsdenia floribunda; assembly: GCA_035583425.1. NCBI lineage: Eukaryota > Viridiplantae > Streptophyta > Magnoliopsida > Gentianales > Apocynaceae > Marsdenia > Marsdenia floribunda. The sequence goes on along the minus strand of JAXGGT010000035.1, from coordinate 2,412,721 downwards.
AGGAAACACTTCCTTATAAAGGGGATTTCCTGAATGAGCTTTATCATGGAAAGTTCTTGAGGACTAAGGTTTGGTTCATTTTGAAGCTTTAATGCACAGTCAGCAGCAAGTTTACCGAGTTCCTCAGACAAGATCAAAGTAGGAAAATCCACAGCAAGTAGGGAAGAAAGTTTTTCTCGTGCTGGAATCATTTCCTCTCTTTTGAAAGGCGCTAGATCTTTTCGAAGAGGCAAAGTTAAAATTTCATCAAGTGCATCAACATAATTATCAAAGTCTACCGCAGTCAATGCAGCTTCAGATGCCTGAGTGTCAAATTTGCAGCCAATTGGAGAGGAAAGAGCCCCAGCATTTGGAGCTTCAAGGCTATTAGCATCTTCACCATCCTCAAAAATACTGTTATCCGAAACATTAATTGTTGTGTCACTTACAAATGCTTGTTCATCCTTTGATGACAGGTCTGCCTTGAGCTCAATAACAAACTTATCGTTAGATTCTGCACTTCTGAGCCCTTGAGCTGTTTTTCTTGTTCTTCTATAGATTCCATCAGCTCTTCCCCGTCCATGTTTCGCTTCCTGGGATGAAGATGCAAAGTTCCCTGCAAACAAGGATATCATGCGGAATTCCAAAACCAATACTCTTCTAGGACAACGAAGAAATATCATATACTTTTAAAGTCAGAAACCAGACGGATGAATATAACCACTGGAAGAATTTCAAAAGCTCATAAAAGCTCCACTTAGTAATCCAGACTAGTTTTACTGTCTTGATGAAGAAGACCATGCAAAAGATAAAAATTTTACTAAACCCCGACCAAGAATCAGAAGAGTTTGACTGGCTTAGATGAAAGTGATAAGATGCATGTAAAAAGATGATGAGAGATAATAGTTCATAAATCAGTACTGAATAGTTGTGATATGATTTATCTAATATTCAACAAGAAAAGCAGTTTAGGGGAAAGATCATGTTATCACAGAACTACTTCTATAGGCTAAATGAGTCAATCTACTCTTGTAACTAAGAAATCAAAGTACTACTGGTTTAGTTTCCTAAAGTTTAGTATGATAGGACAGTGGAAATATAGACTATTCAAGGAATATTCTTTTCGCAAAAATCTGTAATGAAAAGATATATTATACAGCATCTTATAAGCAGTAAACATGCAAATATATTGAATTGAATCGAATCTGGAGTGACCTGTTCCTTGAGAAGTTGTGTTTGCTGCAATATCCCATGTGAATGATGCAAAAAAGGCATTGATATCAGCATTAGGAAATCTTGATCGAATGAAACGCTCAACTGACAACTTGCTTGTAAACCTTATTTGCTTATTTGACCTCTCTTGCAGAGACCTTGGAGCAACCAAGTACCTGTCCTGATAAACACCCTTTCTTCTAATTCTACTTCCTACCCTCCAACCCCAAATGTCGCCTCGGTTTGGCCAGTCTACAGGAGCATATGGCAAACCTTTGCCCCACTCAAGAGGTGAAACAAGCATAAGATGATCATTAAGTTTCCTTTTTGCAGAAGTATGTCCTTCACTTGGCTTGAAACAACCTGTCTCCATACTGAGTTACCTGCTGGATAGACATAAGTAGCTTAAAGAAAATGAGAAACTCAAAGCTCCGTTAAGTTCAACAAGCAAGTGTTTTTTTCGAATTCCAAGCAAACTTTTCTTTCAAGGAACAAGTGAAAAGTGCTTTTACCAGAGGATTCTTGCATCTTCTTCACACAAGACCACCAAAAAAAAAATCAAAATGTGGAAGATTATGCCACCCTATGCTGAAATTAGCTTACACGTGCAGAAATAACTTGAGAATTCCCAAACCTAAATGGAATTTTCCTTTTGGAATCGAATTAGCCATGAATCATGAAGTTTATGTTTCCATTAAGCATGAATATAGAGGCCATTTATCTATCCCGATCAACAGAAACACTTGAAAAATTGGGCATCATGAAATTAAATGAAATACCCAGTTTGTTAAAGATCTTAACAAACATGCATCAGCCTTAATCTAGTTAACACAAACAAAGAATTCATTCCACTCTTCTGTGTGACCAGTATGGCACCTTCACCTTTATGCCTTTCAGAAAAGTTGCTTTTTTCAAAATATGATCGGCAGTAACAAGTGCAATATGTAAAAGGAACAACTTTGGAGAACCCATCACCTTTGTTTACTGAGGTAAAAGACTAAAAATCTAATCTTTTAGTACGAAATTGAAAAAAAAAAAAAAAAAAAAGGAATCCCTTGCCTCCCACCACCACCCAAGAAAACAAGATGACAGAAACCCAAGAAAAATGAATTTTCTAAACATAAAACATAAACTGCAGACAGACAGAAAATAGAGAGAAATCTAGCAAAACCCCAAATGTTAAGGGAGCCAAGTAAATATTAGCAGATAGAGGAATAAGGGGAAAAAAACAGAGTTTTCTCACGTATGATTAATCATTAATGTGCCTTTTTTGGTACTAGTTCAGTATGCCCTCTTCATCTTCATCTTCTTCGTTGAGTTGCAATTTACTACGGGAAAAGATAGATCATTGTCAATTTCAATTTTTGGGTTTTCTGTAAATCTCTAAAGAAAGAGAAAGGCGGAGAAATAGAGAGAGAGAGAGAGTGGTTGTCACCTTTTTGCATGAGCTCAGAAATCGATGAAGTATGCTTTATTAGGAAAAGAAATTCTGGTGCAAAGTATTGAAAATATTCAAAGATTTCTTTTTTTTTGTTTTTTGGTAAGTAAAATATTCAAACATTTCATAGGATAGGACTGACTAATAATGAATACTAATTATCAAAAAAAAAGGACTAACAATGAATACTTAGTGGATTTGCCTTCATAATATTTTCTACATAGTTTAATCAAGAAAGAAACTGAATATCTGATTCACAAAAAAAAAAAAGGAAACTGATGATCTGTTCCCATTTTGTCGTTATACCACATGCACATTTCTGGGATAAAACAAAAATGACTACAGAGGCTTTAGCTTCTCCACCTCCTTCTATGGAAGAAATTAGAAGTAGTTTAATTGATATCAATTCAAACATTAAAATAAAATGTTTTTGGAATAAAAATAAAAAAGAATTAGGACTTTCCAAACTTTATCCGCTGTTCTCATTAAAATGGACGAGCAAATAAATACAAAAACCAGGTACCGGGTAAAACAACAAAAGCTGCCAACAAAATTAATGTATTAACGAATCTCTGAAACACCATTTAGGGATGTGACAAGTCTAAAGACTTGGCATGGAGTCTTGGTCATGGGTGCATCATCGCCATCAACTCTTCTGCAACCTGGTTTAATTTTTTGTTGCAGATGAACCCAGAATTAGATCAACACATAGCAAGTAGTACAACAGATATCAAATGTGAAATTGTACAGAAAAATGAACAAGATTTACAAAATCACACTGTTCAAAGAGTGTACTTAATGCAACCAAAGTTGTACCTCCTCTATACTTCCATCTTCAATCTCAGTGTTGAAAGAAAGCAGCAACCTCTCATGCAACAAACTTTCCAAATCTTCAGCATCTTGGTACCCTATTGCAGTGAAAATGAATTAGAAAGTAAAAAAAAAATTCACCTGATATTATTTCTTTAGGTAAATCGGGTACTATATTTCTTTGTATTACATTGGATTTCTATAAGCATATATATATATATATATATATATAGTACCACTAGGTTGCGAAAACCAGGAAGCAATATCAGAGACGAGCTGCTCATATTTCTTGAAGGAATCGGGACCACCCCACTCATTTTGAACGGCCATTGTTAAGGCAGACCATCTTGACAAGAGCACTGAAATTCTTTCGAGATCAAGAGGGGAAGAAAGGGATTGATCTGGTCTTGAAACGTGGGCTGGACATACATGCATCAGCCCATCTTCAATGCTCCTTCTTCCATAGGAATCCATAACTAATAATATGTATTATTTATTACCATTCAACGAGAGTTGAAGCTCCTCATTCTCTCTCTCTCCCCCCTGATTAGAAACAGGAATCAATGCTGAAAGCAACAGAGAAAGACAAGAGAAGAGAAAGATCGGTATAGATTCAAGAATCAAGATACGCAGCAGAGGTGATATAATGCGATGAATGGAGCAAAAATTGGATCGGAAGAGACTATAAAGAGAAATTCCCGGGAAAGCTTGGACGTTTTAGTCATGGGGAACTAACATTTTTCCATTTTTCTTTTTCAAAATTATAATTTTATTAAGATAAAAGGGTGACCTCTAATCTTTTGAATTTAACCACTTTAAACAGTCAAAATCATTTATTATTGTGTCTTATAAATCAATATAAATATATATATGTTATCAACTAGGTTCTCACATTACTCGCTTAAGAATCTAAAACTCTTTAATCAATTGATGCATGTTTTAAAGCGGACAATATTGTTGAACTATTTATAACAATATTTTATTAATTATAATTTTTTTGTGTTTAATAATAATTAAACACAAAATAATAATAATTACATTGATAATAATTACATTTATAATTTAATAATCCAAGAGAGATCATAACTTTAAATTAAGTCAGAGACAAAAAAATACCTTAAAATTCTCAAATATATATATAGATATAACTTGAACTCATAATCTTTGTAGTGAAACTACTACCATCAAAATAATTATTCTAATAAATATATTTAAGTGTTGTAATTTTATCAATAATTCTTAAAAATATATATATTTAAATATAAATAAAATAATGATAATTGTTATATTTGTATTGACATAATAAAATATAATATATGTATTTTTTATTTTATTTTATACTTAGTTAACTGTTAGTTTTATTTTAATTTTTGAATGAGAGATGAGAGAGACAAATAAAATACTTTACAATTAATATTTATTAATTATTTTTTTTTATAAAAAATAAATAAAAGGTTAAAAATATTTTTAAACGGGTGATTTTTATAATATTTCTTTAAAAAAAAAAAAATTTGTGAAAATAGGTGTTAAATCGTTATTACATGAAATTGATATGAATCATAATGTGATTAATTGATTTGATATTAATACAATAATTTAAGAGATTGTATATCATTATCACTATCCTATTAACTTTTTTTTTTTTTTTTTTTTTTTGAAAAGATGATTTTAACAGTAAATAATTTGACAAATATATACAATTTAATTAATATTTTTTTTAAACAAAATTACAATAATTTTTTTTTTTTTTTTTTAACTTTTAACTTGAATTAAAGGAAAGACTTCTTGTAGTTTACCATCAGAATAGTTAATTATTATCTTTGTATTTAAAGTTAAATATATTTTCTTAATTTCTTATAATTTCCTTAGAAAAAGAAATGCTTAACTACAAAACAATTTATGCATTATTATTTTTTATTATTCTATTAATAAAATTAGTCAAAATTATTAATAAAATATAAATGTTTTATAAAATTATTTTATCTTCAAATATAAACATCTTAACTTTTTTTTTTTCACTATACTTTAAAATAAAAATGAAAGTTAGTCAATTTAGAGTTATGTTATGTTTTTTTTTTTTTCTTTATTATTTTTCTGAATTTCCCAATTGATCCTTTAGTTAAAATTCTTTTTTTTTTTTTAATACTAAAATAGTTATGTTTTAAGCGTGAGAGAACCTTTGGATGTAAATGTTTGTAAAATGACTATTTTAACCTTTCTTTTCTGAGGAGAACCCAAGAAAAAGAAAATGGATAAAATGATGATTAAGACATGAAGAGAAAATATATATATATATATATAAAAGGATCAACGAAACAATAATCATAATTAAGAACTAAAATGATAAACTTCCAATTAAAATTATGAAAATGAATATTGTGAAACGAGGTTAGAACAATAAGGAAGAAGAAGCTTCACCTTCCCGAAAATGGCAGCACCTAAAGGAGTATCCCTCAATCACGTTTCAAGAGAATCCTCAGATATTAAGCGCCTAGCACAATTCTACAAAGAGGTGCCTATGAAAGATTGTCAATTTTCTTATTCTTTTGTTGAATTTGTCTTTTGCTTCTTCTTTTTTTTTTTTCCCCCCCTTGTTTGAGTAAAAATGATGATTTGGGTTCTTCTTTGATTCTTTTCTTCGTCAGATATTTGGGTTTGAACAAGTTGAGAGTCCAAATTTTGATTTTGGTGTAATATGGTTGAAATTGGAACCATCGTTTTATTTGCATCTCATCGAAAGAGATCCCTTGACTAATCTCCCAGAAGGGCCATGGAGTTCTAATTCAGCTGTGCAAGACCCCAAGAACCTTCCCAGAGGTCACCATATCTGCTTCTCTGTGTCCAATTTTGACTCCTTTGTTCAGACCCTCAAGGTAAATAGTTTTCTTTGAAAATATATGCAATCTTTTGATTTTTATTTTTTTTCAATATATGTATATATATATTTCGCTGTGGTTATAATGGACAAAATATTATTGTTTTTGATTGACGTGGATTGAAATTCTGGTGCAAGTTCGAATCTTGAGTCTTTTAGTTAAGACCTGGAGCTTCAGTGATCATCATTCTTTGTAGTGTCAGTCTTTTAGTGAGAATTCTATTTCTTGAGTATAATATTTAGGATTTTTATGATTGAGATATGCATATATCCTTTGAAATTTTAATTCGAGAGGCCAACTTCCCTGGCAAAATAACCAGTCTACGGAGAATTTGGCAATGGATGGAATTGAATTCAAGTAAATTTTGCTTTCAAACCTTTCATGGAATCCTGCATTTACTGTCTTGTTTGAAATAATATTCATTATTCAGCTTTCCTTTTGGTTGAATTGAATACTACTACTATTTGCTTGTTAGTTGTTGCAGTTTGAGTCATACTCATCGAACAGTTGCATCTTGGAATAACAGCTTTTAGTTATTGTTTCCTTTATCAACCATGCTAAGTAGAACGGCCGGCTTTGTTCAGTATACATTAATTGGTAGGCTTTTGCAATTATTAAAGCGTCCTAGCATTTATGAAGTCCCAAATATCTCTGCCTCTTTGCTTCTAGACTTCCTGCAAATAGTGCACATGAGCTGTTCTAAGCTACAGCTGACAACCTGGGCCGATATGTCCTTCCTATAGACACAACCCACAAATTCTTTTAACTACTAGTGTGATATTATTTCCATGGTGAATAGTAGTGTGCATAGTCTTGCAGCTGTGCCCTTAATTAAATGATGTCCTTCGCCATTTGCAGTAATCATTTTTTTTTTATCTTTTTTAGTAAGGGGGGCGGGGGGGATTGGGGAGAGTGGTCAGCAATACAGCTCTAGAGCTATCACAGATTCATCTTGAATGAGGCATCCAATGCTACATTTGCTTGTATCTTATGACTTAGGCTGTCTCATTCAGTTCAGGAATTGCCACTTGCACATGAAGTTACAAACATGTATGAATTTAACTTAGACTTTAATCCATTAAAATTCATGTGGCAAACATGGCTTTCTGCATCTTCATAGAGTTTGACATTATGCAGCTGGTCCTTGAAAAGAAGAAAAGAGGTTAAAAAAAAAAAAAAAGGGACACATCAAAGTGTTAAATGTGGATCAAGCAGAGGGATATACAATATCTTTAGAGATGTTCTGACCGATTCAGTTGCCCTTGTTTCATGTAGTATAAGTACAGATACTTTGTCCTCTGAATATGTATATATACACACACACGCAAGGATAATGCAGGAATCAGTATGAAATGAAAGATATCGTCAGCTGATTGCATTAGTGTAACGAATTAACAATGTGTTTCTGAATCATTGTGAAAATTGATAATGGAACTCACCACTTTTTGCATAGATGAGACTTACAGACAATGCTCTCTCTTTCTTCAGTGAATATGTATATAACACATGCTTTTCTGGCCATGAAATGCAGGATAAGGGGATCAAGGCACACGAGAGGACTAAACCAGATGGCAAGACCAAACAAGTGTTCTTCTTCGATCCAGACGGTGAGTTTTCATCCGAATCAGTGTAATAAAAATGGAATTAATTGAAAACATAAATTAACATCTGAACTGAAGAATATATATATATATATATATATTTGCCTTGCAGGTAATGGTTTGGAAGTCTCCGGTTGAAGTGCAGAGTGATCAACCTTCACCCTTGTTCTTGTACTTTAGTCTGATATACTATGATATTAGTAGTGTGAAAATAAGAACTCAGTTAATCATGAGCGGCAAAAGATACAAATATATGGTAGTACATTTGCCATGAAGCTTTCTCGTTATAATCTTTACATTTGCTGGTATTCCCTTTGATAGCCTTATTTTCTTGTTGAATATCTTGCCTTAATCAACCAAAACTATTACCCCCTTCTTTTTTTTTTTTTTTTTTTCTTTTTGTGTCCTCAAAAATCATCATTAGTTTTCGATTAAAATATCGTTTAATTTTATTTTTTTTTTTAATAAAAAATAATTATTAATTATTATAGTAATAAAATATTAATTGTAGAGTTAATTTAATTTTTAATTATTTTCTTTTTAAAAAGGAAAATTGGTGGATTTAGTTCTCAATTTTTTGATTATTGGTATAATTGATTTTTTTTCTTTATTTTTAATTTAGTAAGTCTCTAATATATAATTAATAAATTAATATATTTTGTCTTTTTTTTTTCACAAAATTTGACTTTCTAAATAATAAATTTTGTGAAGAAAATAATTAAATATACCAATTTATTATATATTATGGATTTACTAAATTAAAAACTTAAAAAAAAAAAAAAAAAAAAAAACTAATTATACCAAAATCATAAACATTAGGATCAAATTCAACAATTTTCCATTTAAATATAAAGTAATTGTTTGATTCACATATTTTAGCTACTTAAGTGAGAATCGTGAGATTATAATTTTAATTAGGGTAAACTATATGTTTAGCACACGAACTTTTCTCAAATTCAGGTTTTGCACATGAACTTTTTTTCGTCCAACTTTTGCACATAAACTTTTAAAACGTTCCAAATTTGCTATTCCGTTAATAAAATCTGTTAATGACTCATTTTCCATCCAATTTTTGAGTGGGTCCTAATTTTTTCAAGGGCAAAAATGGAAACACAAGGAACCATTTCGGTGAGTAGCCCTAGCACCACCGCTGCTATC
>JAXGGT010000035.1:2378345-2400214 GCA_035583425.1 Marsdenia floribunda | reverse complement strand
TGGATATAAAAAAAAAAAAAAAAAAAAAAAAAAGAAGGTAGAGTATAAGTCCATTTCAAGCCATTGGAATACTGTGGCATATGTATAATTAAGCTCCAAGGGGATAAGATGTTATGATTGAAGTTGATTGATGATTGTTATACGTACACTAACAAGTCATAGTCACAATATATATATATACATACACTCATACCGATATATATATACATATATATATGTATGTCAATCAAACACAATGCATGCATGGAAAACATAGATTATATAATATAATATATATATATATATATATAGCTGGAAAATTGTCTGGTTATATATAAAGATGTGTCATTTCAATCATCTCAAAAACTACAAATCAAAAAGAAAACAGTGATCATATTTGGAGTTGAGTAGTAGTAGACAATAAGATAGGTATAGGATTCTCAAAACTTTCCTGCAGTTGGGAAGATCACTAAAGATTTAACACATTTTTCTGCTCATCTACGAAATGGAACTAATTTTGAATATTTCTAGGGTTTACATATATATATATATATATAGATGCATATGATAACAGCAAAAGTTCAGTGTCCTCATTTCTTTGACCCTTAGCTAAGATTGTTCATTTTTGGGTGGATTCTCAGAAGATAATTTTGGTAACATGATCAACATCAAAAAAACAAGTTGAATATTCTAACAAAAAGGTACAAAGAATTTCGTATTTTTTATTTTATTTTATTTTATTTATTAAATATTATATATATATGTATACGTGCCTGGATTAATCATTCACGTGTGAAATAGGATTCTGATTAATTGGTACTTGATATGAGTCATAATAAATATTTGTTGTATTTATTTATTTCATATATGTAAAAATACTAACGAATGTTTTTTTTTTTTTAATTATTTTTAATGTATAGGGTAAGTATTATAATTCTTTTTCTTTATTAATTTTGAGATATTGACCTTTATCTCTCATAATATTTCAATCTTGGCATTTACCTTTACAAGTAAAGATTATGCTAAAAAAGAAAAGAAAAGAAAAGAAATGTATATACTTTCTTAAAAGGAAAAGACACAAAAGAAAGTTCTCGATTTAACACAAATAGTAAGAAGCTTGTGAATGCTATAGAAAATTTTAAGTTCGATACTTATTGTAAACACTATATAAAAGTCACCATAAATTATTTTTTTTTTGAGTAAGAGTTAGACTCTTGCTAAATTTGACACTCATTAAAATATAAAAGTCATGATAAAGTCTTTTTCACGAGTAAGAATTAAATTCTACAATAGTGGATGCTCTAGAAAATATATATATATATATATATATATAAACACTAAAGAGAAAAAGAATTGTGCAAATCCCAAATATATATACTCAAAGAGAAAAATGGAAAAGTATCAGCTTTTGGAATTTAGTTTCCTGTCTGGTTCTACAATATACAAATATGTTTGGATTTGATGCATTTGAGATACCCAAATGCATTTCAAAACAATTAATTTCCATTTTCTAATTATAGGCAATATGTAAAAAAATTTAAAGTATTATTACATTTATTTAATAAAAGATTATGATTTTTTTCTTAATTAACTCAAGTTTTTTTTTTTTCCCCTTAATGATTTATTATGGGCCTATTGGGTTAAGCAGGCTAACCTATTACAGCCTCATAATGACGGGCTATAGCCCATATAAAATTTAAAAAAAAAAAAAAAAAAAAAAAAAACGGGTCCAAAATAAAATCTCAATTTTATATATTATCAAAAGGGTCCCCAATTTTTAGATTCTTCTAAAATTTTTACATCATCACCATTATCCAAATAATAGTTCTCAAGAAATGGCTCTTTCCCTCCCACAGTTCTCCCCACCTTCCTCCTTATGGTTCCCAAATTCACCCAAACAAGATAATACAAAAATCTTCGTCCAAATCCAGCAAAAACCCAGTTTCAAATTCGCTTCACCAATCACCATCGCCGGAAACCACCGCCGGATAATCCCAAAAGCCACTCAAGAAAGTACGAACAAGAGCGGTAGTACTTCAGAAGCTGAGAACCAAATCCCAGCAAATGAAACGGAAAACACGGAGAAAGTAGAATCGGAGGACGGAGGTGGAAGAAGAGGCGACGATGTGTCCCAATTGGGTGCTGAAATTCAGAAGGCTATGAAGGAGAGAGCTGAGAAAGGAGAAGAAGAAGGTTTGTTGAATGGGGTGTTGGAGGAAGTAAGGGAAATTGAGTAGCCGGCTTTTGATAAGGTGTTGGGCACTACCGGAGTTGTGTTAGGCGTCATTGCTGGCTCCTGTGTCGTTTTCCTCACTGTTAATGCCGTTATGGCGGAACTTTCTGATCGAGTTTTTGCTGGAAAAGGCATCCAAGATTTCTTTGGCTGAGACGGGGAGTTGCATTTTCTTTCCTTTTACTTACGCCACTGTACTCTCTACTTTTCCTTCTTTTGATTCAATAATATTCTTTTTTGTAAATTAGCTGGCACAGAGAATAATATAGTTGTCAAAGATTTGATTTTGATCCAGGATATTCGAGCACTGCATATTTTTTAGAAGATTTCATCCTTATAAAACAATTAAGGAACTTGTCCAGTGTTACTTTCTCTTTCATGTCAAAATCCCTCTTGATTTCAAGTTCAATGCACAGAATATCTTTAAGCCAACTACAGAAAAACATAAACAGTATAAGATCAAGAAAGATCACTAAGGCAAAGCAGACTAAAACCAACAGTTTCTATCAACACCAGAACTGCACCTAAAAAAGAGATATATTTGAAGACATACATTGATAAATAAAGGTATTCATGTGACACATTCTCTATTCATTAGTTGCACCAGCAGGTCCGACCAAGACACCTTGTGCAGAGCCTTCTTTCTTCCCACCCTCATCTTTCATTTCATCAGATTTTCTAATTCTGATCTTGTATTTAGCCTCGAAATCAGAAATTTCCTTCTTCTTCTTTTCCAGAGCCTCATTCAGCCTAGCAATTACCTCTTCAAGTCCCTCCTTGTTGCGCTGAACAGCTGGAAGGACCTCTTTTATGGTTCTCTCCACAAGCACACCGCCAATCATTCTATAGCACCGTCTTGATGGATCAAGTGGTTGTATGGCATTGATCACCAGCGAGTGCTCACTAACTTCCATTTCTAATTCTGTAATTTTTGAGTAAATTTGATTGATTTCAGACCTCAAGCTACCATATATATTGGCAACTGCTTGTTCATTAACTGGTTCAGCTTCAGATTTGCCAGCCATGATACTGAAATGCAAACCGAAATACATGGCATCAGTCATAATGTTCATCTTCTAGAGTCTCCGTGTAGCAGCAAATCAATGCTATATATATAACAGAAACTTCTGACCATGCAAACAATTGTGTAAAAACAAAGAACAGAAATTTTTCGCGCACAGATCTAAATAGTACACATTATATCCTAATCAAAATAGGCAAGAAAAATGCATTAGTAAAACCATCCATATAATCATATTCAAGAAACTTATTTAACATAAAATAGCAGAGTCCCTGGAATTTACAACATTCTTACCATGGAATGGTTTAAAGTAGTACTAGCTCCTTTTCCATTTTGCCCTATTCATTTTTTTCTCGGTTAAATGAAATATGAATCCAGAAAACCTTCATACCTTAAAAAGTAATCAAATTAACCATATACAGGGACTGCAGAGATGAAACGGAAGGTAAGCACCTTAAACCTGAGAAGCTAATTGTTTATCATTTGTGGCAAAATGATAGCTTTTTTTCAAAAACATATGCAAATTACACTCCAACAATTCAAGGGCATGGTGTTTGAGTCTACTAGCTCAAGCATTGGGTGCGAGTAACTTTCTATCCCAATTAAACAAATATAGACCTGCAAGTCTTCTTAAATGCAATAAGAACAGTCCTGCAAAAGGTTTCTAACAAAGTAGGTGTGCCATATAGACCTTTGATGGGTGAAGGACAAAATAAATTCAGGTCAAATCAATAGGGAAAAAGGGAAAAAACAATTTTTTTGTTTTGTTTTGTTTGGGTTGCGGTTAACTAAGCCAGCTTCTAATTTTTATCCTTCAGCGAACACAAATTCACCCTCACCTAAATATTTGGATGCCACCACTTCTTTCTCTACATAAAAGGGCAAAACCCTGCCTACTTTAATTATTATCCCTGTGTGTGAACATGGGCACTGCTAGTAAATCCTTGTTATTCAAAATTGTTCTGTTTCACTACTTTGAAGAAGACTAGCCTTTCTTAGGTTCAAGAGAATTTCCATTCACAGAATTTTCTCTAAAAAATAAGAAAGGGTGCACAAATTTACACCGACGATTCAAAAGAAATAACGAAGGAAAAAAAAAATTGCTTCGCAGTCAAACCCCAAATAAGCCCAGAACACATTAACCTATTCATGCCAACCAGTAAATTTCCCTCTCCAGAAACATCAAAGTTCCAATTATGCGACAACCCAGAATGCAAATGCCAATTTGGTAAATATAAATATTGATTTCATTCAATTACGAGAAGCTAATAAATCATCTTCAAGTATAACGAAACTACATCGGATGTTCTTGAACACCTCAGGAAACAAAGGAGAGAAGAAAAGAAAAAGAAACCTAGAGTATATAACAATTAAAAGATTTAAGAAAACAGAAATTACAAGATATCGAAGTAGAAAGTTAACACCTTTCATCAATCAGTAGCTCCAATTAACTCACCTGTTGAGATTCTATTGCAAGCAGAGAGAGAGAAGCCAAGCAGGAGAAGCAGGGATCGAGATGTTAATTAACAGTTTCCGCCGTCCCTATAGACCTCGGAGACGGTTCATATAGTTTTGGACACTTTCAGAGATTTTGGTTTTCAGCCCAAGGGGAAATGGAAATCAAAAGTGGTATGGAACTAAACTTGAGGTCTGGTCAAAAAAATAAAAATTGTTATAAAACCATATATAATCTTATATTATTTAATAATTATTATGTTTATTATTCAATTATTTATTATGATCTGAATTGTCACATTACTTGTTAAAAAAAAATTTAAGTCGTTATTAAATAAGAGTTTAAAATCTTTTATTCATTAACATATTTTAAATCTATAAAATACATCTAAAGTGTGTCAAAATATATTGCATCATTTTGTTTTATAATGAAAACCCTTTTAAATAAAATTAACATTAAATAAATAAACATCTCATACAATGTAAATCTTTGCATGACATTCATTAAAAAAAAAAAATTACAGCTCAAATTTAAAAAATTTTAAAAAAAAAAAACAATAAAATTTGGTAAAACTTTAAAATAATTAGGTAGATTAGAAGTTCGTGATCTATATATGAGGAATGGTAAGGAAAGATGGGATGATTTTCTTGCTGTGGTTTGTTGTTGTTTAACCCATAAGATATACCTTGGAACTGACAAACAAGAAATCCAAACAACATAAGCAAATCGGCCATTGATTGATACTCTTGAGGTTTTATACAAACTGATTGATTCAAGAAAAAGTGCAAGAAAACACATCCAGATAGTTTACATTTAACTACAGTTCATGGCTTCTCTGGTACCCTCTCAGTAACCAAGGGAAGGCTAATTTATTCATGTATATGAAGTGTAGGCAAAATAATAATAAGATGCTTTGCTCTTCACCAACTCCACACGCTGAGCACCATTGTCTAGTCCGGAGTCTGTCTATATAGGCAATGGCTCAAGACTCAAAGGTCATGCTCTCAGCTTCTTTTCTCACAGATTCGAACAGCACAGAAGATAGATACCGCTCCCCAAAGCTAGGAAATATTGCCTGGGGAAAGAGGTAAGCCACAAGAAAAAGACGAAGATTAGAAGAACATATTGTTGAAGTTGTAGTGAAGAAATTGTGAATCCCAATTCAAGGCAGAACTTCCAACAACACGTCTCAAAATACATAGTAAAATTGTGATTTTGCATTGCTCTAAAACATCTGCTTAATGCCTCAATAAAGCAGTTAATTCTGATTAACATCCAACAACTTAATAAAATAGCACATTGCTGCTAGCAAATACAGTTCTATTCTAAATACATCCCCAAAATAACAAAAGAAGTCTTCATTTAACAAAAGAGTATAGCATTCTAGGGTCATAACTTAGGATGGCTGCATTCATCATAACCATGGAGGTAAGTTGTGTTCCTAAGTCGTCCTTTTTAAGTTGAGCATTGTTTCTTCACATTGTTTTAATAGTAAAAAAGTGACATATACTTGCTATTCGGGGCATGTTTAACAACCTTGTGGCTGGAAAAGTTTTTGAGCATAG
Source organism: Marsdenia floribunda (assembly GCA_035583425.1). Taxonomy (NCBI): domain Eukaryota; kingdom Viridiplantae; phylum Streptophyta; class Magnoliopsida; order Gentianales; family Apocynaceae; genus Marsdenia; species Marsdenia floribunda. Next base: position 2,393,960 of record JAXGGT010000035.1, on the reverse strand, counting down.
AAGCCTAGAAGAGTGACTGGAAAAGTTTTTGAGCATAAAAGCCTAGAAGAAGTCCCTCAGTTGTGTAGTCACATTCCTATTCCATTTCAGGGAAAATCAAGACCACATATCTAACAGATTATTTTGAAAGATTGAATACTAATAATGGTTTCAGAAGTCACTTATAAAACAGTATCTTGAGCATGCCTCATGCACAGCTATTTAAGTTCAGATAAATGCTAAGAGACTTACAACAATTAGTTTGCCAGCATTCTCTGGGCGCTTTGCAATCTTGATTGCAGCAGCAGCAGCAGCTCCAGAAGATATTCCAGCCTAACAAAAGTTTACAAATCAGAACATTTTAGAAAAGGAAAAATGAAATGTACTTCAATTAAGAGATTGACTAAATTAGCTGAACAAAGAAAAGAAACAAAAATAAGTTTCTGCATAATTGAGAACACAGAACACAAAATGTACCAGTAATCCTTCTTTCAGTGCGAGAAGCTTTGCTGTTTCAATGGCTTCATCACTAGAAACCTGCATAAGATAACATGAGTTAACTCTGGATGTTACTCACACCTCCAAGCAAGCATACAATTAAATGAAAAAACACAACAAGTGGCATCAAATTTTGACTTTTCACTAAAGTATCTTACTTGAATAACTTCATCTATCAGGTTAACCTCCAAAACACCAGGAATGAAGCCAGCACCAATTCCCTGGATCTTATGTGGCCCTGGGCATCATAAAAGACCTTACATCAGATCAAACATAAAACTGAAAAAGACCAAAATTTCAGTCTTGAACCAAGGATGCAAATATTAAGAAAAACACTGATAAAAGATTGTCATATGGTGTTAACATCAAGAAAAATTAATATCATCAAGAATTAAGTAGTAAAAATAACACAGGAAGAAAAGAAACAAGCAGTAGATAAAGGGAAGTAATTAAATTTAAATCCAATCTTGTTCCCCCTCCCAACCCCTACAAAAGAAATCCCCTTTTTGTTTCCTTAATTCCAGCATTCCATGAATTTATGCTTCAGAAAGCAAGAAAAATAGAACCCTAAAGTTTAAAGGATTAAGATATAGTTTTCCAACAAGTCACTTCTAAACCACAGTACAAAGAGGTTAGACCACGTTAATGGTTAGTAGAAAAGAGTAGAAGGGATAAAAAAAAGAAAACAGCGCCTCTGTTTCATGGCATATCAAAACACCCAGGATGTGACATGAATCTGAGAATATTTTCGAATCAGATGTTCTAAAGCCAGTAGTACACCTCGAAACCACTAATATATGACACAAGCTCCAGTCTCAACACTTCAGAACTCAATCAACAGTCAGAATTCATGTATATTTACAATCTTACAATCCATCAGAAAAGACCTAATGCATATTTATTCAATAAATTTAGGACAGAGAATACTCAAGATAGAAGCCAGGAAATGGAGCTCACCAGGCTTTCCTCCTGATAGGATAGCACTTTCAACTGGTTCAACACCATATAGCTAAAGTTCAAAATAACAAATCAGAAGTCAGAAACAAAATTTGCATATCAATAAAATAAAATTTTTCTCATTCATGGAATTTTGGCATGCTTCCTGACCTTTATATTGGGATTCTGCTCTTTAAGGAATTTTCCAGCTCCTGTTATTGTACCCCCAGTACCAATTCCAGAAACAAAAGCATCAATTTTCCCACTGGACGACTTCCAGATCTCTGGTCCCGTGGTTTCATAATGAATCTACATCAAAATCACAGAATGGTTTAATAGGTAGGACTTTCAGCACCAACAAATTTTGAGGTATAAAAGATACCGTTGGGTTGGCAGGGTTCTCAAACTGCTGAAGAATGTAGGAATTTGGTGTCTTAGCCTTTATTTCCTCAGCCTTCTGAACAGCGCCTTTCATTCCTTTCGCAGGATCAGTAAGGACCAGTTCAGCACCAAAAGCACGGAGGATTATTCTTCTCTCAAGACTCATTGAAGCAGGCATTGTAATGATAAGCCTGTAACCCTTAGCAGCTGCCATAAATGCCAAGCCTATTCCAGTGTTCCCACTAGTTGGTTCAATTAATACATTCTTCAAAGACAAAGAGAAACACACAGAAAGACTTTACTTTATCATCCAAAAATAAAGTAATAGAGAATTTATTACCCTGGATGGAATCAAAATATGATACATAACACATTACAATTATCACAAAAAAATTTCCAATGTAGTTCTGTCACATGCTAACCTCTCCAGGTTTGATAATTCCTTTGGCTTCAGCATCTGCTATCATACTATAACCAATCCTGCAGAAAATGACAAAATACAACACATTTAGATTGTTTCAAAGAGAGAGCAAGGAATTCAAAATAAAACATCCAGCATCAGAAGAGCTGCAGAACCATTAATGCACCAAGAATTACAAATACATAGAAAGTACTACCTATCCTTAACACTAGAGCATGGTTCCATCATTTCCAACTTGGCTGCAACACGAGCAACACATCCATCCACAACATTGTTCAAATATACCAGTGGAGTTTGACCAATTAACTGCACATCAATTACAAACACAAAATCATTCATCAAAGCTCAAAACTGAATTCTTGACCAAAGAAAAATTGAAATCCAGCAAAGTAATCAATAGATGTAACTATCCAAACTTACTTCAGTAACATCCTTAGCAATACCAGTCCTTTCCTCTGCCATATTGTCCAACTAAATTGCAATCCTGCAAGCAAACAAACTGAACCCACCAGAAACTTTGATCAAATTCTTACAAAACACCACCTTATATAACAAGACTCACTCAATGATTAACCAATTTATACAGACAAGGCTATTTCCTTTTTTTTTTTTTTTTAAGGGTGTACAACAGGAGTTTTAGTTTATATATTATATTGGCAGAAAAAAGAATTAAAAACTTAATTATAAAAATTAACAACTAACAATAAAGGGGGAAAAGAACAAAAAGGAATTCTTCAAAACAGAAGACAGAGAGCCTTATCAGATAAGTGGGACAGAAAGACAACGTTACAAAAAGTAATAGATTTTTGGCAATCCCTCATCATTCACATACTTGGACTTGTTCATACATCCACTTTCAACAACTGACAATAATTGACCGACAGAACTTGAAACATTAAAAACACATCCAAAGATTGATTATTGCAGGCCAGAACAATAAAAGATTACACCTTTGCACCAACTACAACCGAAAATGATTAATGAACCAAACTTCATATCCTTCAAATCAAAGGGTTACTAGAGAAAAAGTCACACATTTCAAGAAATACAACAGACTAACACTGAACAGCAGAGACCGAGTCAAACTAGATAGAGAAGCAATCAAAGGGCTTATTTTGCGAAGAAATCCTCAGATTAACATTGAACAGAAGAGGCCGAAACAGGATATCAACGAAATAAAGCAGCAATAAAATTGAAGAACTAATTTGACGGGCGTTGAGAAAGAGACTACCAAGAATTAAAATCACCTCGTTCCCAGGAGGATCTTGAGAGTGGACCTCGAACGAGGAATTTATAACAAGAAATCCTACGTTTATACTATATTTGGACTATTTGACAGGGGACCATATGGGATGAAATGGCTTCTACAGCTCAGCCATTGAACAATTCCAAGAAGGGTGTCCAAGGACATTTTTTTTTTTTTTTTTCTCCAACTGGTGTAAAATATTGAAAAAAAAAATAATTACAAAAATATTTAGTAAATTTTATTTTATCCGAGATTACATGGGAGATAAAGGGATTGGGATCGAACCAACCCATAATTATTCACATAAAACGAAAAAGAAAAATTCCCGATTTTAATCCTATAATTATTTACGTTTTCTAAACTTGGTCTTAAATCTTTAAAAATACCTAACTAGATCCTATAACTATTTTCAAATTCTGAAGTAGGTCCTTCCAGCTAAAATTCTCCCCTTTTTCGTTACTCCCAATCACATGAGATACATATGTCCTCTTTTTTTAAAGCATTTTTGGTAATCTCTTCCATCCCTCAAAAAAAAAAAAAAATTATAAATTAAATCCCCATTATAGTGAAGTGAAGAAGAGAAAGAAGAAGAAATTTCAATGGTAGAGAATTAGTTTATAATTTTTTTTTTGAAGGGATGGAAGAGGTTACCGAAAATGCCCTAAAAAAAAAGGACATGTGCATCTTACGTGATTGGAAGTGCTGGAGAAGGGAGGATTTTGGCCGAAAGGACCTACTTCAGAATTTGAAAATAGTTATAGGATCTAGTTAGGTATTTTTAAAGATTTAGGACCAAGTTCAAGAAATATAAATAGTTATAGGACTAAAGTCGAAAATTTTCCAACGAAAAATGACTAGTGATTTATTTTTATCCTTATAAAAAAAATATTCTATAGAGTTGAAAAAATTAGATCAGATGAAAGCCCGCCCTTTACGCCACCCATACATCAAGTCCACATTATTTTTTGCTTAGAAGAAATCAATTCTGAAATTTCTACAAGAATTAGATATTTTTTTGTTCCTGTTCGTTTGCGCCCTGGGATGGCAATTAAAATCATACCCGATGAAAACCTGTATATCGACCCCATTTTGATCAGAAAATTTCTGCTTTGACTGGGTTCGGGGATGGGAACGATGATTCTCCAAAACAAAAAATAGGGGATGGAAGCGGGGATTCATCCTTAATCCCCGACCCCGCCCCATTCCCGTCCCCGCAAAATATATATATAATATTTTTAATTATATATTTATATAAAAATAAAATTATAGTAGGAATTTTAAAAAATTTTTAAAATAAATCATAATAATTATTTAATAAATACTATAATATTTAATAATACAAAAATAAGTGGTGAAAGGATGGTATGAAAAAAATTCCCCGCATGGGATGGGAACGGAGATGGAGAATATATGTGAGAACAGGGGATGGGGATGGGGATGGGGAAGGAGTCCCTGCATATCCCCGTCCCCGTTTCCATCCCTACCTGTGGCTGTGGTTTTTTTTTTTTTTTGGGAAAAAAAAGTAAAATTATAAAATTATTTCATCTGTAACATGACTCAAATTTATAATATTTTTGTGATTATAAATGAAGCTCCTATTACTTAAACAATTACTTTTTGTGAATTTGTTTTCCTCTTTCTCCCTTTCTTCCTTTTTTTTTTTTTTTTTTTTTCTTTTTATTTTTAATAATTTTAAAACAAAAGAATAGTATATCAAATATATATATACTATAATATAGTTAAGAAGACTTAGCACAACTCATAATACCCTCATTTATAATTTATTAAAAGATCATGAGTTTGAGACATATCAAAAACAAATTAAAGTGCACTTCAAAATTTAAAAAAAAAAAAAAAAAAAAAAAGTATTGTACGTATAAAAATAAAATGGGGTTTGAAAAAAAAAAATAAGGAGGGTAATGGGAAGCCTGAGCAGTCTTTTAGTAAAGTCCATGAACTAGAAACCAAATACCAAGCGTGGGTTTGGATTTCCATTGCATTAAAAAAAGATTGGTTTTTCGAGATAAACTATCATTCAATGAAAATTGTTCTTCACTTTTTTCAAATTGAATTTTATGTTGGAAAAAGTGCTGGTTAAATATATAAGTTTTATAAGTGTAATGATTGTGTGTAAGAGAAATTTTTTTTTTGTGTTTTAGTTTGTAATATTATTTTATTAATAATATATATATATATTTGATTAAATAGGATCCACAACATAGACCTACGGTGTTAAAGTGGGAGACAAACTTGTTTTGAAAAAAAAAAAAATAAATAAAATCAAAATGTGCCAAATTATTGAGAAACAAAAAAACTCCACTCAACTAGAGTTGAATGGAAATCCAAACACACCCTAAATTCCAGTTAATTAGGGCGTTTTTGAATTGGAACTTTTTTTGAGAAAGTTTATTTTTTTCAAAAAGAATTTAGTTGATTGCGAATAACGATGAGTAAAGTAAGATCAATGTAAGATGTTGTCTAATAAGTGACAAATAAGCCTTATTGAGTTCTGCTAGTGGCGAATAAGCCTCACAAAAAAAAAAAAAAAAAAAAAAAAAAAAAAAAAAAAAAATTATTGATTGGTTTTTTGTTTTAAATTATTTTCCATTAGTCCATTTTTTTTAAGTATTTTTATCTTCAAATTAGAAGTATTATATATAAGTATACTATGAATTTCCAATATGACACACTGACAACCTTTGACATCTTGTTATCAAGCTCCCCGCTAGGCTTACTACATGGTTAAGCCATATCCTGCCATGGTAAGGAAAAAATCTGGACCTATCAAAACCTTATCCACTCAAGAACCATACATCACAAGCCCAAAAAGTGTCTCCACCAAATTCTTCCCGAACAAAAGAACATGGCAGCACTTCATTTAACATCTTCTCCCTCCTTCAACCTGATTACCCCAAGAAAGCAATATCAAACGATTCTTCCTCATCATTCTTCCCTGCAATTGATGAATTACCCCTGGTTAAAGGGCACCTCAAGACCAAGTTTATCTTGCATTGTTCAATCTTACAAAGTTGTAGTTGAGCACCAAGGTGAAACTACTGAGCTGGAGGTCGATCCTGATGAGACAATTCTATCCAAGGCAATAGAAAGTGGCATGGACGTACCTCATGACTGCAAGCTTGGGGTATGCATGACTTGCCCGGCTCGCCTTCTGAGTGGGACGGTGGACCAGAGTGATGGAATGCTCAGTGATGATGTTGTAGAACGTGGGTATGCTCTGCTGTGTGCGGCCTACCCAACTTCAGATTGCCATATCAGGATTATACCGGAGGAAGAGTTGCTCTCTCTGCAGCTAGCAACTGCCAATGACTAGATAGGTTGGAGCTGTTTTCATGAGTTGTTGGATCTTACATTTTTGAGCAGGAGATGATATATTTTGTACTTCTTTGGGATGAAGAATTCTGCCTTTGTACTGCTATTTGTTCCCATTTTCAGGAAATAAGCTGCTAATGACTATCTGAAAAGTAATCGAATTGATACATATTCCTTGTGTTTGAGCCATGCCCTTGCTCAATCAAAGGTAAAGAAACTGAGAAGATGATGCTACTGCTGCTGCCTTGATGAACATTAAGCAATAAAATTGTTAATATTAGCATAAAAAACAATATTGAAACAGTGAAAATTTGCAAGCTGATCTCCGATGACAAATTCAGCAGGCTCCTATATAAAAAAAATGTAGAAGTGATATCCTCATTTCAATATGCAGCAGCTCATCAATGACTTAACTTCACTAATAATAGGTCTCTCACTGAGCAAAATGCTGAACAAGATGGCTTTTGCCATAATTCTTGAAAGTTTACTAAGCCAAGTATCAAGCTTCCAGTATCTGTGGCTACAGATATTTCTTCTCTTACCATTCCTTTTCCAGTGATCCATAAGTCTGGTTCTTGCTCATTCCGTAAAATGTGTCCCAAATGTGTAAAAGAACGGTAGAGAAGCCATAATATAATGGATTCAGAAACAGGCTCAAGCAGCATCAAGCCACTTGGGAATGAAGTTCCTGATTACCTAAGACAGCACTTGATTTCGATTAATCCAAAGGGTTTGCGCACTTGAAACATTTGCCCGCTAATGAACATTACAAGCAAGCAATTCTTTCCAAAATCCCCAAGCACAAGTAGCATTCTATAATACTTTGCACTTCAGAAAGGGGGCTGCATACAACTCAATATCTTCTTTGCAGAAACGTCTTTTCAGGTTGCAGTATAAGTCTTTAACTCCGTTGCTCTCTTGATTTGGAGCAGGAAATGGCTCCTCCATACCATCCACTTCTTATATAATACATATTCCAAGAGGCGTTGTCCTGCAATTTCTAATCAAGTTGACACTTTCTGAATCCTGATCACCAGGTCAGTGAACGTTGCTCTCAAGTTTTTGCTGGAAGTGACCTCCTTTCTCCACCTTCCTTTGCTTAAGTTTCACCTTGACAGCAACACCATGATCAATGATGGATTGAAGCACAAGCTGCAGTTTTCCTTGCAATACCTCACCTTTCCTTGGAGTATATACCACATTATGAATATCATCAGCCAAAGCCCTCTGAGCCAACACTTCTCCAACAGCAACACAAGTGCTTCTGTTCTTAGTGGAACCGAGGTCAAATTTCATATCTTTAGAAATTGAATGTGCCACAGCAACAACCTTGCTAGTTGCCCGATGAATAATGCTGGCGCGGACAGAACCTTTTGACACATAAATATCCAGACAAAATGGTTCATGGTATGGGGCAGTAAGTTGATTAAAAGTAGGAACTCTCAGCTTTTTTCCATCCATATCACTGCCCATTTGAAGCACAGGAATCAGAAACTCATTCTTCTCGACTCCCTTAAATGATTTTAACTTTTCCATGGCGTTGCCAGAACTATTATTAGAATTCTCCCTCTTGATTTCTTTGTGTTTTTCCTTGCACTTTGTATCCTTTTCATATCGAGAAGCTGAAGCACTCTGCTTTGTCTTCCTTTTTGTGTCTTCTTTCTGATCACTCATGTTCTTCGAAGAGTTTCTCCGATGAAATTCAAACTTATATTCCTCGTACTCTTTGGAATGCTTGTCGAGCTTATAGAACAAATTGCCACGAACCCTCATATCCTCAATCACATCAAAATCAGGATCCTGGTCATCTGCAAACTCGTAATTCACCTTCCCATTACAATTATCCCCCTCAATGTCACTAAAATGAGACGTTCCCTCCAAACCCACCACGCCAATACCTTTCCAGACATCAGCCAAACTAGAAGAAACTTGCCAAGTCGCGTTATCGACGACTTCAATCTTGCAATCCTCCGTATAACTTCTGCTACTCTCCAAAAATAATGGAGAAAGATGAAGCTTATCACCATGGTCAACAAAAGAATCTCTCTTGTGCTTGCTCACTGATGGAAAACCAATTGCGTCTTTTTCACTACCAAGAACTGTTTTAGAACCACCTTCCGATGAAAACTTTCTCCTTGCCAAAATAAAAATACGAGGATTTGCATATTTTAATCCCGCCGCTCTTCGTATTAAGGATGCCATTTCGGTAACTAGAATCGTGGCGGCAGCTTCGATCGGTGATTTGGCTTCTGTTGTTATTCTTGGCTCGTTGGGAAATAAGATCGAACAGCTGGTGAGCGGGGAATGCTCAAATCGCTGTGTCTTCTGACTAGGATAGACAACGTGGAAGTTACACAACGCATTTGACCAATGCTTCCAACCGTTTTAACAACAATTTATAAATGCCATTATATCTCAAATTAGTGTCAAGTAAATTTTAAAAATCAAATGTAAAGATAATATTCATAAAAATATAAATCATTACATTAATTTAACAAGTAAATTAAACCCACAAAATTAAAAATATTGATAACCTATAATCACTTTGAAAAAAAATTTCTTTTTAAATGTGTGTGTATATATATTTATATACAGATCATTTCACAGCATTTAATAATTGTTAATTTTTAGCTACATTTCTTTTGACACTTAAACACACTTATATTGACATAACAGAAAATATAAGAAAAGATTAAAACCAACCGAGACTCTTGTGCTCCAGGAAAGTAGTCAAGAATGAGCACAGATAAATCAAATTGAAACTCATCAGAATGAATTCTTTGTAATTCTGAAAGAAATATCAACCACCAGTAATTTCTCCTTTGATATCCACTCTCACTTTCAAATGGTATTTGATGAATTACCCCTTGCTGATGATACTGGGCACAGAAGGTTCTCTACAATGACGAGATTCCAGTGTTTGCAGGAAACATCCCTCCTCCCAACACACTTAAAAGAGACAAAAAGTTACCAACTGAATCCTACAAGTTATCTAGGTTCATCGTTAAGCATCTGTTTTAATTACTTTTCACAACAGCCTAGTAACTACAAGTTTCATCAACATCAGAAATACAAGCTGCCCTTGTCAGAAAGGGAGTAGCAGAATAAAGGGAAAAAAAAAAGGTCAGAATTAAGGATTAACACACAGATAGAGCTACCATTAAGGTTAGTGATTACAAACCATTTAGAAGAAAAAAGAAAAGACATTTAGATTGGGTCATGATATCAGTTGTCACCATATCAGATTACCAAGTCATGTCTATTAGTAGTAAGCTTGCTGGTAAGCTGGTGCCATCCCAGTGCCATATCCTCCATATACGGGGTAGTTCACTGGAGCTCCTGGATATGCTTCAGGGGAATATGGATATGGGGGACTCCTACTTCCATAGATGGCAGGTGGAGCGGCATATGCTGCTGGTACACCAGTAGGGTACTGCGTATGCGAGGGAGACCTAACGAACGTGGGAGCAGCTGGGAAAGATGAGACATAAGCATTTGTCAAACGTCCTGCCTTGGCTGGAGGCATGGGACCACCATTGCTTGCACGTGTACGTTTGTTGGCAGGTACTATAACTGGCTTCCTTTTCTCTGTCTTAGCCTTCTCTAGTTGTTCAAGCCGCTTCTTGAGGTTCTCTGCTGGGAACTCATCCTCAAGTTTGTACTCTTCAATGCACTTGATAACAGCACGAAGAGCAGATTGCTCTTTCTTGGCAGCCAGGTGCTGTGAGAGCATAAAGAATAATCAGAATCAAACTGAACATTTACCAATTCTAAACTTCTGGTCATATTCCCTTCAAGAATATGAATCATACGATCTCTGATCAAGCACCAACAAAACCAGGCAGAACAAGACATTTTATTGCAGATTAGCATTTTATAATATCCATGAGTCACAGGAGCACATAGTTAATGCCAAAATAAGAACTAGCATCATTTTGAAATCGGTAAGCCATTGATCTGCAAGCAGTATTATATTTTGGATATACTCACTTAGGCTCTCTATGCTTCTGTGTACCAGGAATAGTGAATGATGTTACCTTAGTGTTGAACAACTGGACTTAATATAACATCCTTGTGTTTTGTTTGGTTTCAGCAGAATAATTGATCGAATAATGCTTTTATTGTTTGATTCTAAATGTCCAGGAACATTGACTGCACTCAGATTTAAACAGATTCAAAAGATAACCCCATGCAACACACTCAAAGCTAAAAATCATGGGAAACCCTCCAACACAATTATCTCATCAACCACCTTCCCCCTGCCCCCCAACAAATTACACTGCACCAATCAGGCATCTCCACCACCCTACTACAATCATTAGTTGAATGTGCTATGCAACCATCTAAGACAACCACCTTAGATGATTTAATACATTCGAAACCAATGATTCAAAATCTGGTCCAAGGGTCCAAGAATAGAAAAAGTTGGTACAAAAGAAAGAATTAGATGTCATAAGTAAATCAAGTGAGTTTGTGTTTCAAAAGTGCTAGGACCTCCACCACAAGTATCGCCTCTCCCCCTTCCATCCTAGTCCATCAATCAGTCATCTCCATCACCCAGTGATTCCTGTAGCCAATTCAATGTATTTATAACCATCTCAAATGATTTAACAATTTTGGGACCAATGATTCAAATCTGGCTCAATGATAATGATATAGAACGAAGGTGGGGCAGAAGCAAGAATTTGGTGTCTCGAATAACTCTACTCTGTGTATGTGGTACAAAAGACATGAGATGAGAGCATCTCTTTTAATAGGAACTGCACCATTTTAGAATAATGGCCAACAATTTAGACACAGGTTGGACCATCCAGAACTTCCATGTTTTAAATAAAATAACCTCTACTGCCTATCCTGGTTTACATGTGCAGATCACAGTCTTTGACTCCCAACAAGTGTTAGTCCTTGCAATAAGGCATGCAAGGCTGACAGAGAATAATCCCTGACCAAATGATTCCTTATTTCTAGAGGCGATTAAATATTCATTTTCAAATTTGGAAAACAGACATTCAAGATATGCTATACATCCATGCACTCAAAGAAGCTTTAGAAAAAAAATGTCAATGCAAGGGTTCAACTGATACTCCAGTTTCTCTCTCTCTTTTTTTTTTTTTTTTTTTTGTTTTCCCCAGCCACAGAATTGAAACAAATATCAGCAAGATAGAGAGCTACATGGAGATATCTAAAGAATCCCATGTGCTTGGTATACAAATGAACAACAAACCGCCATCCATTCAGCAAAGAAGAAACGAGAACTAGATCATGAGTCCAAACAAGGAACAGAAGTAAACATGAGAAAGAGTAACAGAGGAGAAGTATGTTCCTACTAACTTGAAAGGAAAAATACCCTAGTCAAATGCCATGCAAGAATATAAAATGGAAGAATCTAATTATAAGTCAATTGAAACATTACCGAAGCTCGACCAGAATTGTCAGGATCCTCCAGAATCGAACTAGCAGCCTTCTTTGCATCTTTAAGAAAAGCTCTCAAAAGGGGTACAGGAGGGAACTTATCTACAAGACCAACTTCATAAGTGAAATGTACAGCATCAACTTGCTGGCCTCTGCTGATCAGTTCTTCAATCATATCTAAGACAAGGACAAAAGTACTCAGAATTTACAAAGATGTTATGAGATGTATTCCAGAAACTAGCCCTAGCCATATACTCCAACAAATACATGAACCATGAAAATAAATACATGAAGCCATACGTATGTGTGTATGTGTGTGTGTCAAAGAGAGACAGTGAAAACAGTAGATGCAAAAGCAGGTCCCAGAACAAGGGATATGAATCAGCATTCAAAATACTTTTCACGTGTTTATAGTTGAAGATAATCCTAAAGCTTAAAAACGATACAAATGTAACAGACTGAACACGGCAGATCAATAGCAACCAAAGGTTAACAAAAGAACAGATCTAGATAACCTCATCAAAGCCAAAGCTATGTTCTCATAAAAGCCCAGAAAAACATTAAAAAAAAAATAGTGTTTTTGTGTGAAACCTCCACTCATGAGAATATATGGAGGGTACAGCAACCAAATGCCACCTGTACATCCAATTTATCAAACACTTCTTTGGAAGAGTCAAGGCGCTCTACTTATTCTTATCAAGATACCATGCAATATAACAACTTAGAAGCATACACTCACAAAACATGCACTAGACCAGAACCAAAAGCAAGCTGCTAGAAATCCATTTTGGTAGTCTATTGCAGATCTTTCCATTTCTAGAGAAGCCCAGCCTTGGCACCGAGTACGAATTTGGTGAAATACAGCACCAAATTGGACATTCATGAACACAACTGCTAATTTAGATGTAAAATTTTAAAAATTAAAAGTTTAGCTTGCAAAACATGAACTTTTGTGACTCATCAACTAAAATCGAAAAGTGAGCTTAGCCTATGGAAACTTATGTGCTCCATTTCCAAATCAAACCTATTAATTCCGAGCGCGAACATAAAAAAAAAAAAAAAAAAAAACTTCTACTTCACTCAAGAAACTTTCTTTCAACCACATATTACTGGAAAAAACTTTAACAAAAAGAACTCAAGCCTAAACCAAGAAATTCACCAAAACATACAGAGAATCGAGGAACAATACCAGGCATTTTATCCCCAAGACCAAGCGAAACGGCTAGCTTAGGCATCTGTTTCCGCCAAGCAGAACCCACCACAAGTTTCCTATACAAGTCGATGTCCTCTCCCTTAACAATCCCAAAAGTTACCAAATGCTGCAGAAAAGTATGGACATCAGGGGTCTTAACATTCTCAATTCCCCCTCTTTCCTCCAAGCTCTTCTTCCATATCTCAGCTATCTCCTCGGCCTTCTCTTTCACAGTCGGGGTAACGAACATCCTCCTCTTCCCCAGCACAGGATCCACCATCACCGGGATCAACGACTCCAACAACAACACACACGCCCACCCCAAATCATTACTGTTGCTATTGGTATTACTGGGCTTCCTTTTATCTACAGGGAACACCTCAGAGATGGCCTCCAAGACAAACTTAGGAGGATCAACACATTCCTCCAACGCCCTAGGAATTTCCTGCCTCAAATTCTCCAGCTCCTTTTTACGTACAATGACAAAACCCCAAAAGCCACTAACATCCATTCTAACACACAGGGATTTCAGTTTTAAGAACAGCCCGAACGAATTATCCACTTCAGCTTCAGCTAGGTCATCTCCCACTTGAATTCCCTTCCCAATGGCTGATAAAGCTTCACCTTTGGATTTCTCCAGCTTCTCTAAAGCAATAGACAAGGAAGCACAGAGTGTAGACTCACGTTCGTCAAGAATTTCCAAAGACTGCTTCGTCTGTGAGTCCAAACTCTGAACTTTAGCTTTGAGCGCTGCAGATTTCTTCTCAAGATTCTGTTCAAGTGAAGTGAAATGATCGGAAAGTTCTTTCCAAAGAAGCGTACAGCTAGTCATCAAAGAAGTCTGTCGCTGGAAGTCATCAAAACTCGGCGCCGGCGCCGGCGTCGAGTGATTCAACTCGCCGGGATCGGCGATTGAACCCATTGATATATATATATATATATTTATTTATTTATTTTCTCTTGCTTTCTGGGGTCTCTCTGAGATGAAAGAGGGCAAAGGAGGGGTCAGAAATGAAACCCTAGCATTGTTTTAGAGAGAGAAAGAGAGAGTGTAGAGAGAGAAAAGGAAGGTTGGGGATAAAGGAGAAAGGCTGAAGAAGAGAGGACGAGATGGTGACGTGGATTACGAGTTGTGTGGACACGTGGGACTTTGTCTGCGAGGAAAAAAAAAAAAAAAGTTGGCCTTGGTCGTTGCTAACGTGCGCTACAGGGTGGGGGTAGTGACTAGTGGAAGAACCGAAAATGACATGTTAATTGAAACTTCCTCCCGCGTGAAAATTCAAAATATAGGGAAAAATATAAGGGTTTTGAAATTAACTGAAGAATTTTTGTTTCTTAATAACACATTATATTTAGACCATATTTTTTTCCAATTAAAGTTTATTCCCTACTTATATCTATCTAGTAGCTTTGTCACTTCATAGTTGTAGGTCTCATTTTAATTAAATAATATTTATATTACTAATAAAATAATATTACACACTTTTTTTTTCTAAAAAAAAAAAATTCTCTTATAAAATAATCATTACACATTCTAAAACCTATATATTTAACTTCATTTTTTTCAAACATAAAATTTATTTTCAAAAAAATTACAGACAATATTTATTTTGAATAAATATTTATCTTAAATAAATTATTTTTTTCAAATATAATAGTAATCCATGTGTTCCAATTATATACTTACACATATTTTGTCGGTCATTTATATTGTTAATTAATTTAATAAATAATCTTTTACTAAAAAAATTTTTAATAAATAATCATTCGGTTTTATATTTTTTATGTTAAAAAATTACGAGATTTTTTTTTAACACCTTATAAATTTAATTGATATTTTAAAATAATTTTAATTAATTATTTTTATAAAAAAATTATGAAAATAAAGTATATATAAAATTATAATTAGATCATTTTTTTTTTTTTTTTTTTTTTGAGATAGTATCGATAAGAGAGAAACTCTTTAGTCTATGACGAGGAGAGATTCGAATCCTCAACCTCCTGATTTGTCAGGAATAGGGATGGCAACGGGGACGGGGATATACCAGGACTCCTTCCCCCATCTCCATCCCCGGTTCTCACATATATTTCCCATCCCCGTCCCCATCCCCTGCGGAGAAATTTTTTTTTCATACCATCCCCACCCCGTTGGGGATCGAGGATCCCCACGGAGAATTTTCACCACTTATTTTTGTATTATTAAATAATTATAGTATTTAT
>JAXGGT010000035.1:2348055-2378245 GCA_035583425.1 Marsdenia floribunda | reverse complement strand
ACGGGGATGGGGGCGGGGTCGGGGATTAATGATGAATACCATCCCCGCCTCCATCCCCTATTTTTTATTTCGGGGAATCACCGTCCCCATCCCCAAACCAAGTCAAAGCAGGGATTCCCCGATCAAAACGGGGTCGATATACGGGTTTCCTATCGGGTATAGTTTTAATTGTCATTCCTAGTCAAGAGGTGAAGGAGAAACTCTTAAATCAATGGGTTAGGAGAAGAACTTTAGATCAATTCCTTTAAACACCACTAATATAATGGGAAAAATTAAAATAAAGAAAAAAAAAAGTGGGGTTTACAAATTTAAATAAGGTGAGATTCACAAATTTTATAAATGTGTTTTTTGAAAAACAAATTTTAAGAATATATGTTTTTTTTGGTAAATGGATAAGAACAGATGTTAGTTTTGGTTGTTGCTGTTGTTAGTATTTAATCAATAAAACAGAGTGTGACAGAAAGGGAATCTTTTTTGGATTTTTATTGTATTTATATTATATTACTATTAAGCAAATCCTATAAATAATAATATTTGTGAAAGTATTGTTTGGCGCACACACACGAGGGCTATTGATAAAATTGACGTGAGCCGTTTAAATCCTTGACGTTAGAGTTTATCTTCCTTAATAAATTTATCCGTTTTTAATAGAGATTAGTCTGAATGTAAACATAATTTAAAAGTATCGTCTATAGTTAAGACTCATTCAAAATACTTTGTACATTATGCAAAAATAACTAAATAAATAAATAAATAAATTGACGTGAGGAAGTAGTCCTAATGACAACATAGAAAAGTCAAACAACCACTATTTTAAAGTCTATTTAAATAGTTTTTTTCAAGATATTTAGGTAATTTTTGGATTAGAATTATTTTTCAAAATTTTACTTTAATTCAAAAAAAAAAAATTGAGTTATATTTGTTTTGACACCACTTGACATGACACTGTTCACGTCTGATAAGTTGACAAAAAAATAAATAAATAATTTACCTACTTACTATAAATATTCAATATATATACATATAAATATATAATTCAAATAACAATATCATTATTACACTAATAAAATATATTATTTTTATTCCCTACTTACTAGAAAACTTCTTAACTTGTCTCCATTTTACTCCTCATTTTTCACGATTCACTCAATTTTTTTGAAAAAAGAATGAGTAATCTAAAAAACCGTTCCAATCCAAAAACACCTTTATAATTTTAAAGAGATTTTTTTTAAAATTTTTTTAAAATTTTTTTAATAATTATTTTAAAAATGGACAAATAAATAAATTTAATTTAATATCTTGTTATTTCTTTTTATATTTAAAAAAATTAAAAATTATTTTTTAAGTGCATTAATTATGTCAAAAAAAATTTAGTTCCGTGAATAACAACCTCGCTTATAATCTGAGATCATGAGTTCGAAATATATTAAAAGTAAAAGTACATTAATATCTAAATATACTTGTCTCTAATATATTAATGACTTATTAAATACAAAAGAAATAAAAAATATCAATTCTATTAAAAACAAATTATAAATCAAATTCACTATTTATTTTTTTTTTTTTTGAATAAAGGATTAGAGTATTACAAATATATACTAAAATGATTATTTCTTTAAAAAAAATATTGTTAACAAAACTATTATTATTATTATTGAATTTAATGGACCATTGCTTATTCATTCACGAGAAAAGGAATTTTTATTATTCATCTCATTCTTTAAAGCAAATTCTTATGATAATTCATCCAAAGTGTTGTACCCTCAAAGAAAAAGGTTATTCTAGATTGTTCTATCTAGACTTATAGACTATCATTATACTGACAAGAGTGTATTATTGTAAATCTTTCTGCCTTTTTATTTTTATTTTTATCTATTAAATTTAAATTTAAATATTAAACTTTAAATTTTGACTAATTTACTTAAACCGATAATTTATTTTTGTAATTTTATAAAACACATAACATATATTTAAAGTGCATATTGTTGCTTATTGTTGTACTTAGCTTATTTTAAATAAGATTTCGATAATTAGATATATATATATATACATATAAAATGAACCAAAGAGTTAAAACAAATTTGAATAAATAGAGTTCAAAGTCAAGATCAACAATTAATTTTTAATAATCAAATTTGTTTGTTTATGATATAGTCCGATGGTCTTTCGAGTATTTTTTATTTTATTTTTTTATATTATATGAGGTTATATTCGAGATCAAATCCAGTATTTTCCACATGAAACGAATATTTCATACCACTAGACTAAAGGCCATGTGATGTCTTTCGAGTATTTAAATGAATCCAAATAACTTATAAGATAAGAGAAACAGATAGTCCATTCTCCGCGCCAAAAAAAAAAAAAAAAAAAAAACTCTCATATTTAAATTAGAAATCTATTTTTCAAGTAAATTTTAAAATAAAAGAAATATTTTATTTACCTTAAATGAGAAACTATAGTCCCTTTTATAAGAGGTATTATTACTCAACGAGTGAAATTTTACTTCCAATGTGTAATTGTGGGAATTTACAAACAAGAGTGGTTTACTCTTTTAGGTAAGGGTTTGCCCAATTACCAAAAAAAAAAAAAAAAAAGGTAAGGGTTTGCCCTTTTGTTTTGCCACTATGCATATATATATATATATATATATATATATACACCCATGTATACTTAGTTTATTAAATATCATACTATTTTAATATATAAATCATGAAGATGGTGTTCATTTGGCGAGATTCTCCTAAGATACTTTTATTTAATTTCTTTAAGTAAAAAGATTTTGAATTCAATTCATATTTAAAAAGATTTTGTAATGCATTTTAACATGTATGATATAATATTATTATTATTATTATTTTTCACATAAATTCTATTTTACTTATAATCTCTTAAATTATAAGTGTGATTGTTATTAATTGAGATAAGTATTATTATCAAAGCAATTAATTAATAAAATTTAGTAAATTTGATTCTTAATGTTCATGTCTTTGGTACAATTTGTCTATTTTTTATATTTTTTATTTTGCAAATCTCCAATATGTAACAGATATGTGTATTTAATTATTTTTTTTACAAAATTTATTATTTGAGCAGCTCAAATATTTAATTTACACAAACAATAAATTTAAAGACGGACAAATATATATTCATTATACATTAAAGATTTATTAAATAATGAAAAAAAAATTAACTATATTAATAATTGAAAGAATGAAACTAAATTTATTAATTTTTATTAATTAATTAGAATAATATGTATATATATGATAGAAAAATTTCATATTTTGGTTTTATAACTATTTTTGTTTTCTGAACATGGTCCTGAATCTTAAAAAATTAAGAACTTGGTCCTATAACTATTTTTGTTTTATTAACTTGGTCCTTCTGACCAAATTTGTGGGATTTTTCGATCATTTAAGCTATGTGAAAAACACATATTTAAGTCTTATGAGGACATTTTATGACAAGAGGTAGAGTACTGTATTTTTGTCATTACCTTTTACTTGATTTAAATAATCGAAAAATCCCTTAATTTTGGTAGGAAAGATCAAGTTAAGAAAACAAGAATAGTTATAGGACCAATTTCTTAATTTTTTAAGATTTAAGACCAAGTTGAGAAAATAAAATAGTTATATGATCAAATTCTTGATTTTTTAAGATTTATGACCAAGTTGAGGAAACAAAAATAGTTATAGGACTAAAAAAGTGAATTTTATAATATTACATAACTAAAATAATCAGCACACCACTAGGGATGACAATTAAAACCATAACAGATAGAGAACTCGTATCTCAACCCGTTTTAACTGGGGAATCCCCGCTTTGATCGGGTTTGGAAATGGGGACGGTGATTCCCTGAAAGAGAAAATCAGGGATGAGGACGAGGATGGTATTAACCTTCGATCCCATCTCCGTCCCATTCCGATTAATTTTTTTATTAATAATTTAATTAAAAATAAAAAATTTGTTAATAAATATAACGGTAAAAAATTCTCGCAGTAATATCCTATTCCTATTGGGGAGAGGAATGAGATGTAAAACTAATTAGAATATATATGAGAATGAGTATGAAGAATATATATAAGAATCAGAGATGGAAATGAGGAAAAAATCCCCGCAATTCTCTGCCGTTGCCATCCCTACACACCACCTTGGATATTTTGGGAGAGTGGATGAATTGAATGGAGTCGTAAAGCTAAGCAAATGGCAAAAAAAGGAGGATGACGTGAACTTAGGAAAGCTGAGTGTGTGGGTTGGCGTGGGCGCTTGGTTTTGGATAATTAAAAACTTGGAATCGTAGCAGAAAACTTTCCCAGAAACCAATGACGAGAAGAGTTTTTTTTTTGAAAGAGAAAAAAAAAAAAAAAAAAAAACGAAAAGAAAAGCAAAAGGTGGAGTGGGGAGAGAGTGAAAAGCCGAGGAAAGTGGTGGTGGGCCAACTCAGACTGACCACCACATGGCTGTAGTCAGATAAAGTAAAGACATTGCCGGCCTCATGGCTTAAAACAAGACATTACAAATTTACAATGGGTGGTGGATGGGGGTGGTTGTATAGTGCTATATATATATATACACTTACATTGTAAAAATAATATATCAAAAATTCTATTTTTTTTAAAAAAAATTTAAGATATTTTCGTCTCTATCATATATTAAAAGAAAATTTATCTATTTAGTCTCGGAAATTGTGATTTTTTACTAATTAAGTCTTTATCTATTTCTTCTACCTATTAGATCCTCATATTTTTTACGGATAATTAGTTTGGTCCTTTCGACCAATAATAATTTAGCTCTTAAATATTGTTTTCAAAATATTTCCACTGTTAGTCTTCTTGAAATTATTGTGTAAGTATCTTACACAATGTCTATGCTCAAATCTAAGCAATAATTGTGGCTTGAATTATTGGTCGAAATGATCTAATTGGTAGCCCGTAAAAAACTATGAGGATTTAATAGACAGAAAAAATAGATAAGAACCTACTTAGCGAAAAACTACAACTTCAAGGACTAAGTGGAAGAATTTTCTCATATTAAACTTATGATTTATCGAATTATAAGTGAAACTACTATTAACATAATTATACCTTCTTAACTCAACAATTCTAATTCATAACATCTCTTTTCATATCATATCATTTTAAATTAAATTAGAAAAGTTAATAGCAACTACTACGTGTATAATGTAAGATATATTATAAATTCAAATTATATTAAATATAAAAAAATTTCAATTTAAAAAGAAATAAAGAAATTAAATTATATTTTTAAACAAATAATATATTAGTCTAAATAGTAAAGAATTTAAGGTGTGTTTGTTTTACAAATAAATTGAAATAAAATTATTAGAATTTATTAAGAATATGGTAACACATTTAAATAATGTTTTATTGAGACAAGATTTTTTTTTTTTTTTTTTTTTTTTTTTTTTTGTTTTTTAATTTTTAATTTTGAAGTTTTTTATGGCCTCTTTAATTATAAACGTTTTTTTTCCTACCAATCGAATTAAATCATCTTATTATTGAGATAAGAAAGTTACTTGGACTAAGTTACCACTTCACCCAAAATAATTTTTTTTTTTTTTGTTTTAATAAAAATATTTCTTTTATATGTAGACCCCAATAAAATTAAAAACTCGTATAAATAATATTAAAAAAATTTATATAAAAAGATTTATTTTTTATTTTTTACATATCTCATCATTATATACCTATAAATTTTAATTAAATCTTTATTTAACTTCTAATATAAAATAAATTTTATATGAAATTACAGACAATATTTATTATAAATTTCACTCAAAATAATTCACTTTTATTATTGTTATTATTATTTATAATGCTGATTCAAACACACTCTTAAATTTAAAATTTTGTGAATAAAAAATAAATGATACGTAAATATAAATGATAAGGAATATTATGGATGGCGATTTTGCGTTTACAAAAATATAAATGAAAAGTATAACACGAAATCAAGTGTAAAATATATATTTTATTAATTTAATGTTATGGGTTATAATTTCTATCTAATCCGCTGATTATTTCCGTCAATAGATTCGAGGGTTTTGATTTCTCCGAGGGAAAGGGGAAGGATCTGACATCGAGACTTCTCTTTCTTTAAAGCCCCTCTTACTCTTCTTACTTCTATTTATAGAGGAAGATATGATAAGGTAAGAGTCTATTGTGGTGACGTGACGTCTTCTAATTGACCGAGATACTCATTCAATTTTGATTAGTTGGTCTTTATCACATTGTCACGTCTCAGTATATAATTAACTGCAGTAAATAAAAAATAATTTGTAATCGATAATTAAATAAAATTTTATCAATCACTAAATTAATTTAAATTATTTTATAAAATTTTATTGTTGACAAATATGTCTCAAAATTGAGTATTGGTATAGGAAAAAAAATAAAAGTTAAAAAGAATTTATTATTTAAAAAAGAAAATTTTTTTATTGTAAATTAAAATTTAAAGTGAGAAAGAGGTCCACGACAAAAAACCATATTATATTCCAACACACTATCTGCGATTCTACCTAAGACATGACCCCAATTTCTATTCCAACTAACCTTTGCCTACCATCAAAGTTTAATTACAAAAGACTTTTTTTTTTTTTTTTTTTTTTTTTAAATAATTATTTTACAAGATATTTAATATTTACATTTAAGAGTTTGAATTCTAATTATTTGAAAGAATGCGTGAAAATTCTACTAATTGAGTTATGCATTTTTATGAAGATTTTTTTTTAAAATTTAATAATTACGATAATATTTATAGGTTTTGTAATTACAATAAAATTTAAATTTGGCACAAGATTATTCTTAGTGAAAATTGAACCCTGATTCTCCACTTGACAAGCCAGATGGAGGCACTTAAGTAATGAGAGCCATACAATTGGGTTACCACCTTGTTCTCATAAGAGAATGTAATTAATCAAAAGATACTTAAGATATTATGTCTAACTAACATTGCTATTAGATAACAAGGTAATAGTCTGATTGGGGTGACTTCTTTTATTCATGTTTCTTTATGCTAGAGACGACTGTGTATGACATTTTAATCATATATTATAATTTTAGAGGTCTCTCTCCCTATAAATTTTTCTCACATTAATTGATAAAAATACTAAGTTACAAAAAGACAAAAGAAAAAAATCTGCCGTTCATTTTCTATCTCTTTCTTTCTTCATCCCCCCAACCCCACCCCCACCTTTTTTTTTTTTTTTTTTTTTTTTTTTTTTCAAATACCACTATTTAATTTAAACATTCTTGCAATTCCTTTTCTCCTCAACAAGCAAGCACAAAATTGGGGAAACAAAAAAAAAGTTTATACACTTTATGTTGTAGTTTTTCGAATTTCAATAGTTCTTGAAACTATAACATCTTAATAACATTCTCTATGATATCTTGAATAATATTTATTAAATATCAATATATGATAAATTCTTTAATACATGTAATACACTTCTCTGAATATATATATATATATATATATATATATATATATATATATATATAATTCTTTTAAGAGATAAAAATTTAATAAAACTATTCAAGAGTAATAGATTGTGGTTAAGTACCTATCACCCAAACTAGATATCCTATATGCATGATATAATGAAAAAGAACTATCTAGAGAGGAAATTTTTGTAAATTATATTCATTTAAAATTAATGTATGCGTGTGTGATATTACGTCTCACATTTAAAGTATACAAAAATATAAATATAAGTTTAACTACTTATTTACAAAGAAAACAGTACTAAATAATTGATTCTAAATATTACTGGATTCATAGTTATGTTGCAGGAACAGTTCGTAACAATATATATATATATATAAATTTAGAATAAAAGACATGAAGCCATGTGAAGATGAAGTCAAAGTGATAGAGTGGTACCCTCTGCAGCAGCAGCAGTAGTAATCAAATGGTGTGTGCATCTTGGTGGGTAGAATGAATTGAGTGAAAGAGGAATGGTGGTGGTGACTGGTGAAATCAGGCATGCGCAACTGACTCTCTTTGTTATGTGGAGTGGAACAGAAAAAAGAAACCTAAATATAAGAGTACCCCTTTTGGAATCTTTAGGATCAAGTAAATGTGTGTGTGTGTGAGGCTTATGATGATTTTGTTCTAGAGTTTACATACATGTCATGGTCATGGAGTGTGTATAAAAATATTATATAAGTGTCTTAAATATATCTCAATTGTAGACAATACTTTTAACTCATGTTCATATTCATACATATTCTCACTCAATTTGGATAAGTTTCTTTAAGTTTTTAAACGATTGCATATGTGAGTGCAATTTTGAACCTTTGACCTCCATTAAGTGAGAAAAACACTTTACCAACTCACCTGCGCTTTGAAGTTGTATTTTAAATTTTTATTATACTTACTTAGAAAGAGAAAAGAAAACTGTATAAATTTAACTCATTTGTTTTCTATTACACTTGTAAAGTTTAATTCAATAGGATACTAAAATAAAATTGAAGAATGTGTATCTTAGTTTTAAGTTATACTAAAAATTAATATTGATTACTATTTGTGCGTATCAACCAATTGTAGAGTAAGAGAGAAAAAGATAACTTTGCCAAACCTTCAAATAACACTTTTCATCCAATTATTCTTTTTTTTTTTTTTTTTTTTTTTTTTTTTGAAAAAGTAGATTAAGAAGTTTGAGTTAAGAAGTCAATAATATCAACCAAATCGATAGAAAATCTAAATGGTGAAAACATGTCAATATCTTGATAGAACAGCTGCTATACCAATTATTGGTTAGATTAAATGCAAGGAGTTCTTCCCAACGAATAAAGGTGCAAGAATTGTTGCATCCATTATCTTCTCCACGTGTGTGGATTGAAAATTATCTATTTTCTTTCACATATATGTATGTATATATTATAAAACTACTAATAACAAAATAATAATTCAATAGTGTGAGGTTTTAAATTCAACTAATATTGAGAATGAACTTATATCATTTTTAGTCATATATTGTAACCTTAAATATCTTTCTTCATAAATGCCTTCAAATTGATCCATAAAGATATCAAATTACAAAATATGAAATCACTATTTCAAAATTTTGTACCTCTTAAATATGTATACATAAAAATTCTTTAACAAGTTATAATGGGACTTGCTTTAGCTCATGAATTCTAAATTTTGAGTCTAAAACTTATACGAGTTAAAAAGTTTAAATTAGTAGAAAGAGATTAAATTTATACATTGGATAAATAGTCAATTTAGTCCCTTAAGTTTATGTTTTAATCTTTTATGGTCCCTCATGTTTATTTTTGTTCAAAATAGTCCCTTAAGAATTTTAGAATTAATCAAAGTGGTCCTTTGACCATTAATATCAAAATATTTCGTTAACTTTCCTTACTCGTGCCTTTTTTAGAGAGATATTTTTGTACTTTTGTTCAAAATTAAAGAGAGTTTAGAATGTCAAACGCAAGGAGAGTTAACGAAATATTTAGATGTTAATGGTCAAAGGACCACTTTGATTAATTTTAAAATTTTTAAGGGATTATTTTGGACAAAAATAAATATGAGGGACCATAACAGATTAAAACATAAACTTAAGGGACTACTTTGGATAAAAATAAACACGAGGGACTATAACAGATCAAAACATAAACTTAAGGGACTAAATTGGTGATTTATCCTTTATACATTTATCAATGACCAAAATATAACATACTTTCCCATGGTTTTTGTTCCCTTTCTAATTGTGGTTAAAGAATGATTGGAATCTTAGGGAAAACATGCCAATTTTGGGTAGGCAATAATAACCCTACATTCAATTCAAATGTGTTAGAAAGTACCTATTTTCTATCAAATGCATTCATGTTTTATGTTTTCTTAACGTGCACACTAACTACACTGATTAATTATTCAAGCAATTGCATACGTGATTTTTTTTTTTTTTTTTTTTTTTTTTTTTAATATATCAGACAAATTTTTTACTCAATTAATCTGATTGAAAACATACTTATTATACTTTATCCCTATCATAATTCAAACTCATGACCTTTTTAGTCGCGAAATGAGAATGACTTACCACTTAAATTATACCTTAATATGAAGAGAAAACCATTATTATTTATTTCTTTTTATAAAATTCATGGAATGAGAAAGAGAGATTAGGGTTTGTAAAAACCCACCTTCCTTATTCACTTCTAAAGGGCTAAGATAAGTCAAGGCTTCATAAAGTTCATCACTTTATAAGCTTTCTTGAAAAATATTTGTTGAATGAGAATTGTAAAACTACAGTCTTTTGGTTTCACTATTTGGTAACAGCAAGAAAGATGAAGCACTAACCACCACCAAGCAACACCCCCCCCAAAATTTATTGTAGACAAAGCGGTCAAATTTCCTAGTGGGTGTTCAGACAACAGTCCAACGTTTGTTTCTTCTTATGAGAGTTTCACATGGCTAAGATTACATCCTTTTTCAGTTCTTGAGAGAGAGAGAGAGAGAGAGAGAGAGAGTCGCATGACAATATATCACTTCTTCCACAGAGAAGGCACCAATGTTGGGCAAGCAAGAAGAAGACTGCTAAATGCATTAGTTCTGTTTTCAACCGAACAAGATAATAGAACGAGGCAAACGTAGACGTACAAGGATTAATTGTCTATCAATCAATCATTTAATTTACCTTTTTAACCTTACAGACCAAAGAATTACAAATTACACTTAAAAAAACAGTGTGTGTATGTGTATATATAGATATATCAGAGATCAAGCAGCTTGTTATTTCTGCATTTATACGGTTTTTTTTTTTTTTTTTTTTTTGAATAAAGAAAGAAAATGAGAGAGGAACAACTTTCAGAAGAACCAGATTGTTCTCAACCGTTAGTTTGCCAAACTACCAAATCTTCATTTGCTTGATCAAGAAGAAATGAACTTCCTAGTCAATGACCTAATCATGTCAACAAGTGCTTGTAGAAGTCCTAATATCTACAACCTATATGCTGGCCACCAGCACAAATAAGACTTTTGAGTCCCAGAAATGGGACTTCCTTTGCTTCAAAGTTCAAATTTCAGCAACAAGATATTCAAGAAAGCACACCAGAAATTGCAGAAAAGGGACATCCGCAACATTGCAATAACAACAACGATGTCCCTCATTAGCATTAAGAAAAACAAGTACCTAACAAGAAAACCAGAAGCTCCAGTCACAGGAGAGCTTCGTTAACAGGAGATCGTCGTTAGAACTAAACTAAGGGGGTAATCCTTTTGTGGTGACATGAAACTTTAATAAGAATCTCATCCACAGAATCCTCCTAATCAACAACACAAGAGTGCGAAATTCCATTAGAATTTCTTAAGGCACTCCAGTTGCTGAGTGCAATGTTTCTCCTAAGATGGCAGTGGGGATGGGTGCACACTCCCCTCCCGCTCTCAGACATATTCAGATTTCAGAATATCACTCCTAATTTGGGTATTTGTACTCCCTCCGGCTCTCAACCATAGTTTTCTTTTTAGTATCAAAATCAATCTTATCTATATCGGAGACATTTGCCACATAGCCGTAGAAGATTCTCTTTTTTTCTCCTGTCTTCTGGTCCACCTTCACAAGATTTGGATTGTTTTCTTCATCCTTGCCTAAAACTAAGGACTCCACACGGGCCCAACCCTTACGCCCAAGGTCATCTTTCTCAAAACATTTAGCCAACTGCATAGCCTCCTCCAAGCCTGACCGATCAGCAGCAAATTTAATCAGGGTAATGCCTAGATGGCCACCTCTTGAATACAAGGACTTTGACTTGCCTCCACCAATTCCAAGCTCTGAAAGCAAGATTCACAAAGATACAAAATAGAACATCAAAAACTTAAAAAAAAAGAAAAAGAAAAAACTACTACTAGTTGCGAATACACCACTCCTAAGATCTGTCAAACGAAAGAGGGATTCTCCATTCAGCCAAGTCTTAAATGATAGCTAATAACTAAAAGTTAAATCCAAAGTCTATACAATCACAAGAAGCAGAAAAGATGGAACACATCTCTGCAACAAGGCAAATACTTGAATTTGGTTAAAAGCTTAAATTGCACGCTTAACCTTCTGGATCTCAGGTTGGACATGAAAGAGCAATTTAGGAGGAAACTAAAACACAATTAGCACATAAAAACTAAAAAGAAGAAAATAGAAATTAATAGAAATAAGTCCAAATATTCAAGTGATAACAGAGAACCAACAATCTGAACACAATACTTACTATTATCCATTCCAGTACGAGAAGAGTTTCGCCCATGAATTCTATATCTTAACAAATAAATAAAAAGCTCCTTCCTACTGGACAAATCACTCCAAAGATTTGGAATGAGACTTTGCAACATTATATCATAGATAACTGCCTAGTCTGTAACAAATGCATGTAACTGTGCTCATAGGGCACACTTCCAGTAACATCTTCAGACTTGGAATTTAGCAACTAAAGGAACATAATTTGAAATTGATGAGCTCGCAGAAAAAGATAAAAATTTAAAATAAACAAACATATAAAATATATTCATAGTCTGATCTCTGCTACCCAAGAAGTCCATTTCTGAATTATGAACATTATCAATGTTGCTATTACCAAGGGTGCACCTGATTCTATCAAAAACAAATTCTCATAATTTTACGGTTTGTGCACATATTTCTTATCTGAAAGAAATTCCATAGAACTACCACACTTCAAGAAAAAATGGACACACTGGAACATAACCAGTATTTCCCTCTTTCATGAAGTTATCAGAACTGAAACTAGAATAGTTCCCAAGGAGTAAGTTTTGAGGGAACTAGTGGATCAAGTTCTTGCAAAGGAAGTGCTCAGTATTGAAAAGAGTGATCTAAAATAACAAAAATAGCCACATTGCTACATGCATACTAAGATAACAGAATTTTGCAAATTTCAGTTGCTTTGGCAGTCCTTAAGACTGCAAGGCATGCAAATCAAATAGGGAAGAACAACAGTATTCCATCATTTCCTAGAATAAAATTCAGTGTGTGTTCAAATACACAAATTATATTTGAATTTCTCTATTAAAGGTTAACTGTTTTCTCCATGATGCACCAACTGAAAATTCCAACTAAAAGGTTAATGAGAAGAACACCATGTATTGAAATGAATTACGTAATCCCCAGAACCAAATCCTTCAGTTCTTGAACAATTAAATACACACAAATATATTTATACTAAGCCTGTAAAAATACTCAGTTTAGATACTTCACAATTGCATTTACCATCCATCTCATCAACTTGAAGCAGTAATGAAAGAAGTAGCAAAGCCTAAAACTTGGTTTCAGTACAGAAACTGAGCATTCAAATATAGCATTGTATCAAAGTTATTCAGTTGCATCCTACAGAAACAGGGGCCAGTTTATAGTTCACCTTTCCGCATCCATGACATAGTATCTAAAATAAAATAAAAGTTCTTCCCAAAACAACTAACTCACTACGCAAACCTTGTCAATATCTGGCAAAAGTCAGATTGGGTAGACGTATCCACAGGATAGAGGATTACTGTGATAGAAATCATTCTATCCATCCATCTGTTCCAACTGTATGCTAAATACTAGAATATGGAACCTTCAACTATCCTTTTCATCGATGACAGGAAGTGATTCTAACCTTTATCCAAAATTCTGAAGCCACAACTAAGATCCTAGGACTATCTTTAGGTGTTAAGGAACAGTTAAAATTTAAAACAACATCCATCTTTTGCAGTATTAGGATGGAAACTGTAAAGTTGTAAAAGGTGAATTTGATCTATTGGACATCTTTTCTGTCGATTGGACAAAGAAGATACTGGAAAATTTCTCTTTGACTTACCTAGCATTGACTATCTAAAAATCTAATCTTGGTCCCAGACAGTGAAAAACTGAGGTTGAGAAAATTCATAGGCAATAGCTAACTTGAACCCATATATACTACTTTGTACATGCCAGAATGGCCAAGATAAAGGGCTGAAACTGAAATAACTAATGGGTGTACACTTGGGTGGTGATGATCATGTATGAGTGGTGTAGGCTTTTATCATGAACTCGGATACCCTAGGCAACCAGTATTCTGGGGGACTCCCACAAACTAGTATAGAATAAATATTTGTAATTATGGTAACAGGAGCCTCAAACTGAATAAATGACAAAATAACAAAGAACGAAGAGGTAGATTTACCTCTTATGTAATTATCCATTGCCCTGTTTCCCATACCCTCCACACGGCCATCTTTATATTTTCCTGTCAATGTATTATGAATTATCACCAAAGGTGGCCACAAAATGAGCTCATCCAAATTCGCTGCTGCTTCATCAGCAGGTAATAACTGATATGCCTTCATGTTATCAGGGACTGTCCTATAATTCCACCCCATCAGTATGCATAAAGCTTTGTGCAGTCCCAAGTGGTCCACAATCAAGTCACAGTTATCTGAGTTGTATACATGCATGATGAGGCTATGCATGTCAAAGAATTCTTTTGAAGACCTGTATTTAGATTTATAAATAGAAAAGTCAATCATAATCCAAAAGATAATTTATCAGTTACTGGAGCATTCATCGGTTTCATGAGATCTTTTACACATACATAAAGGGATCAAAGGAGAAGTGAATGGAAATTACGCTACCACAATGACCCAAGTTCGTGTAAAACTTGAGCTAGATTACAGCCTAATTGATACTTACGAACTCCCACTCAGAACATTTAGATGATTGCTTTTGGACAAAAACACGATATCATATAACTGGAAATGATACCATTATTGTAAAATACCATATCTAACTTATCTTAGAAAATAGATTTGAATCTCCCATGGTGAGTGAATATGAACGACTCAACCACATTGATTCTCATCATAGATTCTTATCATGCATTACATGGGGGCTTATGTATTGATTACATTAGTGTAGTGCAAAAAGTAAAAGTAGACAGAAAGCACCTATAACATCAGCAATTACACTGGAGAAAAAATGGCAAGTAAGAAAAAACATAAACTTTGATCCTCTTGCCCACTGCCATGGAAGTTCCAACTAAAAGCATCCTCAGTCAACAATCCACTGAAAAAAAAAAAAAAAAAAATCACAAGGCTAGAGCACCTTGTATGGAAGCTCCCCACAGAGCATATGCCAAGAAGCATAAAGATACATCCTAAGCCAGAAAGAACAATAAATAAAGGCTATAAAACTAATGATAATCAAAATCCATAAAGGTCATGAATTGATGCACAAAGATACTTCTCCACCTTATAGCAAGCAACAACTACAGTACAAGATCTGAAAGAACTCAACTATGTCAAAGTTGACCTGCGAATCCTACTTACAGTTTCAAAATATCTCATCCAGAACAGAAAACAAGTCATTGTTCAATTGATACGAGCTTTGCTCACCAATGCTTCCTTGAAATTTACACAACCCGTCCTAGAAATACTTGGACTAGTTTCCATTTTTGTTGTCCCAAAATCACTTGCCCTGCTTCTAAATCAAGCTTGTATTTAGTACTATCATTTCAATCTAACCTTGTAATCAAGGCCCACTCTAATTAGAGGGAGAAGGAAAATGGAGAGAGAGAGAGAGAGAAAATAGAACGGAGACTGCAGTTAATGTAAGATTTATTTTGTTTAAATAAAAAATAGGTAATGATGTATTTTAAAAATTGCATCTATAAATAGTCCATTATTCCTTAATATGAGTAAAAAGTCAAATTAGGCCAAGTATCTAAAATGGAGGGAGCAGCACAGACTTCATGGAGTTGGAATACTAAACTTTGTAACAAAAATTATGCATCATTTCTAACTCAGCGGCAGTTTTGCAAAACACATACCCAACCTATTACTGGACATTCTAACAAAACAAATCCTTCAACTGATGCCACAGAAAATCATATCAGATTCCAAGAGTAGACATCAACAGATAACACTTCTAGAGGACAGACATCACAGAGCCAGCTATGAAGCTCCAAATCATTTGAAATATACAAACGTTAATTTATAACATTCAAGAAAACAAAGTTAATAAGAACAACATTTCTGCTAAACACATGCTACGTAAACGTATACTTAAAGGTCCCTTTTCAAGAATCAGTAAGCTCTCTTCACAAGAGGCTAAACAATGAATATCTAGAGTGCAGATGATTAAGGAAAGTCAGTTCACAAGTCAAGAATATCATATCGGTGTAGCCCTTAGTCAGAAGGGTTTACCTACACACCCTCAAAACAAGATTGCAGTATTATTCTCCATTAGATGGAGCATAAATATTTTGAAGCCAATCAGGAGAAAATCTAATTTCTCACAACTGGCAAGTAAATGAAAAGTAACCATAGACTAAGAAAGCTACTTTACTCCAAGACTTATAAATCATAGGCCAAAATTTGAGGATCAACCTATCCAGGAGCAATAGACTGCCATAATAATGCATAGAAGTCATCAGTAAATCACACTCATATGCAAAGGAAGGAAAAAAAAATGTTGGGAAAAGGAGAACTCATGTATATTTAACATAGAGCTAATCTGTAGTAGTTTGAATATACTTAACCTAGCGAAAATGATCTCAAGGACTTCTAGGTATTCCTAATTAAGGGGGAAAATGTTGACAACAGTTAAGAGTAATGGGGAAGGAAACAACCACTTTAGGAATCATTGAACAGAATAAAGACACGGTTTTCCACATTAATAAGTGAAAGACATATTCAGATAAAGAAACATCAGCCACGGACTTACAAAAGGTTTCTTGACACGTGCACTTTGAAATCAAACGATTCACATGACAAAAGAATGGCTGGAATTATAGGAAAATACCATGCCATAGTGGTGAAATGAAACTGCTCAGAAGCAACAATCACAAAACTCCTATCCAGCTAAAAGAAGTGTGAATGTATTTAGTCCCTACTATTTACATCTGCTCAGCTTCAGAATTAAAAATGCAGAAACTAATTCGCTTTTGAGTGTGCAAAAAGCATGGACAAACCAGTCATGACATTTGCAATTTTAAGAGCACCAGCTGCTCATAAAGTCATAGTCTGAACTGGATATTTGGAACTTCACACCATACAGAATTTGAGAATTTCTACTAAAGAAAACAAAAAATGTTATAATGGCTTAATCCTCAAACTAGAGCAACCCCTTCAAGTGTTGACCTTGAAAGAAAGAGCTGACTCATAAAAACTACGGTATGTCAGAAAAAATAAAATCAAACTATGGAATGGATAATAATATCCACATAGCACTATAGCAAGAGGATATCCTTTCTGATACCTAAGTAAAAATGTAACAGTTGGAAAACTGCTGCAACCTGCTAATTTGTCTTTCTTTAAACAAGAAAAATCCTAGTTAGGTCACAAATATGATCCCTGTTACTTCATTGTTACACCTGCCCACAATCTTTCAGGGGAAGTGGACATGCCCATGTTAGACTAAATTAAACTAGGAAAGGAAGTAAAGACCAAAAAGATCCTTCCCAGTCAATCCGCAAATTACCCTTCTGAGAAGAAGGCTGTCTTAAAATGAAATGAGGATGAAATACAAAATTGGAAAAGAAAAAGAAAAAAAAAACAAAACAAAGTACACAACTTGTCACTGAAAAACAAGGCGATGGATTCATCACTAACATTCATCGCCATGTAAGAGCACAGAATAAACCACTTAACCAAACTACCAAGAATCAAATTATCACACACCTAGAGGACTCAATAACAGCAGATACTAAGTACTAATTCGGAGAGACGCTCCATATACTATCAATTAAGCATCCCTGCTGAAGGGAGTTTTGGCTCAATAACTATCAAATATATTAAATTCATAATCTATAAGGATAGGACTATCAGAGACCATCTATTCTATTAAAATATGCACTATCTACAGAACAAATTAATGAACTAAAATCTTGGACCAGAATACACACATAAATTGATTTAGTGAATAATAGTTTTTGATAACAAAGGAGCAAGAATGATAACAATGACAAAATTTTGGAAGTGAAGAGTTGCATCATTCTAGCATCAAACCTTCCACAAACAATGCAATGAAGAGGCCCTTGCTTTCCATCAGCCAAATATCTCCGCCTTTGATTAGGATTCTCATAAACTAACTTCACAAAATGTAAAAAGGCCTTCTTTAAAGCCTCTTCATCTACCTGATTATGCTTAGGCCCAACCATATTTCTATCACCAGTCCTCATATATTTCCCAGGCCTAATTTCCTCCCCTTCCCGTCCCATAGACATTCCACTTGTCCCAGGCATCCCAGTTACATTTCCACCCGAATTTCCAAATTGCAGAAGTTGCTGCCTCTGCCTCTCAAAGCCATCTCTCCCTTCTCTATCCTCATCCCCAAACTTCCTCTTCATTGAGCTACCAGGACCTTCACCGGGCCCACCCCACCTGCCATGCCCAGGACGTCCCAAAGGATTCCAGTATTCCTGGCTCCTATCCCTTACTAGCCTATCACCTCTGTCACCCATCGGAGGCCTGAATTCAGGTCCTCCAAACTCAGGGCTCATAGGCAACGTCCTATCAAATCCAAACCCAGCAGGACCAGGCCTGGATGGCAATGGAGGAAAATCTTGATAATCCGGAGGTAAAGCAAAATAAGACCGGACAGAGCCATCGGCTAGGACAAGGGTCCGGCGTTCAAGCATGTGGAAACCATAAGAAGGGGGTGGAGGTGGGTCCAAGAAAGGAAAAGGAGGGAGCTTTGAAAAAGTCGGCTCAAACTTTGGCGATTGTTGAGTAGGCTTTGGCGATGGCTTAATATTGCCACCACTGCCTCTGAGCTTTGGAGTTGGGGGTTTAGTATTACCATTATTGCCTGAAGGATTTTTGTTTGAGGTGGGTCTGGATTTCTTGGAATCACCGGAACCAGGACTCGATTTCTTCTGATCGGAAGGAGTAGTAGCGGCAGCGGAAGAGGAGGAGGATCCCACCCGGGCTTTGTTTCGGTGGACAGAGAAAGAGGGCGCCACTGAAGGAGGAGGATGCGGTGGTTTTCGAAGGTGGTTAGCTCCGGCCATCTTTACTTTAGTGTAACAGTACGTGGAGAAAAACCGAAAGAAACGGATTTTATACGCAGAAGAAGAATCGAAGGTGGGGTTAAATAAATGAAGGCATTTGCGATATGATATCACATTCTCTATTTATGAATCTTTTTTTGTCCAAAAACTAAAACTAAACACAAATAAATAAATAAGACATAAGAAGCATATACTTTCTAATTTTCCACAAAATTCCTTCTCTCCTTATATATACATATATATAAAATAGTAACGATAATACCATATCGTTTTTTAGGCATAACATATTGAGATCACAGCAACTACAACTTCAGAACATTGTCGCGTGCGAATTGTATCTTGAGGGCTATTTTCATGCCAAGGACTATTCATTCTGTTAAACTTTCAGAATTTGATTCTCGACGTTTAGGATTAAGAACAAGAAAGGCAGTAACAACCAAAACCAAAGAATCTTAAAGGCGGCCATCATAGAGTATCCACTATTAGCACCAAAAAACTCAATCAAAAGCATCATTTTGGTTTCACCAAGAAGGGTGATTAATAGATTGAAGGTCGTCAGTAGGTATAAAACCATCTGGACTTAGAAAAAGAACTTCGAAAAATCAACTCTTCAGTAACTTAACCTGAGCGTCTTTTAAGATGTAAACAAATTCTCATGCCACAAAATATCTTTGTTCATCACATTTGTTGCTATAAGAGCTAGAATACTAGAGAGCTACAGCCATCCAAAATAAAACAAAATCATAACTCCAAAATCTGCAAATGTAAAAACTCCAGCTTTAACGTTTTTTGGAAACACCAACGGTCTTTCCCCTGCGTCCAGTTGTTTTGGTGTGCTGTCCACGCACACGGAGACCCCAGTAATGTCTCAGACCACGATGGTTCCTGAGAAAATCACAATCTTCGTTATCTTAAGGAATAATATTATAATGTGGATAAGGAAAAAAATCCAGAAGCCGAAGTCATCAGGTCCTAGATAGATATTGGGAATTTTGAAACCAAGCCTTGGGTATATAAGGAGAAAAACAAAACAGAGCACACAAGGCAAAAAATAAGATTCAACTGTACAGAACCCTAGAGGAACAAATAGAAGCAGAAACAGGAAAGAGATATTCATCAATGCAGTCAGTAAGGTAGTTTTAAAAATAAAACGTTAAAACATACCTGATCTTCTTCAAACGTTCAAGATCATCTCTGAGCTTCATGTCCAATGCGTTAGAAACCACCTGCGAGTATTTCCCATCTTTGTAATCTTTCTGCCTGTTAAGGAACCAGTCAGGAATCTTGAATTGGCGGGGGTTTGCCACAATAGTCATCAGGTTGTCAATCTCAGCAGCACTAAGCTCACCAGCTCTGAAATTTCAAATTTAAACCAAATATTAAAACTTAACAATCTAAAATCTTCAAAGATACAAATGAACAAAACAGGAGAAACCTGTAATACATAAAGAACCAGCAATAACATATTGGCGTTAAAAAAATAATCAGAAGCTCAGCAATAGCCCATAAGTACTGGGCACTTTCTACTCTAAATATGGTACTGGAGAGCATGCATTGCCGGTATTTGAGATACTCTATACTGTATATAGTCTACCTGTTATTTAGTATAATTTTCTCTGCCATGTAATAATCTAATAAGTGAACACAAAGTCAGAAGATAACACAGTTACGTTGCAATAACTCCAGTTGAGACTACAATGGAGGTTCCATAATAAGCTATATTTTTTTTTTCTATATATATAAATCCATATTTTAGAAAAATAGAAATAAATGCTCACGAACAATGAAACATTAAAATCATACTGTGTTCAAATTAAAATTATCTAAAATTTAAATACTCCATGCATTTTTTATTTGTCGCAGTAAGGAGATACAACTTAAAAAAAAAAAAAAAATCTTGTAGCATTTATGATATTTTTTTCCTTCTTCATACCCTTCATTTAATGATTTACGATTAGTATACACAGTATATTTTAGTCTCAAATTTCTTAAGGTGTGGAAATTTTTCGCAAGCAATGGAGAATTTTTCATATTGATGGTCTTGATTTATTTTCCAAGAGAAAGTCTTGCCAAAAAATTAATGCTTTGTTAACCATTTCTATTTTATCGAGAGAAATAAAAAAAGGTAGAACAAATTGACTACAGGCAGGTCAAGAAGTTACGAAGAAAAATTAAAATAAAAGAACTCTATAGAAATTTGCATCTGAGGCCCCTAAAATCCTTTTACAGTGTACTGGAAAACAAAAAATTTCCATACAATGTTTTTAGCTTTGCCATGATTCTGGTTACAACAAACCGGAAAGTTGTATATTAATTTTAAAAAATGATCTACAGAACCAAAGGTAGAAGAATAACTAACCTTTTGTTCATATCAACATCGGCCTTCTTGCAGACAATGTTAGAAAAACGGCGACCTATACCTTTGATCGATGTCAAAGCAAACATAACCTTCTGTTTGCCATCGACATTCGTATTCTGAATACGCAAGATGTGCTGAAAATCCTCATTTGCCACCAGAGACTGAAGTTCCAAATCAATCAGCAATAGAGAAGAAAAATAAAAAATTAATAGAAACACGATCATACATACAAAAATTTAGATGCTCAGATTACAGATATTCAAATTCACGCACCATGGTTGAAATCTTCGAAGTAGCTCTAGAGTCTCTTCCTTCTCAGGTGCTCTGGAGCAGAATTGTGTGGAGGTACTACTAGGGTTTGCTTTCGAGCGGCACAGAAGGAGGTTTAAATAGTGAACCCTAGTTCTGATGTTTAAGTACGATTGTGCCCTTACTACTTTACAAATATTTATTAAATACTACTTTATTTTGAGTTAATTTTATTTAGGTACCTTCATACTTAATATAATTACTACTAGGTCCCCTAGATAGTATTGCAAAAGAATGAGTTACACTAATTTGCAAAATTCCAGATTTTGAGGTACCTACCAGTAAATACTCTTAAGAACTTTTAACAAAGACTCGCGGTGCTCCAGGCGCGACACTGATCTCGAAGCGCTTTCATGACCTATCCAACTAGACCCGCAACCCACATGGACTAGGACTGGATAAAACGAGGGGAAACCGTTCGATTCTGAAAGAGGAAAAAGCTAACGATGAATTCCCACGTCATGTTTTCTTTGTGGTGCTAATGGGTTAGCATAATTCAGGAGCTGTGATCAAGTCATTGCATTTAGTTACTCAAGAACTTCAGGTTTTCAGGAGCAAAAATGGCTGCTTTTCTCGCAGTGAACATGAGTCTGCCCACAATTTCGCAAGCAGTTGGTAGACACAAAACTACAGGTAATGTGAAGTATTAATCCATATGGGAATTATAGATATTGTGATAAACGTTTGTTGAATGAGAGATTGCTTCATGATTAATCTTTTCCCGGTTTGCTTCAATTGGTTCCTATGTTATAGGTGGTAATGTTGTTATACTTTAACCCCTTTGTCATAGATTTGATGTCAAACTCGTGATTCTTACTTGACTTTTCTCATTTCTTTCAGATCAGCCACAGTCAAGAAGTCTTGTTCTGTCATCCTCTGAAGAAGCATTGTCTCGCCGGAAGGTTGTTTCATGTTTAGTGCTTAGTTGGGTCTTAAGACCGTATCCGGCTGCGGCTGAGGCTGGCGGCGAAGAACCAAATGTCCAGGACGGAAACGACGAGGGTGTGGTTGGTGCTATAAAGTCCATATTTGATCCTATTGAGAAAACCAAGTCAGGGAAAGTGTTGCCAAAAGCATACTTGAAGTCAGCAAGAGAAGTGGTGAAGACACTGAGAGACTCCCTCTCGCTCAAGGAAGACCCCAAGAATATAGTTGGGTTTAGAAGAAACGCTGATGCAGCAAAAGAATCCATTCGAGACTATTTAAACAATTGGAGAGGACAAAAGACTGTGGTAAACGAGGCAAGTTTCTTCAATCTCTTCAATCTTCATTTTCAGATTTATGTGAATTACCTAAGATTATACCATGTCTCTGTTAACATATAACGTAAAAATGTTAAATGTCTTGCAGGAATCATACATCATGTTAGAGAAAGCAATAAGATCTCTTGCCAGCTTTTACTCCATAGCCGGTCCATCTGCACCTCTACCAGAGGAAATCAAGACAGAAATACTGGGTGACTTAAGCAAGGCTGAAGAGTTTCTGTAAGCTAGTTTTAATTACCACATTCATTTCTGTTACCATCTCATTGACAAAAAAGACAGAAAGAATGCAAAAAAGATAATCACAGTGAAAATGGCAATGTGGACAAAAGAGATCCCAGAAGAACGTTCTTATTATCTATTTATTTATCTTCCCCATTTGGTCGAATACTTTGGTGTAGAAGCTGTTTCTCATAAGGGCCAAAGAATCCGTACACACAGACATCAAAGATGCGGTACTTATATAGTTCCGGAAGCACTAAGACAGGCTAAAAATTGTTGAGATGACTGCAAGTGCTATCTGTCTTAGTTGCAGCATTCATGTCCGTGAACAAATAGGCTGATGTGTATCAACTTTGAGATTTAATGTGTCATGAACACTGGACTAAAGTAACTCATCTTGGCCAAGATCCACCTTTTCTTAACTTTTATCAACTAAGTTCGTGAAAGAACACCTTTTGAGCTGCACCCAAAAAAAAAATTACTCTTAGTTCTTGAAGAAGTTTTCCAGATTAGAAAGAAAAAGGTCAGAATTCTAGATAGTGCATCAAGTAGATAAACAGTTATTACACTCCTAGTGTTCAGCAGTATAACTTCTGCATACATGATGGCTTGCAGCTTCTTTCTTCATCTGTGAAACATTGAAGCTTCATATTATGACACAGGCTGCAAGTTACTGTTCCTATGAGTTCAAAATCTCTCCCCCTACCCTCCTCATCTCAGTCCCCTGGATAATCACCCAAATAAGTTCCAAGATCATAATTTTTTGTATTTAAATATTGTCTGATCTCGTTTTTGCCTCTTTAAGGGACAATTTGCTCAATTGAGCTCAACTGAGAATGTCAATTTGAAATCCAGGCAAAGCTACCAATTTTTATTTTGTTTTGCTTTTTTATTGCTCCCGCATTAGGTTCATGCTAAAATATATTGGTTCCCTGGAAAGTATGCAAATTGAGTGCCTAATTCTTGTTTTATTAGCAACAAACAATATCCTACCATATTTAACTATCAAAGTCTAGCTCTTATCTTAAGCCACCCAAACAGAAACAAGAAGGTAGATAGGAGAATTCAAATTTCTGACAAAAATGTGCAATTTCTCTTCAGAAAATTGAAGAAATACAAACCTTGGCACACTTCCATGACGACGCAAGTCGAGTTCCGTTGCTTGCCGAAGAGCTCTAGCAAATGCCTTAAAGGTGGCTTCAATAATGTGATGAGAATTTCTTCCAGCAAGCTGTAATGTCTCCAAATAAAATACAAAAGAGATTGCATTAATTTCTGGGGAGCACAACGAATAAAGTATCTATCTTGTCAATTATGAAGAAAAGGGTAAAAATTCTGCACTCCTGGGCTATGCCTATTAGCACAATAGAAATCAAATACCATCAATATCTTCTAACCAAAGAATAGGCAAACTTGTTTTCTTACCTGTCGAATGTGAAGCGTCATTCCAGAAGTATTTACCAGTGACTGGAAAAAGTGCTCAACCAGCTAAAAAAAATGAAAACTTCTTTCTTCATTAGCTTTACATGAACAATCTTCAATACTAAAATTAAGAAAGAATAAAGGAAAAAGAGAGCAGTGTATCTAACACCTTATCCTAAAATTTGAACTAACCATTATGGTAAATGGAATAGTGACATAAAATATGATTTCCATATAATTTTAAAACAACAGGTTTAACTTACTTGAGAGTCATAAGTTCCAACTCTTTCAGTAGGAATCTGTAGATCAAAACTCAGATGTGGTCGTCCAGATAAATCCTGTACTCAAAATGAAAATACGGTCACTCAATGTATCAAAATATTGGACAGAGAGAGAAGAGGTGTAACATGGGGATGGGAGTGAGATCCATGCGAATCAGTGATATAGAGCAAACATTAAAAATATACAAGCACAGTGCTTCCCTTTTATACTCTTAATCACAGATCAAGCATAATAATAGATATAGAATGATTTCTGTTCCTTTGCAAGTGCAGAGATCAGATTCTGATGATGGCATGATGTTCAAAACCTTCCATTTTTTTCATACTTCTCCGTCATTTTATAGTAAAAGCATTCATTAATAAGTTTAATCAATATACAGAAGAGGTAAAGGAGAAAACTACACCAGCTCAAGCAGTGATCTTGCATATGATGTGGTATAAGACAACTTAGGGAATATTTTAATGTTTTTTAAAATTAAAATATGTTTGTGTGTGAGAGAAAAGAGAAAGAGTTGAATTCATCCTTCCTTATGTTAAAAAGAAAATAAAATTGGCATTTCGAATCAAGTATTGTCAGAAGCATACAAGTGCAACATGTATTAGTGCTTCATCAAGGGGAGCTGAGAAGTCACCAAAACGGTAGATCCCTTTTCTATCACCAAGGGCTTGCAGCAAAGCCTGCAAGATCATTCCATATTCAAGCTATCAATTTCAGATGCCATACTGCGCAGCTATGTCCAGTATACAACATAATTATTCAAATCACGTCAAGTAATATAATCCTGATATGAATAGTTCTACTAGATGAAAACAACTCATCTTGTTGTTCAAATACATGAATGATATATTCTCTAATTCCCAATCCTAAAACAGAAAATAAACATTGAATGCAAATTATTGCTAAGACTATTTTGTAATGAGGCAGTCAAGAAAAGATTAGATTTTACCACAAGTGACATAAAAACAGAAGCCCATTGGAAAGTCCACCTACCTTACATAAATATCCAAGGGAAATTACACAGAGGATAAGAAAACCATCTAACACCTTAGAATACATACCGTTCCAAGGGCAAGGGCAACATCTTCATTTGTGTGATGATCATCAATATGATAATCCCCAGTGGCTTTCACATGCACGTCAAATAGGCCATGGGAAGCAAGTTGCTGATGAAACATAAGAAGCCAAAATTAATCTTGCAAGTACTCAAAGAACCTAAAGATATATAACTTTAATATCTGGTGCGGATGAGCTTTAGGTGGTAAAGAATGTACATCCATAATATATATATATATATATGTGAGCATGTATTTCCCACAACCCCATCCTGAGATGTTCTCTATCTTTTCTTCTAAGCATAACCCACCAACAACACTACATAATGAGAAGTAAGAAGAAGTAAAACTTATCAAAAAGTTGATCTAGCTTCTCTTTTGTTTCATTTCCATTTATTTTATCCATAAACTTTGATTTTCTCAGATTAAATAATTTTTGCAAATTCATGTCTGAAATTAATGATTATACTTTATCATAAGCCTATCCCAAGGCCCAATCTTTATCCTTACTAATCCCAAAGACCACAATTTTGAGTTATTTGAACTTGAAGTACTCCTACATGACATTAGTCCAGCTGCAGATCTCTCTCAAATGGAAAGCCTTTCCATTTGGGATGTGGAAGCTTGACTTTGTCCATGCACGAAAGACAGATATTTGTAAACAGATAAGAAAACTTACATCCAACATGTGATCTAGAAATGGAATGCCAGTACTATTCTCAGCCACACCAGTACCATCCAAATTCACCTTCACAAACACATTAGTCTCTTTAGTCACCCTCTTCACCTCCCCAATTCGACCTATACATTACAAATCACGAAATAGAAATGAAAAAACTCAAAAACCCACATACAAACAAATACTAATATATATATATATATATATATATCAATTAACAAGTACTAAAAACTGTTGCAGTGAGCGACAATTATCAAAATACCCATTTCAGAGGAGGTTGTAGAAGGTCCATTCTCAAAGGCCTGAGGAATTAGTCCCCGGAAGTCCATTGAAAGAGTGGTAGCTGGTTTGCTGCTGATGCCGCAAAGATGCGTTGAAGGGAACGCTAAAGGTTCCTGCTTTATAGGGAAAACAACACTCGATTGTGAGGCGCTTGTTCTCCTGGATTTGCTCAGAAGTCCAGACGAAGAAGGGGAGTTGTTGATGAGACGACGACTATGAGTAGGTACTGAGAGCTCCATGTACGACGTTGTTGGTGTATCTGTTGAAAAATTAGAAAAAGAAGATTGGGGTAAAGAATTGAGAAGAACAAGGAGGGGCACGTTAGACCTTCTATTTGTTTTTCGCCAAGACATAAAATGAAAAATCCCTATTTGGCAAAATGCGAAAATTGATCTCCAACTAATCCAAAATCAAATATTTTTTTAAAAAAATAACTCTTTTCTCCATATATAAAATTTAAAACCTTAAGAGAATTCAAACACTTTCAGACTAAGAAGTTGTTATTTAGGGATTTAAGTATACTTTGCTGAATGGTAGCATGCTTTTTCAAACTGGATCCTCGAATGAGAACGCGAAATTGAGATATCAGCTTCAGCATCATATGGAAGGCAATGGAATTAAATTCAGCTATGTTACTGCAGAGAATGGAGTAATAATGATCATTAGAACCTGAGGCATGCGCCCGTCGTTTACAATGGTGATAATGATGGATCATGAACTACTACTTACTGGCTTCTAGTACAAAGAAAATGAACCCAGAATATAGCTATTTACATGATCGAGACCTAGTAGCAACATTGTGATTGCGATTGTGGTATTCACCAACAACAAACTCAGCCACCAAGTTTCACAAAATTTGTCGCCCTATCCCCCAGGATTAATTAATACCTCCGGGCGACTCCTGAAGCTCTTCAAGTGCAATAATCTCATATGACAAATCTGGTGCAGTAGCAGTAGAGGCCAGAGCTCAATCAGCTCAACCGGATGGATGGATGGATGGATTCACATTATTTGGTGACAGCGAAAGAATGCTATTCTTGGCAGAAGCACCTCCGTTAGCTCATGGGATGTAAAGTTAAATCCAAGCTCTTGTTGGGCATTTTTTAACAAGGGGTGGTGACATCAGAAGGCCACAGATTAAGATCTTAGATTGCCTTCTCATCGGGATCACTGCCAAGGCCTGCCACTTCTGCTCTATTCTGGTACGGATCAATGGGAACTGAATCAAGAACCAGTTCGACCTGACAGCTATCTGCTGCATTGGGTTTTTGGAAATCATCAGAATTACTTGATCCGTCATCTGTCGGATCCGTGGGTTTGGCTTCAGCAACAACATCACTGATAGTTCCAGGGTCAGGGGTTTCACGAGATTCAGCCTCCACAGCGTCAGTCTGTTGGTTTGGGTCGGGACTGCAGGTAATTGAACTCCCACTAGTACCATCAGAGGTAGCTGAGGGTACAGAATTTTGACACTTTTCCATGTCATCATCAGCAGCTAGCAACGGAGGCATTTCGGCAGAGGTATCAAGAATAGGTTCAACAGAAGTTCCTTCGGTGTTTCCTTGAACATCTAATTCACAAGTATGATCTCCCCTCGTCTGTACTTGATTTCCAGAATCATCAGATTCAGAAGCAACAGAAAGTTCATTTTCTGCTTCTTCCGCATTCTGAGCATTCCTATCAGAGTCAAATTTTGCGGCTTCAGCATCAGAAACAGTTCCCGGTAATGGGCGGGCCTCACTTTCAACATCACCTTCAACTGGTTGATTCAGGTCTGAGTTAAACCGTATAACAGGATCCTCATTAGTGGAGGGCACAGGAAGAGAATCAGAATGAGGTATGCTAGATTTTTCAGTAGAATTCTGCAAAGAATCTTCTTGCAAAGGATTTGGTCTAAGTTCAACTTGACCGCCTTCTTCTATAACAGCTTCAGGCAGAGCACCCTCAGAGGTCTGCAATGTTCTTTGAACCTCATCCACAGTGGGATTACATCCTGGGTTTCGCACAGTAGAATTCTCAGCAGCATCAGAAGCTGTAGAAAGAGAAACAGGATTCTGATTCTCAAGCAAGTCTTGTGAAGCATCAGTGTTTTCCATTTGAAGATCACTAGCTGCACAAGAGGGAGAGTTGCCCTTTAATCTGCCAGCAGATTCCACAGGCTCCTTTGTCAACTGATGTTCAACCTCCATATTCTCTATGCTAGAGGACTTAGCATCAGATTCATGAGCAGCATCCAATCCTCTAGTCATTGTTACATCATTTGAGCAGACAGCAGGTGCTGAAAGAACTGCATCAACTTTGTCAGTGATCTCACTCTTGTGCTCAGGCACAGCATCATCCTGTATGTTTCTCTCTTGCTTCCCAAAGGAATCAATGTCAGATTTTTTCGCCAGACCAAGTGACTCTGGGGAATTACCTTTTGATTCATCAGCAACTTCCATGCC
This sequence comes from Marsdenia floribunda, assembly GCA_035583425.1. Classification (NCBI taxonomy): domain Eukaryota; kingdom Viridiplantae; phylum Streptophyta; class Magnoliopsida; order Gentianales; family Apocynaceae; genus Marsdenia; species Marsdenia floribunda. Next base: position 2,348,940 of record JAXGGT010000035.1, on the reverse strand, counting down.
TGCAGTAGAAAATATTAACAAGTCAATAGCAATTGCAGACTCCAGGGTAAAGAAAATGAACTGACACCTTAAAAAGACGATGACAGTGAAGTAAATAAGGAGGAGAGTAACATTTTTTTCTATTTGTAACAGGGGAAAATATTCACACTGTATTCTCGTCCAATAATTGAAGGTAAAGCAACAAAAAAATAAGAAACAACATTCCAAAAGAGAATGAGTAGCAATCATTTTACCCTCTGAGATTCCTTGCTTCAACAGTTTCTTCTGTAACATATCAGTACCCGGAAAAACCAACATGTTCATGGATTTCATTTCCTTCTTGTCCGAATCCTCAAGTTGTTTGAAACCGAAAACAACAGTCCATGTATGCATATGCTCAGAGATAGCAGGAATAATCAATTTCTTAACTTTAAGTGAGCATAGTACCTGGTTTTAGAATTGTACAAAAGAAATCCATTATTAGACTAATATATATATATATAGAAAATTTAATAATTTTTTTTAAAAGGGAGACTACAGAGATATTTAATTTGTGCCAAAGCACAGTTGCATTTTTTTTTTAACAGAGTACCAGTAGGAACAATATACACATCTTAGAACATCCAACAAGTAAAATGATTCTTGGCACTGGGTCTTTCCCTTCTTTTATTGTTATAATTATCATCCTCTTTTGGCTTCAATATGAAATATGTTAAGTCCAAAGAAATTCCTAATTGATCACTGCTGCATGGTAACTTAATTACCAGAGCCTGCAAACTTTCTGTACATCTAATATCCCAACATTACTAAGACCTGAACAGCAAAAAGTGAAAAAAGAAAAAAGAGAAATGGAATCTGGAGATTAAGCACCAGATATTGCTCCTGGATCTTCCTTCTCTGCTCTGT
>JAXGGT010000035.1:2317986-2333965 GCA_035583425.1 Marsdenia floribunda | reverse complement strand
GCAAAGATTTCTCAAAGCTATGGACTACTCTCTACCCCATCTCATGGCACATCATGACAAAACCCCATCTCCCTTTCTCCCTTCCCTCTTTTCTATGCCCTCTTTCTATCTCATCACGAGCTGTAAAACCATAAACACTCATTTAAAAAGAGGCAAAAAAAAAAAAAAAAAATCTCTAAGTCTTTTCCACTCAAGATGCTTGTTTGTATTGTTTTCAATGTATTTTATAATTTACACAAACACGAGACTTTTCGATACATGTGTGTCTGGGCACAGTGAGGTGAGTTGCAAAGCAAACAGGTAGACAAAGGTCTGCCAAGTCTGCAACAGCTTGCAAAACAGGGACCAACTGACCAAGAATATTAAAATAAAGGGAAAAAAAAAAAAAAAAAAAAGAGAAAAATGGCTGATTTATCTTAACGAGTGGCACTTGGCACAGGCACAAGGTGGGCTCTTGGATTAGTACAGATTGTCGTACTTGTGGGCTCTGCAAATTAGAAATTGGAAAGATAGACACCATCTATGTGTGTCATCAAAAATCAAAGTTTTCTTGAAAAGCATCCCAGTAGTGTGATTGGATATTTAAGGATCTGTCATTGAGCCCCTCTGCAGGACAGGACCATAAACTATTTCATATATATATATATATGTATAAAATATGTATGCATGTATGCATGTATATGTACTGGTAGTAGGTGTCAATTTTCTACCAAAATCATCCGAGTTAAACCATCTTCAACCTGTCACTGATCCATTTCCTGCCTTAGCATGTTTCTACCCAGAAAACTTTCGAGACCAAAGATTCTTGTTTGTTTGCCCTGTCAGTGGAATTTCATTAATAAAGATAAAATATTACATAAATGAATGATTTAAAATCATTTATAATAATAGAACAAAACACAAATTTAAAAAATTTAAGTGGAGATAAAATACTCAATTTAATGAATTTAGATGAGTCGAAAGCAGATAAAAAAATATAAGACAACATAGAAACTAAAATCACTCCAACCACCAACTGCGAATTTCATTTACAAGAAAGGCTCGATTTCGTCTTCTTTCTTCAACAATAATCTAATCAATCATGAACACGAAAGAAACATGAAATAATGTCTAAAAAAAAAAGACAAAGATCAAACAAAGAATCTAGATCTGTATTGGATCTAACAAATATTTCTTCAAAATGAAGAAAAAAAGTTCAGATAACTAGAGATCATAATAGATTCTTGTTTGTTTGTCTAACGTGTTAGAAAGTTTGCCAAACAATTTATTTCATCATCAAGAAGTTCCCACCCAAGAAAATTTTCCTGCTACTAGAAAAAAGGACTGCCCACAAAAAAAAAAAAGAAAAAAAAAAGAAGGGTAAACTAAACAGAAAAGAGAGGCGTGAAATGTGCCTTTCCAGTGGTATGATGTGAATAGTATTTATTAATTTAATTAATGGGCAGACCTACCGTGGAAGATATTTTACGAATAATGGAGTTGCTAAACACACACACACACAAAGAAAAGAAAACCTAACTCATAAAAAAATGGAAGGTAATCTCGGTAATACTATAATAAGAGATATGACTCAATTCAACTCGACTAGAATTAATATTTATATTTTACAATTTTTTTTTTTTGTTTTCTTTGTAATTAATAATTTTCAATTATCCAAGTGGGTTTAATATATATATATATATATATATTCAAACAAATTAATTTATTATCTAATTTTGATCGTTCAAATTGATCCTTTTAAATCAATAATTAACAAATTTTGGTCAAAATTTTTACATTTGCAATGTAAAAGGTGGATAGTTAACGAACTTAAATTTATTAAGATATTTTTGATTCTTCTTATAAAATTTTGTTATATGAGTAACAACTCCTCAAGATCGAATGAACTGATAATCAACAAAATTGAAATAATATAGTCGTTACGCCTTTTAATAGAATTAATGTACTCAACAGTAATTTTAGATATCGGATGATTTAACAAATAAAAAATTATGTACTTAACATATGTAAAAATGAGTTAATTAATTGTCAAAATGATAATAAATTTGAGCAATTGAAATTATATAAATGATCAATTTATTTGAAAAAAAATAAATTCAATCTAGATAATCAAAAATTATTTAACATTAAATCCCCCCTTTTTTTTAAAAAAAAAAAAAAAAAAAAAAAAAACTACATCAATATATATATATATGTTATTATTATTTTTTGTTTAATTACGTTCTTGTCTTTATTATTAATTACCAATTTTGTGTGACAATTACATATAACTATTATTATGTGGTGTCAAATGTAACATAAAAGTTACTTTTCTTACAATTAATCATCATTTTAAGACAAAAAAATTTAGGTTAAAACTTAATTTTGAATCAAATTATGAAATCCAAATCATAGTAGGTTAGTATAAACTAACCTAAGTTCTTTGGACCAAAAAAAAAAAATATATATATATATATATATGCGTATTATAATTTATAAATTCGGTTCGAAACCAAACCGCAGGTGGTTTTTCTTTTTGGGGAAAATTACAAAGTGGAAAAAAAAAAAAAAACACGCACACACAAACGTGTGGAATTCCACTAAAAGAAAAAGGAATCTTAAGGAAATTCTCGATTTTTTTTTTCATTAAAATGGAAAAGAAAATGAATTTTGAGTCTCTGTCAATTACTCAAAATGGCACGCCACTTGATTGATTGGTCAATTTTTTTTTTTAAAAAAATGTTAGTTTAAGCTATAAAAAGCTTGATTTTTTTTTTTTTTAAATTTAAATAATGTTTCGAATTGAAAATAATATATGAAAAAAAATTAAATATTCTTATAATATAAATATTATTTTATCAAAATTTTAATATTTATAAGTGAGAAAGTAATCAATTAATTTGTATTTACTAGTTCTATTTAATTAATAGCAATTTTAGCTATAAATATAAATAGTTATGGAGTTAGGTGGAAGCAAAAAAATAATAATAATAAATAATAAATAAATAAATAAAAGAAGAAGAAGAAGGAATTCATCCAAGCATTGATTGAATTGGCCGTAGTCCAAGTAATACGGCACGTTGTACTACTTTTGAAATTATGATTATCACTGTAAATATACAAAAATTCAAAGCTAGGCAGAAATAAATATTAATCCACCCTACCCAACATTAGCTCAAAAATAGAAGAACAAAAAAAAAAAAAAAAAGGAATATATATATATACAATTTATTTCCCATTTGAGATTTAATTTAAACCATAAAAAATAAGGATTAAAATGTGAAAATCAAAATCATAATATAAGGAAAAAATTAGTTAGTTAATTTTTAATCCAAAAGAAAAAAAATGAAGAAGAAAAAGATTAAATAAGATATAAAAGCAAAATGAATAAAATAAATTACATCAAAAATGAGAAATTAAATTGTAAAGAAAATTATAATATAGGGATAAAATTAGTCAATTTTTCATATTAGTTTAATGTTTAGAAATTGAATTATTATTCTCTTTAAATTTTAATTTTACCCTTTAATCTCTTCAAACTTTTTATGTTAAGTTTCCTAATACTTTCGGTTAAATTAACCTTTAAAAAAAAAAAAAAAAAAAAAACTACACTCTTTTGCTCGAGGGTTAATTATTGAGAAAAAAAAAAGTGATTTGATATACCATTTATGCCCCTCATTATCTTATTTTATTTTTTTAAAAAGATTAATTTAGGTATTAAAAATTCTAATAAAAGTCCTTTAATATATCTTCTTGTACAAATTTGAGGGTTAAAAGGCAAAATTAAAATTTAGAAAGTTAGGGAAGAAATAGACTATTTTTTCTTAGTTTATTTAATATTTAAAATCACCGTTTCTACTAGTTCAGATATTGACTTGAGTTACATTTTATAAGAAATATGAATTTTGTTCCAAAAAAAAAAAAATTTATCTACTTCTTATATGATATATATAATTAGAATTAAATCAAAGAATTTGTGTAGCATTAAAAGAGTGGGAAGGTTTGCCATATTGGTTTTATTTGTATTCAAATATCAACTTTTGCAAACATATGCACATGATGGTTGCTTCATGGACAATTTGTTTTTTTGTCATTATTATTATCATATATATATATATATATATATATATATATATATATATATTTATGATATGATATCAATTTCTTAAATAAATATTAATTAATTGTTAAGTTTTGGTGAAACTAAAATATATATGATGTTTTCCCATGATGTTTGGTTTGATGTGGACTAAGAGATGGGTAATTTTACTGTTTCATCACATGAAAACTTTTGTTGAAGATGTTGATGGAGATTCATGAATTCCCCCTCCCACCCCTCATTTTCTTCCTTTTATTATTATTGTTATTATTATTATTTGTTTAGAAAAGGATGAATGGTTTATATATATATATATATCAAGTTATTTTCATGGTAGGATGTCCATATTCAACTAAATACCTTAGAAATTAAATAACGTTTGACTCTCTCTATCTCTCTCTATATATATATACATATTTTAAAGAAATTTCCAAATCTACTTCTTAGTAGCTAGTAATACACTTATACACAATTTTAAGTACATTTGATTTTTTTTTCTTAAAAAAAAAAGGAAAAATTTCCTTTTTTGGTCCTATAACTATTTTCGTTTTCTTAATTAAATTTGTGGGATTTTTCAGTTGTTTAAGTTGAGTGAAAAGCAATTAGAAAAATACAATATTTATCTTTTGTCATAAAATGCCCTCATAAGACTAAGTATGTGCTTTTCACGTGACTTAAATGATCTAAAAATCTCACAAACTTGATCGGAAGGACCAAGTTAAAAAAATAAAAATATTTATAGGACTAAATTCTTAATTTTTTAAGATTTATGAACAAGTTCAAAAAAAGAAAATAGTTGTAGGACCAAATTCTTAATTTTTTAAGATTTAGGACTAAATTTAGGAAATAAAAATAGGTATAGAACCAAAACATGAAATTTTTTAATTATTTATTTATGTAATTGAAGAATAAATTTAAAATTTCACAAAAATTTAAAATTTTAATATATATATGTATATAAATGTAATTATCAGTATAACTATAGTTAAAATTGATATATATTTATCTTTTATTTTTACACAATCTATTACATATATTAAAAAATTATTATAAATATAAAAAAGATTTAGCTTACTTGGTAACAATCTCGCTTATGATTCGAAATATGTTATAAACAAAGGTGTCTCAAAATTTCAAAAAATATATATATATATAAATTAATTGACATTATTTGAATATATAAATATAAGAATATTTACCATGAAACTTTTAATAATAAATGTGGAAATAGAAAAAAGTAAATCTTATTATGTAAACCAACTACTTAACTTTTTTTTTTTTTTTTTTCCTTCTTTTTCTCTAACAAGTGTGGGGGAAAAAAAAATCTTGTACATAGAATGGGGAGGGAGGACATCAAAGAGATTAGTAGTTGTTGGAATTTTGTGTATGTGTGTTTTGGGGGGGGGGGGGGGGGTGGTGCTCCACCACCACCGCCACCACCATGTTTGCTTTTAGTTATGAACCAATTGTTTGGTTACGCAAAGTTCTTTTTGTGTTATCAATTTTGTGTTTGAATTTCAATATGTGGAGTACTTTATAGCCTACTCAAAAAAAAAAAAAAAAAAACACAATCCCACTCATAAAAAAATCTTTACACATATGAGACTATATATATATATATATATATATTAAACACATCTATATATAATTGATTAGCTTAAAGTACATTCTATGCCATGATTATATTCCTTCTCAATTATAGTTATCAAAGAAACCCTTTTGTTCTTCATGACTAACTTGGCTTTTGAGTACAAGTTTCATCTTTTGTTGTTGTCCATTCAATATGTATATATATATATATATAGAGAGAGAGAGAGAGAGAGAGAGATAAATATCACTTTTGTTTTTAGCATTTTGAGAACCTATAGTAACCTAAGTAAACCCTAAGTCTAATATTCTTTCCTAGTTAGTGAAATTTCCATGGAATGTCTTTATTAATGTCTACTTTGGTGTTTGGTATATATTCAATCAAAGCCAACTACTTAATAGCTTTAAACATTTTTATTATTTGGTGATTATAACAATTTTAACACATTTATAAGGAAAAAGTTGGAAAAAAGATTTATTAAACATGTGAGGAAAATAATTTCTATGAATTAAGTTAAATTATGTAAGAATATAAATATACATACTAAATTACAAAATATTTATACATACAATATTAAAAAAAATGCGTCTTTCTATGATTTTTTTTTTTTTTTTTTTTTTTTTTATCATCATCAAAAAAAAAAAAAAAAAAAAGTAAAAATTTATCTTTTAAATATTTTAAAATAGATAAGAATGTGCAATTTGGATAGTAACACACTCTACTTATAATTTGAATTTATTATGAATGAATTCAAGTCAGAATTTTCAAAAAAATATATATGAAAATAGAAGACTTTAATTTAATAATATTATATTTTAGATGCACTTATAAGTTTTTTTTTTTTTTTGGTTGCCGATCACTGTATCTAAGCAGGCTGTACCATGATGGGAATGTATCTTTCAACCATACACTATTTGACTAATCCGTTGGTTGCCCTGGTTAGCACACCTAGCAATGGTGGGTGAGGCTCCCAACTGAGGTAATTGGATACATGAGAATTCGAACTCGAATCCTTCACTTAAGTGAAAAATAATTTCTATGAATTAAGTCAAATTAAGTAAGAATATATATATATATATATATATATACTAAATTACAAAATATTTATACATACAATATTAAAAAAAAAATGTGTCTTTAAATGATTTTTATTTTATAATTATTATGTATAAAATAATAAAAAAAATTAAAAGATCTTTTATTACAAAAATAAATTTTAATGTTAATATTTTCTTAAAATATGTAAAAATTTATCTTTTAAATATTTAAAAATAGATAAGAATGTACAATTCGGATAGTAACACACTTTACTTATAATTTCAATTTATTATGAATGAATTCAAGTCAGAATTTTCAAAAAAAAAAAAAAAAAAAAAGAAAATAGAATACTTTAATGTAATAATATTATATTTTAGATGCACTCATAAGTTTTTTTTTTTTTTTTGATCGTCGGCCATATCCATGCAGGTCCTACCACGTTGGGAATGTATCTTTCAACCATATTATATTTGACTAATCCGTTGGTCGTCTTGGATAGCACACCTGACAATAGTGGGTGAGGCTCCTAACTAGGGTAATTGGATACATGAGGATTCTAACTTGAAACCTTTGTTTAAGCGGAATAAAACTGCGGACCAATTCAACCAACCCAAGTTGGTGATGCACTTATAAGTTATAACCCTAAACACGGACTACAAATCTCATATTTGTTCTAATAATAACAATTTTATTATGACTAAAAAATAAAAATGTATTTCTCAGTTTATAATTTTACCTCACGTTAGGGCAAAAAACGAACCTGAAAAATTAAAAAAAAAAAAAAAAAAAGGAAAACAAGAATAACTGCTTCACTAACTTATTATTATTGCTTGATTGACATATAACTTAATATAAAATCATAGTATCAAGTTTCGGTTGCAAAATCTGATTCACACCCTCTCCATAAATATATATATATATATATATATATATATATATTTGATTTGAAATCATTATCATTTCTTTATTGGCAAAAATATTGTATTTGGAGTGGATATTAAGATTATTAGGGTGTAATGTCAAATAATAAATAAATAATTATTTTATTTTAATTTGTTTGTGATTTGGATAAACATACATATATACAGGAAAGGTGTACGGGTGCTGTGTACAATGGCAGACAGCTTACAATATCGGCATCGCATGTCCGAGATTATGGCGAATCAACTCTATCCATAATCAACACATTTTACTTATGATAAAAAAAAAAAAAAATTTATTTATTATTTTTTATAAAAGTATAATATATTAAATATTGTTTTAATCTTATGAATAAAAAAACACATTAATTTCGTTATATATTTTTAAAAAATTTGAAAGTTTGTCAGTAAAAAAAAAAATAGAGATAATATAGTCAAAAAATTATATATATATATATATGTCAAATTATTTTGGTAGAGATTTTATTTATAGTAGTAAAAAAAAAAAAAATTTATGAATTCGAGTGAAAATTGGATATAAAAATTCTTCAAAATTAAAAAGTGAAAAAAGAAACTAAATTATTTCCAATGACGGTAATACATAAGATGATGACGTATTAATTAAAGCTTCAAGCCCAATGTGGAGCCCAATATATATCCAGTCTAATTGGACAATTACGTACAACACCTAAAAGCAGGGCTATGCAGCCCAATTTTTCAATATATATCCAGTCTAATTGAACAAAGCTTTTTTATTAATTCAATTTTAAAATAACATTCATTATTATATAATATTTTATAATCAATAAATAATAATATTTTATTATTAATTAATATTTTAAAATTATTTTTTTTTGAGGCGGTATCCCAGGCCCTTCCGACCCAGATTAATCTATTCAGGGAGGTCCAACAGTGCTATTATACCCGCACTTGCGAATATATCTTGAATTGTGGAATTTCGGGTTCAAACCTTTAACCTCTTGAGGAGGTCATGAGGTAAAGGAGAAACTCCTTGACCTATGGCTAGGAGAGATTCGAACCCTCAATCACCTGATTTGCTAAGAGATAAAGGAGAGACCCTAAACTAGTAAGCCAGGAGAGGAACTTCATTTTAAAATTATTATAATCTTCTAAAAAACACATTAATTTAATTTAAATACTTTTTTTTTTAAAGGAAAAAAAAAAAAAAAAAAGAAAAAGAGAGCGAGGGTGTAATAATTTTCGTAATTTGCACCTGAACTCGGTCGGTTCCAATCAACGGGTCTCGCAGCCCCACTCGCGGGATGGAAAATGATCTCCACGGCATATTCCTTCAACCGAGCATATTTGGTGCGTGTACGCAACGCCGTCGTATTCGCATGCAAATTTGCAGCAAAATATGCCTAAACCAGCAGTTCCCACGCTCCCACCAGTATTTCGTGACGAACAGGCGCGACAGGTAATCGAGCCCATAAATAGTGTTGCAAGATCTGTGACACCCAGACTAGTAATCTGTTAAATTTATTAGATTCTAAAACGCCGGAAATGGAGAATTCTGATAATCCTGCCGGAAGGCCGTCGGTGATGGTGACAAATGACGATGGAATCGATGCACCGGGATTGAGAGCTCTGGTTGGAGTCCTAGTGGCGGCTAATCGCTTCAATGTGCTTGTTTGTGCTCCTGATTCGTAAGTTTGTTCTTTTACTCCGTAAATTCTTTAGCTTGGGTATGTGAACCTTAGCTCGTTTTTGTACTTCGTTTTCGTGTGTTTACATTTCTGGTTTTAGGTGATCCCAAAGTTGATCATTCATTCATAGCGTTTGCTTTTTTCGTTATAAATGTGATCGCTCTGTACTTGGTGAAACTCAAAAGTTTTTAATCTTTTCTAAGTTTTTAGCTTTCAAAATACTGAATTGGATGGATGGTTAACGGTTTGGCTATTCTGTGGTTTATTCGGGCGAGTGATTGCTCCTTTTCTTCAGAAGAAGGAGACAAGAAGTGAAAAAAGAAAAGAAAAGAAAAGAAGGATCTTTGACAAAGGTCACATATATTCTATGATATAAGGTGGAATTAACAAGTTTTCGCTACTCTTTCCTTTTCCCTCACTAGTGAACGGAACATGTGGATTAGCTAAAGGCCGTTTCAGAGCCGTTTCTACGACGGCTAGCTCGTTAAAATTCTAGTTATAGACATGGAGAGTAAGTTATAATATTAGACTTTTAACATTACACATCTAACACGTTGGGATTTTTTTAGCTATTCCATCCCAGAGTGAAGATTTGTGGGTATGCTCAGCCTACAAATCCTTTTATATTCATGTGGGCCTCAAATTTCCTTCTTCCCTACTGCATGTTTATGGGGGAACTTAGTGAGAGTGCCTAATTCTTCTTGGCATCTTAAGCCCTCTTCTGTTTACCTCAAATCAATTAGCTTAGTTTACAGATTTCCTCATTATGCTGCTTTGTATTTCATTTTGTTGCTGCAAATAACAACTTTATTCCAACATTACATGTTTGGGTTTCTTGAGCCTGTAAAACATCACATATTTCTTCATAACGTAATTTCATGTGGGTAATTGACCTATCTCTCACTTTGTGTATGGAAATTTAAGAAGGCCTGAGCCCTTCCTGACAGGCAAAGTGCAAATAGGGTCTGTTCTATATGATCTGCCTGAGGTATCTTCACCCTGTTACAACGGGCAATGAGCAAGAAGATAATATGAACCATTTCAATTGCACAAAAGATGATTCTGCCTGAAATATGATATTTCTTGTTCTAACCTTTTCTTGTTCTGCTCACTTTTCAGTGAGAAGTCAGCTGTTAGCCATAGTATAACATGGCGAAATCCTGTTTCAGTCAAGCGAGTGGACATTAGTGGATCAACTGCCTTTGCGGCTTCTGGTAGAGTCCCAAACTCTCTCTTGATTTTTCAGTTCTTGTCATGTTTTTCTGTCTTGGCTCTCATTTGGTATATCCTTAGCAACATGCTTTCAATGAAGCTGATTTTTAGGAAGTGATAAGCTTGTGTTTAGTGTCAAGAAATAACTTGTGTTCCAGCAATTTAATTTATGCCGATATGCTTTATTGCCTTCTTCCTCTGCTGACTTAGCAGATGATCCAAATTTAAAGAAAATGTGGGTTTCGTTTCATGATTGATGGATATAAAGACAAATTTCTTCCTATATATGCATGATGCTTCTGCTCTGTTATTCAGTAGCATGACTAATGATATTCACTGATCTTTCAATATAATTGGCTTGTTTTGCAGGATCCCCAGCGGATTGTACTTCTCTAGGAATATCCAAATCTCTATTCCCTTTGATACCTGATCTGGTACTGAAAATCCCTTCCACCTTTGTATTCTTTTTCATTTTGGTCATTTACCTGCTCTTGTATCTCATTTCAGTGAAAAAAGGATCATTCTGATTCTCTCTTTTCAGAGACTTGCTTTTTATTAAGAGACACTTCTATCTTTTATAAGTCTCATTTGCTGCCTTTATAATATGTAGTTTGGAGACTTAATGGTTGGTCTAATATCAAATTCTCCATGATTCAATTCTTTGTTATTTCATCTTTGATGACTTGTGTCAAATAATCACCTTTTATGTCCACCATAATTTTTATGATGCTCCCAGCATGCATTCTGTAAAATGGTATGGGCATACAAGATGGCTGTTTCTTTTCTCCTTACTTTAATTCTTTTTGGTGCAGGTACTCAGTGGCATAAATATGGGTAGCAACTGTGGTTATCATATGTTAGTACTTTTATCCTACCCTCTGTTTTGGATGATCTCTAATTTTGCACCCTGCTACTTAGTACTAGTTTCTGATTTATTTGGTACTCTGATGTTCTATTTCTTCTTTGTCTATGACTTTTCAATATTACTACAACTTGTGTGAGGTTATAGCAACTTTTTATTACTTTATGTTGATGAATCTATGCTTGCCAAACTCCTAGTTGACAACTTATTTCTTTTGTTAAATAATTTGGAAATCCTTTTGTTAGATAATTTGGAAGTCCCAATCTAAGAATAATTACAAGAGTGCATTTAAACATCTATATATATCAGATATAAACTAGGATGTTACTTTGTGCTTTCATTTACCTTTTTAAATGAATTTGGAAATTCCAAACTAAACTTAAATAAATTTACTACTTTTATATGCCTATTCATCTAGATAATATATAATAGAATGTTAGAATGTTACAGTGTGTTTTTCATAAGCAAGCTGTTTCTGTGGGTAAATCTGTATATTGCATTAACAGGCAATAATGAACAGTAGGGGTGATATGCACTTTAAACATAATGTAATGTTGTAGGTTAAATTCTACTCCCTCAGGTCCTAAAATTTTGTCAATTTTGGACTCATAAAGCATAAATTAAAATGACTGCAACCTTATATTAGAACTAGTAAATTATTATTTCTATTCTCTTCCCTAATTTGATCACCATTCTTCATTGGCATGTCTCTAGTCCATGGCTTTGTATTCCATTCTTGTTATATAACTATATCTCTTGTTGGTGATTCAGTCTTTACTCGGGGACAGTGGGAGGTGCTCGAGAAGCTTTCTTCAATGGAGTACCTGCAATCTCTTTATCATATGATTGGTATGTTTATGGGCAAATTATGAGTTGTTCTTTGATTTGACCAGAGGGACTCTATATACACACCTCATCTGCTTAAGCTGGACTTCTAGTTCAAGTGGAAGAAGTCAATTTAGATTTGTCTTTTGAAGAACAGAATAGTTGGTTTTGCAAAACTGTACTTTACCTATCCATCCTTTTTCTATTTATGGTTTTTTGGGATACCATGACCGAGGGATCCTATAACACTATCAACTTTTCTCTTGCTTTATTGGTAAAACTAGGAGTTACATTTCTTTTCGTTGTGCTGCTTGTTTGTCTTTGAAATATGGGTTCTTATTAGTTATGCTGGTTAATTGGAGTTTTCAGGGTTGGAGGGAAGAGCAATGTTAATGACTTCACACTGGCTGCTGAGGCCTGTTTACCCATTATCAGTGCTGTGGTGGATGAAATCAAGAAGAAAACATATCCGCGGAGTTGTTTTCTAAACATTGATGTACCAACAGATGTTGTTCATCACAAGGTAATCATAGCTGCATAAACATATTGAAATTTCCTAAAAATTGTGTCAGTTTATACCATATCAAGATGAAGAACTATGATTTCTTGTTCATTGGAATTTTACTGCTGCTACCTTTAATTGTCATGTCTGCTAATGTTTTGTCGACTTTTCTGCTTATATAATGGTTGGAAATACTTTTTCTTCTTTCATGCCATTGTTTGTCTTGTCATTCACATTCTAATACCTTTAGATTTGTCAGGCTGCATTTGTTTTGTCATGTTAAATGATGCTGCATAAACTCTCATCCCATCATGACACTCTGGAGCTTGTGATCTTCCTTCTGCTTCAATTCTTGAGAAAATTATTAATAGCAATATCTTTCCAAACAACTGACGAAATAAAAGATGTCAGATTGTTACTCTATTTAAGCAATTAATGAAAATCTGACATTGAGTTTCAATAGGGTTAAATTTTCTCTCTCTCTGGTGATTGTCTAGGCTGTTTAACTAACATCTGTGCATCCTTTTCTTGCCATTTTTCTCTCTATGTTCTTTCACTAGACATGATTTGCACGTTATGTTGATATTGTTCATGATGATGAATGGTTCTTGTTTGGTTGGTCCGATAGGGGTATCATCTTACCAGACAGGGTAAAAGTCTTGTCAAAATGGGCTGGACACTCTGATGATTGTCTAGGCTGTTTAACTAACATCTGTGCATCCTTTTCTTGCCATTTTTCTCTCTGTGTTCTTTCACTAGACATGATTTGCACGTTATGTTGATATTGTTCATGATGATGAATGGTTCTTGTTTGGTTGGTCCGATAGGGGTATCATCTTACCAGACAGGGTAAAAGTCTTGTCAAAATGGGCTGGAGGCAAGTAACTTCTGATGCACCAGCAGCAAAAATGACTTCAACAATGACCATGGAGACAAATTCTTCATCATCTACAAATAAAGAAGCTTCAAGTTTACAACAAGAACATCTTCTTTTTATGAGAGAAGTATTATCTTCATCCCTTCTTTCTGATCTTCCAATTGTATTTGTTCCCTTTTACGCACACATGCTTCCTTTTCCTTTCATGAGGTTTTGGTTTGCTTCTGCATGTTGACTGTTTTTAGGTTAGGGGAGGACAAGTTGAGAACAGTGATACAGACTACTGTGTTCTTCAGCAAGGCTATGTATGTAATTCTTGTCCCTAATAGTTCTGTTTCTTCTCCAGCTAAAATCTTTTTAATTGTATTGAGTGATACATATATACATTGATACTCATGTTTGCTTGTAGATATCTGTCACCCCTCTTGGTGCCTTATCTCCGGCTGAGATAGATGGCATGACATTTTTCAAAGAATGGCTACCACTTGTTTCTGCATTATAATGCTGTGAGTTTCACAATCACAACAAATAAAGAATGAAGCAGGGAAACGGTCTCTAGTTTTCTATATTTGCTGGGAGCATACACTTATCTTGATGATGGGATGCTCATCCAGATACTGTTCTTGATTACTCAGTTCATATAATGGCTTTCCGCACAGCATTGAATAGTTAATTCTTTGCAAAAAGAAATTTTTACAATTCTTAGCCCTTACCAAAAGGGACTCTGTGGATCTTTTGTGTCCTGGGATCTTGATTTCAAATAAAGTTAAAAAACTTGATACTATTATACATTTTCTACTCTCTGTTCTATGATGCCCAGGTATGTGTTAAATGGGTAATCTTGACAGTATTAATCTCTGCCTAGTTGAAACAGTTGAATCATTCTTCCAACTAGCTTCTGAATGTGAGTCTCATTTTACATTTGACCTACAATTTTCCTTGATCTTGATGTGGTTTTATCTCCCTTTTTGCTTTAGGTGATTTCTTGTTTAGGATCAAGGTATTTCTGTGTTTTAGAGGGAACATGTGGATCAACATGGCTAAAGTCCCCTGTGGAGATGTTGCAGCATAATGTCATCGTTCCTTGAACAATAACATGACTCATCATGGAGCTGTACTATGACCTAGAGGGACTTTCATTTTAGTGGATTGTGAGCTTATTAATTTTCATGTGACAAGACATCCATCAGTTTTCATATGCCAAACAATTTCCATTAGATGGAATGCACTATTTCTTCAGAATTGGATTTTTTCTGTTGTGCTATGTTCTTCTATATCAATAAAAACTGTAGGAAGCTGATGACTATGTTTATTTTCCTTAATGATAAATTCGATGTCCTAGATAGGCCTTACATTTTTCCTGTTATTTTTGACTGAGGTAATGATGCATATGATGAATCAGAGTGAGGAGAATATGATTAAGGATGAGATTTTGTGAGATTATTAATATTAAATTTCTAGACCGAGTATATAGATGGAAAATTAAATAATATGAATAAGAACTGACGTTAGGAAATATGATTAGGGATGAGATTTCATGACCCTAATCGAATCCTTGTTGAAATAAATGTTTTAGATTTCATATCTGGATGATGTTTTAATCATACTATTTCACAGGCAGTGAATAATCATTCCCCAAAAATAAATTAAAAATGCATGTCGTATTAGTTGACTGTGCTTCTTTAGTCTTATTTTCTAATGAAAATGCTTTGAGATTTCTTCATTCATTTTCATGGCAAATTTTTAACATGTTTTGGGCAAATCTGCTAATCATTTCTTTCTTCAAAAGTGGAACTTCCCCCCTGACAATGATAATGGTAATATGTTATTGACTCTTCAGCTCCTTTCATTTCTAGTCATTGCAAAAAAAAAAAAAAAAAAAAAGAAAAAAGAAAAAAGGGCAAAAATCTTTGGATAAGTAGGTTTGTGATAGGATTAGGTAGCTGATGTGAGAAGTATAGTGGTTGCCTATCCATTCTATAGTTATCATAACTCTTTCTTTCTTTTTCTTTGCTATGGCCTAAAGTATTTTCAACACATGGAAGACTGTCAACGCAACTACTGAAAATTGATGAAGCAACAAAAAAGATCTTATAATCTATTACTAATATATATATATATATGTATTCTTTTCTAAGGGAAATACAGTGAAACAAAGCTTCAGTGTGAAGCACCATGAAGCTGCTTTTTTTAATGTCCTTTTCAGTATATAAATACTGCTCAAAGGATATGCTAGGAACAAGGAATATTAGTATATTACACCATAAATGAAGTCAAAAGTACCTTTCTAATAATTTAAAAGGGATTTCTACATTGAACTCACTGTGTAGAATTGAAAACCAAATTGTACGTAGGAAGGGATGCAAAAACAAGGCTCGAAGGTTCTTGCAGAAGTACTTTTTAACACACA
>JAXGGT010000035.1:2302738-2312785 GCA_035583425.1 Marsdenia floribunda | reverse complement strand
TATACGGAAGTAATTAAAATAAGAAAAAAATTATAAAACATTGTCAAAGAAACATAAATAATTATAGCAATAAACTGGTAAATTTTCCTTTTGAATAATGACTATTTCTTTAAAAAAAATTATTTCTTTGAACAAATATCTTATTTTTTAAAAAATTAAATCAAATTCAAATATTTTTAGTATAAATAAAATTATAATAATTAACACTATATAAAAAAGGGGTTATTGAGACATATTTATTAAGGTATTTTAAAATTATAAGTTTTAAAATTTTTTTTATTACTACATATGTAAAAATGTCCTTAAAAATAAATATTTAGACAGTTATAAATGCCTTAATAAATTAAAAAAATGTCTCGAAAAGTTTTAATTTAAAAATTCAATTTTATTCATCCATAAAATTCTCTTTGAAGTTATTGAGACAATTAAAATTGAGACGGTTATATTTTTGTTGAAGCATTTATATCTAATGCATCAAAACAAGAAACGCCGTAATATATTATTCTATTGAGGCGCTTAAGAGCGTCCTAATAGTCCTTTTTTTTCTTGTAGTTTAAAAGATAAAAATGATTGAAAAAATACTCGGATAAATTATCTTTATAAAATTTTGACTCTTTTTTTTTTTTTTTTTTTTTTTTTTTTTTTTTGTAATTCTAATATTAAATGCAAAAAAAAAAAAAAATCAAATGAAAATATTTTTTTATCAAATTTAAAAATATGAAATTAATTTGATTTTTTTTTTTTTTAAATTGATAATATTTAACAAAAAAAAAAATTCTAAATAAATAATATTACATAGAGAATGTTACGGTAAATAACATTGCAATCTCACTTATGATTCGAGAGGTTATGAGTTCAAGATACCATAAAAGTAAAAATACCTCAAATTTTAAAAAGACAAAAAAACAAACATTGCAGTAAATTCCAGTGGATAAAAATTGGAGAATGCCCTCTAAAATGGAAGAGGAAAAATGTAGGATGAGGAATGGCAAGGACTGAAAAACTGGTCTATCTTGAAATAATTGCAGTTCTCTATCATTATTCCTCTTTTGAATTTAAACCAAATATATAAGAAATTCTATTTATTATTACTATTATTATTAAAATTCTTAATATGTTAATTATTTTTTTCCACAAACACAATCATAATTTTCTTTTCTTTTCTTTTCTTTTTTAGTAGATAGCGTTTCAATTAATAAATAATCAAAAATTGTAAATTTTTCTAATAAATATAATTAAAAATTCTTAAACATGTAAAATAAATAAATAATAAAATTTATATACAACTCAATTCATTCATACTACATAGTCTCGTCTATATAAGTAAACTTCATAAATTCAAGTTCTTTTAAAAATAATAATTTTATTATTAAAAAAATAATATATATTTTTGACTAAAATTAATAGTAATAAGAAAAAAAAAAAAAACACACACACACACACAAAACACATGACAAAACAAAATTGTGAGCAGTTGTCGGCAGTGGATATATATATATATATACGTGTATGTATGTATATATTCACTTCACTTTACATGAGAGAGAGAGAGAGAGAGAGAGAGAGAGAATTTATTTACTAGAAGAAAAAATAACAGTAACTAGTCTTTTAGGATTGAAAATACTTAATGCAAGAAAACAATTCTAAGTTCAAAGGACTTCCCCCAAGTGTAATGCATGGGGAATTTTCTTTTTTACTCTCTACTCTTAGTTCAAAACTCTTTTTTTTTTTTTTTTTTTCACCACCTACCTTAATATAATTCCGCTCAATTTCGTATTAATAAATATATTAAAAAAAAAAAAAAATAGTTCAGTGAGCTTCTCTTTATTTAAATATTTCTATTTAATTTATCAAGTTAGGTATTTTAGAATCGATTCACATCAAAATCATTTTACTTTATTTTAACTTTGTATTGTGATCTTAATCAGAGTTCTCCTTTTATAAGATTTTTTTTTCTGAATTAGTTCATAATGATACCAAATTATTTGAAAACATATGAAATATGAATAAGGAAAAATTGGTGAAATTGGTCTTTAATACTCATTCATGGCTTTGGTGTAATTGATCATTTATATATATATATATATATTTATTTAATGTCCTCAATGTATAATAAGTTGATACATTTGATCATTTTTTTTCACAAAATCTAATTATTTGGATGAGCCAAATTTTATGAAAGAAAAGACCAAATGTACCAATTTATTATATATTGAGAACCTATTTTATTAAATATAAAATAAAGAAAAGACTCCAACCACACCAATGATAAAAAAAATTGGATCCAAATCCACCAATTTTCCCATGAATAAATTTATAATATATTTTGTTTTACTTATGTAATTTGTAAATCCATATAATGCAAAATAATTTTGTGAATTGATGAAAACCAATCAAATGTTTAGAGAAATGGTAAGAAATTCGATTTCGATGTGACGACTCTTTTTTTTTTTTTTTTTTTTTTTTTTGTACTCTCTTATTATGTAAAGAAAACTCCAAAATGCCTTTATGATAATAGTTTTTTTTTTTTTTAAGTGATATTTTTAAATAGAGAAAGTACAAATATTTCCAAACGTTAATAAAAAAAAAAGAAAAGAATAGATATATATACATATATAGAAAAGGCAGGAGTATGATTAGAAAAGAACGTGATTTTAAAAAACAAAAAGCAAATATCAACGGTGGCTTAGTGGGGACGGGGCCAACGTTTTCCGTTAGGACTCACTTTTGGGCCGTCATTATTGCCACACTCAAATAACTGTTGACCCTATGATCTGTTCGCCTCCTTCCACTTGACGGCTTCCGTCACAAGACTATTGTGTATATATATATACCGTTCTAAGTTTCATTCTTTTGTTCTTAAACTTCACAATCCTCTCAATCCAAAACCTTCCACATTTTCTCTCTCTCTCTCTCTCTCTCTCTCTCTCTCTCTCTGTCTAGAAAAAGAAAACAGATACTTGTTTCTGCTATGCTCTTTTTGTGTGCTCAGTTTGAAATGGTTGCGTGAAGAAGAAGTCTGGAATCTCTGTGTTTTCTTGGAGAGATTCATTGTTTTTTTTTATCCCCTTGCTTTGAACCTCACTGTTCTTTTCTTGCTTCTGCCTGTATTTTTTTTTTTTTGTCCTAATTTTGTCTTCTTGATAATGGGAAAGAAAGATCAGTCCCAGAAAGAAAAAGAAAGAGTGGAAGCTGTGCTTCATCTCCTCAAGAAACAAGCCCCTCTTACTGTTAAACAGGTCTGTATATATATATACATACACATAGTAGAAGTTCTTCGTGACTAAACCTGAGAAAATTATAAGAGAATGTTGGATGATTCTGCTTGGGGTCTTTTTTTTTTTCTCTCTTTATTACAGTAGTGTGAAAGCTGTTCTTTGGAGGGTTCTTGACACATTTGAGAATATGTATATATATATATATGTGTGTGTATGTAAATATGTATGTATCTATGTATAAAAAAATTGGATAATTGGAAAGATCTGACTATATTTTGTGTACTTACGTGTTTGTTTGTTTGTTTGTACGTACTCAGAAATATGTTGTTCAGAGAGATTAAGATTGATTTGATTTAATGAACATGGCAGGAGAAGTTCAGCAACAATGCCTGTGTTGAGAGGTTTCTCAAGTCAAAAGGTGATAATGTGAAGAAAGCTGCTAAGCAGTTGAGAAGCTGCCTAGCATGGAGGGACTCTATAGCCACCGGTAAATAAAAAACCCCATAGAAAATTCACCTCAATTCTGAAAAAAAACCTCTCTTTTTTCCTTTTGTTTTTTTGTTAGTCTACGTTTCCTCTTTATTTCTCTTTTTGTTTTTGGTTTTTACTCTTGTAAATCTTTTGCTTTTTCCTGTTTCGGTTTTGTTAATTTTTTTTTAAAAATAGTAATAGTCCGTTAAAGTAAATTATCTCCAAAAAGAACAAAAGTTCGATCCTGCAGCTGATCACTGTTTTTCATGGTGGTGGCTGAATTTGAATTTCGATGTTCAGATCATCTCATCGCCGATGAGTTTTCTGCTGAGCTCGCCGATGGTGTAGCTTATGTCGCCGGCCACGACGATGAATCAAGACCTGTTATGGTAAATCTTTACTACAACTACTATTATACATATATATATATATATTCATCAGTGTCTTAAAAACCCATAAATATTTACTGGAAGAAACCAATAATATTAATAATAAAAAAAAAGTTCAAATTTTTTAATTTCTTTTTTTCCCCCATATTTACACAGATTTTCCGGATCAAGCAAGATTACCAGAAATTTCATTCCCAGAAACTGTAAGTGCTAATGCAGCATATACCCAGAAAGGAAAAATGAAATCTTTGTTCAGTTTGATGATCTTTTTTTTTTTTTTTTTTGATAAGTTCATTTTGATGATCATTTTTTCTTTCCCCCTTTTTCCTGGTGAACGATTTTTATAGGTTTACTCGTCTGTTGGTTTTCACACTGGAAGTGGCTATTCAAACTATGGCGAGAAATGTTGAACAGTTCATCATTCTCTTTGATGCCAGTAAGTCTTCTTTAATTTCTCTCTCTCACACACACCGACACAGTAATATTTCAAGAATCCCACTTTTTTTTTTTTTTTTTTAAATTTTTTTTTTTTTTTTTATTTCTTACACCAAATCAAAAAAGAAGGAAAAAGAAAGAATTCTCTGAGTTTTAGGCAGTCCATTGAGGGACATTCCATTCCGATTGCTCCCTTTACTTTTAATTAAAACAGTGTTTCAAGAACCTCAAAAACACGCCCTTCAGCCTATCTTTTTTTCTCAATAACTTTCCACCTAGCTAGCTAGCCAGCCATCTCTCTCTTTCTCTCTCTCGCTCTCTGGGCTTTTCTTTAAATTTCCCATGTCACGCCTAATGACTAAATTAATTTTCTAATATAAAACAATGCTGATGGTGACTGTGCCTCGTAGATTTATGTCGGAGAAGAAGAACACTCTCTCCCCCCCACCCCCCTTTTGATTGGTTGCTGCAGACATATTGCCCGGAGTGCCCTTGCGGTGTCATTATCAAAGTTTCGTAATTGTAGGGGTATTTGATGTCATTCTCTTTAGTGCAATTATGTAGATGTAAAAGTGCCAAGAATTCTACTTTTCCTACTCTTGTCAGAGTAATCCAGAATCCAGAAGAAGAAGTATATATATATACACAAAGCTATCAGCACAGTTGTTTGAAATTTTCCCGTAGCTTTTTTTGATAAATTAATTATTATGATAATTGATTGGGAGTCAAAAAAAAAAAAAAAAAAAAATTGCAGGCTTTTTCAGGTCAGCTTCAGCTTTTATGAACATTTTATTGGCATCCCTCAAGATTTTAGCAGATTACTACCCTGGACGACTTCACAAAGCTTTTGTCATTGACCCTCCTTCTCTTTTCTCCTACCTTTGGAAGGTAACTACTAATTATTATTATTATTATTATTAACAACATTCTTGGTGATGATCCCATGTGAAGGAGCCCCCCCTTCTTAACTTTTTTTCTTTGGACATGCATAGGTTTTTGAGGTTCGAACAGTACCACTGAATGTTATAGTAGAGATCTTGGTTATTGAATTCAGACGACAATGAATATGACAAATCGTGTAGTGGCAAATCTCAGTATGTGAATCCTGTTTTTAGGAAGCTATTGGACATAAAAAAAAGACTTCGTTTTTCTATAGGGTTTCGAATAATTTCAACTACCAAATTAATTTGTGCTTCTACTTGTCTGAATTCATAGTATAGTAGACGATGAATAGGACAAGGTTAGGAATTAAGAACGCCATGTGTCCGTGGGCTTCTTTTCCTCTTATGATTTATTTATTTATTTTTTTTCTTTTGAAAAATTTTAGGGTGTGAGGCCATTTGTGGAGCTATCATCAATGGCAATGGTGGTATCATCACTCGACTTTGAAGAGTCGTTGGAGTTCAACGACTTCAAATCGTATCCTCGAGCCTCATCCCTCCGATTCGATCCATCATCGACGGCTAAGATCGGTTCATGCTCATCCTCAAGATTTTCCTTCACGGTTTCTCACCATTTTGACTCACTCAAACCTTGGCATCTCACGCTGACCGACACGTCATCATCCAAAGTCGGCCCAACTCATCCGTCCCAATCCCCATCCCTACTGGGCCCGTCCCTCATCTCACCACTGAACGCAAGATCCTTCTCTTTCGCGTCGCCGGTCGCCAGAACTCCACCTTGCCACATCGGCAACGTCCCCGTCCGCAGAGGATTCTTCCCCTCGACGCCCATGCCGCAGAAAACACAGAGATTCGATACCTCCAGCGTCAGAACACCAAAACCTTCGTTCTTCCAGTCGCCGGCTGTATTCTTCAGGAAGGAATGCCACGTCAGCAAGGCGGAAAAGTGTCGGGAGTCGTTCCTCCCATTCTTGAAATTCTATCGTCGGCCGTACGACGAGATGACTTACCGTTCAAAAATGAGACCTCCGCTCGGTGGACTCATCTCCATCGTGTCTCCTCAGCTCAAACGAAGACATATATCTGTTTCTCAACGATTTTGATTGAGAAAAAATAAATAAATAAATATATATATATATATATATTTAATTACTATAATTAAGTACATATTAGTGCTACTATTTACTCTTATGATGAGTAATAATTGATTTATTAATTTTCTTTATTTCCAATGTCAAAGTGAAATTATGGGGGCATTATATATTATAAGTACTTACTTTTTTTTTTTTTTTTTTTTCTGGGGTTTCCAGTACAAAAAACTCCAATGTTAAAATAAAACTAAGTTGACTTATTAAAAGCTATTAAAGTATGGATTAATATGCTTTTATAAGCAATATATTTTAAATTTTCAATGTGGGATAAGTGAGCTTCTATGCTTTATGAAGAAAAACTAAAAGTGATTATATATATATATATATATTAGTGAAAAATAAAAATAAATTTAAAAAAAAAAGAAAATAAAAACGAAGAAAGTGTTAATATGTAGTGATTTGCATGCATGAGAGAGAGATGAGTAATTCTGAGATAAACAAATAGACAGCGTGCAAAGTGGGATGTGAAATGTCGAGCTACTCTCTAATGTTTGTCTCATTAATTTGGTTTATAATGGCAATGGCAATGGCGGTGGTGTGTGTGTGTGTGTGTTACAAAATTAAAGTCTTCATCATCACTTCGGGTCGTGGGATGACAGTATATATATATATATGCATAGGAACCAGAAAGCGTGGTCGAAACGGTGAACATATATCATTCATTAACTCAAAAACATCTTCCTATATGTACCTAATTAAGAACATGATGATGATGAGATCGAGCCCAAGTTATTATGAATCTTTTCAACTGAGCTTTTGATTCTTAGTAATTTCAAGATTTTCTTTTTCTTCTTGATGTGAAGTTTCCCATGCTCTTCTTTCAAGAACATGATGAGCCAAATCCGGGTTTTGTTTTTGTGTTTTTTTTCTTTTTTTTTTTTGCAATTACACTTTGTACATATTTTATTTATATGTGAAGTTATATATTTACTCATTGAGAATTATAAGAGCATACTATTCGTAGATACTTTTATATAATTTATTAAAGTAAAAAAATTTAATTTTAATTGATTTTAAAAACGACTTTATATCTTATTAATTTAATGAGAGATCTTGTATTCGATTCATTTTAGGGATAGTATCCTACCTTATTTATTTATACATAGTTGTGAGTCTATTTGTCAAAGATGATTATTTTGATTCGATAAGAGGATAAGTAGAAAAAAGAAAAAAGAAAAAAGAAATGGAGGAAACAATTTGTTAATAAATGAAGAATTAAGGGTCACTTGGGTTTGGACTTGGTAACTTCATCCCTTTCTTTAAAGAAGAACAAAAAGATTCGCAACTTTGAAAAGGTAGGTTTCTATACTATTTTGTATGCTAGTTTTTGTATTTGTTAATCAGTCAAAATATAATTTTTTTTTTTTTTTTTTTTTAAATTAGTGTTGGTATCAACAATGGCAGAGCTTTGATGTAGAATATGTGTCTTTGTGCTGTTGTTTGAGTGCAAAAGTCAAATGTACATATATATATATATATTATCAAAGAGAAAAAGCTCAAGAATAAGATACTACTTTTATATATATTATTCTGAGAGAGAGAGGGAGAGAGAGAGGGAGAGAGAGAGGAAAAAGAATTATATATATATATATATATATTTATGGTGGTGTGATATAGGGTAGTATTGGAAATTGAGATTGCACATACATATATGCGGGGCATTTGTACATGCAATAAATGAATATATATATGTATATATATAAATGTTTGTTTGTCCTTGAGTAATCGAGGTTCTGAGAAAAAGGGGCTGACCCAATATTACTATTTCGTTCGTAACTTAATTGTTTGATTCACTTTAACCTCTGAAGTTTTGTTTGTTTTTTAGTTTTTGTTCAATTTTGATATCGACAAATTGGGTTCTGTTTTGTACCAATCCTTGTTTTCTAGCATTTGGATACATAAGAGTTGTACTATGTATGTATATATATATACACACACTTACTTCGTGAACAACTCGAGTAGTCTTCTTTACTTTTATTAAAAAAAAAAAAAAAAAAAAAAAAGTTAGATTTAGTTCTCAATCTTCTAATTATTAGTGTAATTATTTCGTTTTTTATTTTTTATTTTTTATATAGTGAGCATGTATATTTGATAATTTTCTTTATAAAATTTTACTTACTCGAATAATATAGTTGTCTATTATACATTAGAGATTTAATAAATAAATAAAAAAAAAAAAATCAAACACACCAAAGTTATAAATATTAGAACCAAATCCCCCAATTTATTATTATTATTATTATTATTATTATTATTATTATTTTCTTCTTTTCAAATCCATGTATATCTTTGCTTTTGGTTATCTACACGAGATAGGAAGTGATGAATCATCAACTGCAAAAATGTAAGTCGTGAATTGATGGATGAATCAGGTGGTGGTGGTGGTCAACATTGAACAGTACCCATTTTTAAACCCTAGTTTATTTTATACAACATTTAAAAAAAAAAAAAAAAAAAACATCATTATCTAATTAACGGTCGTGTATTGTAAATAATTAAAATTGCTTACGGAATTAAAAATGAAAAACCATGATTTTATAGTTTGCATTAAGAAATTATTTAAAACATTAATAAAAATAAGATATATGTTAATTTAATTAATTTAAAATTAATACAATTATATATATATATATATATATATTTAATTAATTAAATATTTATAATTTTATTTTAAAAAAATAAAAATTATTTGTATGTAGAGAATATTTTAAGAAATTTAACGTTTATCCCATGCACGTCTATTGCTCAACTTATACATATTATATATCATTTAGACATTTTTAAATTATTAGGAAGTTAATTATTATTATTTTGCATGTAGTGAACATCTTTTATTTTTTTATTTTTCTACTTTTAATATTATTTAATTTTAACCTTTTTGCGTTATAAGTGAATCTGAACTTGTCTTGATTTTACTATATTAAAATAAATGGAATCTTATAAGTTTAGCTGTGTGCTGTTTGAATTGGTCCATCCGAATAGAGATGGTGGTGGTGGGGATTTGATGCCCTGGCTCTCCCTCAGCATTTGGTACTGTTTATTTGTTTATTCTCTCTCTCTCTCTCTCTCTTGGCAGATTGAACTCCCTGTGGACTTTTGTTCTACGTAATTGAAGGTATGGATGGAGCGAGTCCTTTTAATTATATTATGTACTTGATGAGAAATCTTGATCAAAAGAGTTCTTGAGAGGAACTGGAATTATGAGTTTTCCTTCAGGTGCATTTTCATTGATGTCAGTTGCTTTTTACACACCCAGAGACACACACACACACATATATATACATATAGATATCCAGATTCCTGACTTTTTTCGAGTCACAAGAAAAGATATGGGTTCAGGTTTTTTACTGTGCACTTACTTCATCATCCAGTACCACTGCATGCCCTAGTTTTATCTACCAAGGGCATGCATTTTGGGGTGGGGTGGGGTGGGGGTGGGGGGGGGGGGGAATCTTTTTTATTATTTTATTTTAAAAGGTGT
>JAXGGT010000035.1:2285910-2302638 GCA_035583425.1 Marsdenia floribunda | reverse complement strand
CCCCCGCCCCCGAATCTTGTTTATTATTTTATTGTAACAGGTGTACTAAACATGACTTGAACTTATTTATTAGATTATAAGTATGATTGTTATTAATTGAGTTAGGCAATTTTATCATGAATTCAAGTTATATAATGAAAGAAAATTTGTAATTTGAAAAAAAAAAAAAAAAGGATAAGAGTTTGGTAAAAGAACGAATTTCAATTTCAAAGGGAACGTTACTTTCAGGATTGGTGCAGTTTTTCTACATGTATAGTTGAACTGCTACTTCAAGAAGAAAAGAAAAACTGTTAAAACTTTCAAATTCATCAGAGAGAAAATTAGCAATAGTTTGGAATGATATGTAGTTTTTCTCTACTGCATTTTGTCTCTTTATGTTTGAAAAAACAAGTAGTATAATTTTTGATTGATTTATATGATTTTGAACTGATTATAACTCAATTTGTTCCACTACGGAAAGAGAGAGAGAGAGAGATATGGGACCTAAACAACCTTGAGTCCGAAACTCACCATTGACTTCATAGAAGGAATTTCTTTGTCACATTTCTTGTTATCCTCATAACACGATTATATTTTGTAATAGTGTAACGGGGAGGGTAATAAGAAATATTATAAAACATCTTTATATCTCTAACTTCGTAAGAGTTTGGAGATAAAATCACGTTTAATTTTTATTTGAAAAAAGATTTCACTCTAACTCTTAACATAACGCTCGTGTCAAGTATACATTGGTGTCAAATGTCCATATATGTTAATAAAATTGTTACTAATACGTAGGGGTGACAATATCTAGCCTGACACAAAATTAACAGGTTAGTTTTGAGGATAAACTGGTTTGTATTGAAGCGGGTCAATCCATTTAGATGATAATCATGTTTGAATTATAAACGGGTTGAACTCGCATAACCCGTTTCCAATCCGCCTAACCATTTAAACAATAATTAATTTTTTATTATTCTTTTTAATTATATATTCTAATTCGTTATTAAATGATTTAATAATTTTTATTATTTTTAAATTTTAATATTTTATATATAATTAAATTACAAAATGTTAATATTTTTATAAGTTAAATAGGTAAATAATCGAATTGACACAAATAATTTTTATATCGTGTTTGAATTTAATTTTTTTGTGTCATTTTAAATTAGTATCAGATTCGAGTTGACAAGTTAAATATAATTAATTTAGACAGGATTACCACCCTAAGTACTAATACACATGAACTTGTTACAACTCGCACATAAACATATACATTGTCAAAGCTTTCTGGCAACGTTAGGAAAGGTTTGTCTCTTATCAGACATCCTCGATTGGCCGTAATTTGTTTAAATTTGACTTGAGTTCGATCAGCTTATAAGGCACAACAAAACATGCATATTTTCAAATCGCTTGGACTTTTTAATGGGGAAAAAGGATGAGAGATGTTGAAGATAAACCCATAAAATATATAATAACAAAAAGGGGTAAGTAATATACATATATATATATATATTCACATGGGGTCTATATATGTATGTATAGTCTCTTGTGATTATTTTGACTATTGCTTAGCATAATTTCTATGGAGAAGTGGTGAAATTTCAAAGACATAAAAAAAAGGGAAAAAGGAAAGACACAATGTGGTGTGGGAGACTCTTTGAGTATTATTATTTTTATTATTATCAACATATATGCTTTTTTTGGTGGGATCCCATGCACGTTCTTGATGTTTTTTTTTTTTTTTTTCTCCTTCTTTTCCCACCTCTTTCGAAACCTTTGTTTGCCTAATGAGCTTTACTTTTGATAACTAGGAATTTTGCCGTTGCTCCAATAATGATTGAATGATAACTTAGGTTGATTTCTAGGTTTACTTTAACACCCTTTTAATTTGAATATTTTCTAACATCTAATACTTTAAATATTCTTTATATATCTTTTGACATGACACAACATATCTGATATATATTATCTTGTGGTATTCAATAATTATTTTAGGGTTCGACCTTTTTAAACATATGCGTATGATTTATAATTTAGATAAGTATATAAATTTAAAATTGACACTAATGCAGATAATTGAACCTTTTAAAGGAATTTTTCCAAGTCAACAAATTTTTTTTTTTATAAAAAAAAATATGTAAAGTTTCGATGTAGAATATAAATGAGTGTTTTTTATAAAAATACTATAATACCCTTGTTTGAGAATGGACTCAGATGTTACATGGGTTTCTTGCTTTAATTTTGGGCTGTGATTATGAATTTTGCGGAAAAAAAAAAAAAAAAAAGGATAATAATTATGTGAAGAATTTCGAAAAGCTAAAAAGGATTTAATTGCACCCATCAGAGGTACCCAAACACAGGTTGGGGACTTCACTGTTCTAAGCCCAGAAACAGTTGTCCATGCACATTAGAGATACTCAAAGACTGGTTTGCAGTTACCCCAAAGTATAATGGCCCATACATATATCAGATCCACTCAAAACTCAAAAGTCTTGTCCCAGGCTTTCCATATCTAAAAAGCCCAAGGAACGAAAGCCCAGAAATAAGCTCCTCAGTTCTCCATTGTATGTCCTTTTGAAAGCCTATTTGTCGGTCCCCAAGCAATTAACGCCGGGTTGCCATTATGAATCTGGTAGTACTTACAGTCAATTAAGTACTATCATTTTTAGTGTATCAAATGAAATTTTTATGACAATTTAAAAAAAATAACAATTTATCAATAAATAAGAATATGTGCATGTATAAATATAAAAATTTAAGCTATGTATTTGATGCAATAATTAGACATTTAAGAAAGATTTTTCTAAAAATTGGATAATTTCTCCAAAAATACTTCAATTTGATTTTGATTTCTTTTCTTGTAAAACAAAAGTCACCGCGTCAAAGTGGTGGAAGATCCCGAGGCTCCTTCTATGCTTTAGTTAACAATGGATAAAAATGTCAAAATAAATAGTCAAAGTCTGAAAGTTCAAATCAACGTACCTTTTTTAAGCACAAGTACAAATATAAATATGTTAACATTGGAAAAAAAGCGTATAAAGATACAACGTGGGCTAAATAAAATTTCTTTATGTAAATACCAAAATAATCTTGTTTATTTATAGTTGATCTTCTGACCTTACTATCTCCTTGGGCTTTTATTACCAATATTATATCTAAAACAATATATATATAGAGAGAGAGAGAGAGAGTGTGTGTGTGTGTGTGTTTGTGTGCTATGAAATATTTGAATGGGCAATTTAGAACTTGTGAAGGAGTTCAAATGTGGCGAAGAAGGTATGTAATTGATGGAGTACAAGTTAAAGCATAATTTGAAGAATGTTAACCAAATTTCCATGTATATATATATATATATATATATATATATATTTGTATATCTAAATATACACAAGAATTTTTTGTTTAAAAAAAAAAAAAATCCAAAGAAAAACTATATATTACTGAAAATAAAGTAAAAGTTTATAAAATTTTGACATGGAAATAGTTATATTTATCATATAAAATATTATTCTTATTAAAAAAATAAACTTAAATATTATGTAAATTTTATTTCAAATATAAATTATTATTATTATCAAAATATAAAATAAATTAAAAATTTATTTTGAATTTAAGATTTTTTTTTTTTAACACAATAAAAATATTTTTTTATAGATCTTAGAAGTCATGAGTTCGAGATATGTTAGAAGTAAAAATACCTCAAAATTCAAAAAAAAAAAAAAAAAGTAATTGATAGTGAGATAGATATATATATTTTGAGGGGGTGGGCGTGGAGGGGGACCAAGATTTAAAGTTTCTCGTGATGGAAGGGACTGGAAAGGTCAAGGGAGGAAAGGGGAACATAATGATACAGACCAATGTATATATAATATAATATATATAATATACATATATACAAACAGACAGCTTGGTGCATATAAGATAATATAAGGGCAAAGGAGATAAAAAAAAAAAAAAAAAAAAAAAGGAAAGCAAAGGCTTTCCAATTTCCATCTTTATGGCTGGCATGACAATAAAAAAACACAATAGAGGAATTAATGGATCACATATGCTGATAAAGACTCAGATTTTGTTCTGTCTATGATGTCCTTTCGCACCTTTCTTTATATATATATATATATATTATATTATATTCTCGTATTACATTAGTAATAACAATATTATTTATATAATTATAAAAAAAATTATGAATTTAAATTATATAGTTAAGATGATGTAGCTCAATTGATATCAACCTTACTTATGTTTCAACAGATCATGAATTCGAAATATGAAAAAAGCAAAAAATTACTTCAAATTTTCAAAATATATATAATATTGTCTTTAATATGTATCAAAAATTTTGTTAGTTATTTCAAAAATTTTATTAATATTTTAGATAAATAAGTTATTTATATATATATTTATATATTATTATTATTATTTGTAGTTATACAGTTGCTCAATTGAAATTATTACATTATCAATGACATAATGTTTAAAACTAAAGACTATAGATTTGAAGACAAGTTGTTTGACGATCTCTCTTGGTTGTATTTCTGTAATTGTTTTTCTAGGAAAGAGGAAAAAAAAAAAATAATAAATTATGGAGGGGAGTATTTATATATATATATATATATATATATATATATATTACTATTTTAAATATGTATTATTTAAAAAGTGTAATAAGTTCAAGTCATATTAAAGGCGTAAAAATTGTTTTATTTTACTAAATAGATAAGAGTAAATACAAAATTAAATTTTCTTCTGATTATACGAAACATAGTGATTTGATATTGATATATAATATAAATATATTAAAATTTATGTGTCTTTTTAGAAATTTATTTATTTATTTCTTTTTCTTTGCTTAGTGTACGAGATGTTTTGAATGAATCTCAATAACGGATGGTATTTTAAATTCTTCCTATATTTAGACTGCTTCCTATCCGATTCGAGTATAGGTCTCTTTCAATAAATAAGTTTTAATTTTAAGCTTTTAAATAATTACAAATATGAATGTAATTTTAAATTCGTAACCGTATTTAAGTTAGAATGACACTTTACTAACTCACCTATGTTATGAGTGATAAAAATCCATTCTTGAAGGAATGTTTTTGTCTCACACAAACAAAAACTTTTTGACCCCCCAAGAAGAAAGTCTGATTGAACACACACACACACACACACAATATATATATATATATATATATATGTATGTATGTATCTTACTGTTATATTATTATTACTGAGATTATATCTTCATCCAGAAACTACAAAAAACACACTTCTCCCTTGCAATCAATATATACTATCTCCGCCATAGTTTCTGTCCCCAAAGCATTTCCCTCCTTTTGCTCTTTTCTCTAATTCGTTTCTACTCAACCCTACCTAGATTTAGGGCTTTTATTTTACTTTTAAATTTTAAATTTTTACTTCTAATATAATTCCACCTCATAACCTTTTAAATTTATTTCTTTTTTAGTTACTTAAAATTACTATTTTATCCTCACTTGTCTTAATTTACTTGTCAAAAAATTATAATTATTCAAAAAGTATATAAATAATTTTTATATTGGTTGAGATTTATTGAAAGTTATTTTTATTTACTTTAAAAACCATATATATATATATATATATGTTTCAGTCATGCCTATAAATTAAACTAGATTAGTGAACTGGTTGGTTAGGATGAAAAGCTTAATTAATCTTCTCTAAATTATTTTGCTTTATACAAAAAGGTTACATATATATATGTGTGTGTGTGTGTGTGTATGTAATTGCCATTATCTATTAGTGAACTCTCTACTATTGTATTGAATAATTATATATATATATACTTGATTGTCAATAATAGATTGCAAAAGCTTTGCATTTCTTTACTGTTTTTTTTTCCTATTTCATTTTAGATATTTTATGGGTGATATTGCAAAAAAAAAAAAAACAAAAAGGCTGTCTTTTGCTCTTTTTCACTTTTGTAACTGTACAAATTTGTTCAAACAACAAATAGATTAAGCTTAATTCGTAAAAATTAAAAAAAAAAAATAATAAAGAAAAATTCTTTTTTAGGTTTTGCCAAATGTTTTTACATTAATATTTGACTAAAAAAATGAGTCAAAAAGATTATATAAAGTAATATTACATTATAGTATTAATCCCAAATATAGATAAAACTAAAACGAAAAACTATCATGATTCTTAGTTCTTATATATATATATTTTTTGCCCCCAAACATTTCCTACTTTAAGTTGGATATTAATAGACTTTTGAAATTAGTCTATAAACCTAAGTAAATAAAAAGAAATTTAGACAAGTTTTTCAATTAGGGTTTTTTTTTTTTTGTATTTGTGTTCCACTGTTGCTTGCATGCCATGGATATATAGAAAAACAGACAAAAGACTAAAAAAGCTCTTAAAGAGTTGATATATGATTTCAATGTCAAGAAATTTGTGAAGTAAAATTTACTCAAAGGCTATATATATATATTTTTTTTAAAAAAATTTGAGGCATTTTTCACTATATATATAAAAAAAAAAGCTATTAAAACATATTTATTAAGGCATTTTAAAATTACAAGTTATAAAATCATTCTGTTACTACATATATAAAAATGCCTTTAAAAATAAATATTAAAACAATTAAAAGTGCCTTAATTTATTAAAAAAATACCTCAAAAAGTTTAAATTTAAAAATTCAATTTTATTCATATATAAAAAGATATTGAGGCCGTTAGAGTTGAGGTGCTTATGTCTTTGTTAAGACATTTATATTAAGTGCATCAAAGCAAGATCTGCCTTAATAGTCCATTTTTTTTTATAGTGTTTGTTTTTATCGTGTCTCAAACTCATAACCTCTCAAATTATAAGTGAAGTTGTTATCCACTAAGTTATACCGTCTTGACATTATATATATATATATATGTATGACGAAGGGGCAAAAAAAAAAAAAAAAAAAATGTAAAAGGAAAAGGAAAAGGGGCTGGGTTATAGGTATCTCTATACTATTATTCTCATTGGATCCTACTTTTGGGAAAAGTATGGTAGTGGTTCAATTGACCATTTGCATTTCTCATAATTTTGTTGCCCGCACGCATTGGCTTGTGTTACGCACACGCTTCACAAATATATGTATGTATATGTGTGTGTGTTAAGGTATATGTTAAAGTGTAGTTCACTCAATAACATCACTTATAATTTAAGAAGTTATAAGTTTAAAATACGTTAGAAATAAAAATACTTCAAAATTTTCAATATATATATATATAAATTGATTTGTTGGTTCAAGTGATAAGAAATTTAATTTTTTTTAATTAAAATATTGAATTCACATTTTGTATATAAAGAAATAAGTAATTATGAGAGACTTTTTCTCTCTTGAAAAAGTTCAATTATAGATTATTAATCCAAATTTAAAATGATTATCCAATATATTAGAATATTAAAACAATATACATATATATATATATATATATATATATTGATTTTTAGATTGAAAAATTCACTTGTATCTTTTCATACATGGTTTAGTATTACAATAGTTATAATCTGTTGAAGTGTTATGTTATTATGAGATAACGCGGTGAAAGAGTCTATTATTCAATAATAATGTAATAATTATAGAAATATAATTAATATACTAAATAATATATTAGGAAATTCTAAATGTAAAAAATTGAACAATTCATTCTTCTTAAATTATTTATAATTAATTATTTTCTCTAATTTTAATTTTTTTTCTTAAACAAAATGTAATCATATTATCTTATTCATGTACATATTATGACAAAAAATACATGTAGGACACCTATTGGCTATACTAGTTTTATAGGTGCATTGAAAATATTGATGGTCTAGGTTTTAGGGATCATTATACTAGTTCAAGAAAATGCCAAAATTTGGATTCATACATGGTCTTCCTAGTTTTTTTTTTTTCTTTTTTTCTTTTAAAAATAATTATATATATTCAATAAAACCTTTTTTTGTTTTTGTTTTTTGTTTTTAAATATATATATATATATATATAGTAATACTCGAAAGACATAAAATTAAAAAGAAGGGGAAAATAAAATTTAAGTGAATTGGCTTTATACATATATATATATATATATATATATATATTTACTTACTATATTTTTTATGTGACGCAAAATGAGTTATTGATTTTTATTTTAACTTTTTAACTTATTAAATTTTTTACATAATATAAAATAAGTTTTCATTTTTTATTATATAATTTTTTAAGTCATTAAACTTTTTACGAGTAAATAAAAAATATCATTTTTCATTAAAAATTATAGAAGTTCAAAGATACGAATAATTTAAAAATATTGAAGACCTATTTTATCACCCTATAAAAAAATTTAATAACTTAAAAAGTTACAAATAAAAACATTATTATAAGTAAAAATAAAAACTCATTTTGTATTATATAAAAAATTTAATGAGTAAAAATAATATTTTATCATAAACTAATAAAAATGGTCACTACAAATGTAAAATTAAAAATATGAGACAAATATATGTAATATTATAATTCAACTATTAAGTAAGTAGTTGAGAGATTAGACAAAGTTTGGTAAGGAATGGATTTGCTTCTTTGAGGCCAACATGACATGACATGACATAACACTACTTTATTTCTAGTTGTGATCTCATAGCTTGATGGTCATGTGCATGCACGCATGATTTGTTTCACCATCGAAATCTTCACTTAGATTTAAGAATGATACATATATATATATATATATATATATATATATTGTGTGTGATATGATCGCATTTTTGGAATCGGTTCATAATTATTAGGGCAACTTTGTTATGCTTTTCCAAAAACAAAGAAAAGAAGTGCAAGACTATTATCCAATTCCAAATACATCAAGAACACTAATAAAAGAAGAAAGAATTATAATTCAGTCATTAATATATGTATATATAGTGAGAGAGAGAAAACAAGAATTTGTAAGAGTATTTGAATCTTTTAAAGATAATTTTTTTTTCCTTAACATATTTTATTACTGTCATGACTCAAACTCATAATTTTTTAATTATAAATAAAGATGATTAACCAATTAAATTATATCTTATTTGAGATGTTATTTTCATCTTTTGGTTCTCCAAGCATGCAAAAAGACAGAAAATTTAAAGACTCAGGTGAGTTGATAATGTGCTTTTTTTTTGCTTAAGTGAGATCATGAGTTTGAAACTGCACTTACATATGCAGTCGTTTAAAAAATTTGAGGCTAGAACTTACCTCCTACAAGGGACTTACTTTATTCAAGCAGGAATTAATCTGAATGCAAACATGATTTAAAAATGTTGCTCATAATTGAAACTCATTTTAAAACACCTCCTGAACAGAGAAAACAAAGGGGGAAAAGCACAAGTGAGAGTCATTCTAACGCTTTTGGCCTTTGGCTGTGAAACTTTTCCTAGACCCGCAAAATTGCTCCTAATATAACGCACCACTTGTCCTTTCCTTGAAACACTGTTGATTGAATTCCTAGTACTTCAAATCCATTTCTTGCTAATTCCCTTTCCCCACTTCAAATTTCATCATTCCAAAGAAATATCACAATTAACAGTTTCAATCAATAACAAAATGTCCCAAGATTTATTTATTTATTTCTTTCTTTCTTTCACCTTCACAATAAAACTATCAATCAAAAACAAACATCAAATAATATGATTTATAATAACAATAAAGGCATAAAAATAAATAATACGAAACACCAAAAATTTTTAAAGTCGAAAAAATTTAAGATGAAAAAAACTATGAGATCTATTTTAAAAAATCTTCATTGTCAAAGATAATAAGAATATACAATATTTTCTAAATAATACTACGGATAAACCATTATAATTGTCTCTCAAATAACAATAATAATACATAATAAATTTGGAAGGATATTACATAATGAAAAAATAACAAAAATTAAATTAATAAATAAATAGAAATTAATGAGGAAATAGAGTTACACCATGTCTAGCTAAAATGAGACTCTAAACCATCAACTTGGGGTTAGTTGAAGTGATTCGCAACTTCATTCTGTTTAAGCGAAGGATTCGAATTCTCATGTATGCAGTTATTCCAATTGGGAGCTCACCTATCATTGTCAAGTTTACTACCTAAGACGACCAATGAATTAGTCAAATATAATATGATTAAAAAATATATTTCTATTGTATGGAGCCCACTTAGATACTGTGGCCGGTGACATAAAAAAAAAAAATGGGACTCCAAACCGCGTACCAATCAAAGCTTTAAAATTCAGCCTCACTTCTCGCGGCACTTTTTCACTTCTGTAAAAGACCCGAGAACCCCTTTTTCCTTTCCCCTTTTTTTTTTTTTTTTTGTTTTTTTAAGTTATGGGCCAGCCAAATGGGCTGGACCCAAACCCAATATCTTTAAACATAACACAACCTCTATTTACAAAAAAAAAAAGAAAAGAAAAGATAAAAACATAGCTTCCTCTCCATATATCCTCCTCTTGCTTCAGAAAGATTGGTTCTTGATTTCAACTTATTCCAGTTGATGCAATTATTTCAAGGGGTGTCCTTCCTCTCTCTCTCTCTCTCTCTCTTTTTTTTTTTTTTTTTAAAGAAAAAGAGAGGTTTGAGCAGGAGTGGATTGTGTTGTGTTTGTTTTTACTCTTGGGGGACTTTTTCTTGAATGTGCTGAGAAATGAGGGATTTTCCGTCCTGCTTCGGTGAGAATGGTGTTCAGGTTGCTGATGCTTCTTGTTCAAGTGGTGGTGCAGCGGCAGGAGGAGGAGGAGGAGGAGTAAGTAAAGCATCCCAGAATTCGGTTACTTGTGTTTACCAGTGTAAATTGCTTGGTAAGTCTTGTCTAATTACTATTGTTTGGAGCAAGAATTTGATGGGTCATTGTCTGAGTGTAGAAATAGATGATTTGTCTCGTCAATGCCTCTGTAAAGTTGATGTGAAGCCTTCTCTGTTCTCTAAAAGAAAAGGGTCCAAGTGTTTTGAAGTGAATTCTGCTAACAAAATTGACATCTTCTGGGACCTTTCTTTTGCGAAATTTGGATCTGGGCCAGAGCCTCTGGAGGGTTATTATTTAGCAGTTGTAGTCGAGGGGGAGTTGATTTTAATTGTTGGGGATCTCAGGAAAGAAGCTTTCAAGAAAACTGGTGCATCCTCTTCCCTCTCATCAACTCCTCCACTCTTCATCTCCAAGAGGGAACATATTTTTGGGAAGAGGATCTACGGCACCAAAGCCCAATTCTCTGACAATGGCCGGATTCATGACCTTAAAATCGAGTGTCATACAAATAATGGCATTGATGAACCTTGCCTTGTGATTAGGATTGACAGTAAACCAGTAATGCAAGTGAAGCATCTCAGGTGGAAATTCCGCGGAAACTACACCATTTTGGTTGATGGCCTCCCTGTTGAAATTTTCTGGGATGTTTATAACTGGTTGTTCACTACCACATGTCTTGGAAGTGCTGTTTTCATGTTTCAGACTTGTTTGTCACCGGAAAAGTTATGGACAACCCAAACACTGTCAGATCTCTCCTTACTTCCTTGTTGGCCTTCCTCACGAGATGCTAAGCAGCAGCTACCACCAGGTCTTGGTTTCTCTTTGATGTTGTATGTCTGGAAGAACGAATAGCCAATTATTCTTCTTTAATTGCTAACAACAAAAGGTTTTAGTAATTACATGAAGTCCAGAGTTCATCTTCAATGGAGTCTTACATTGGATATATATATACACACACACATACAGTCCATCAATTCTTGAACATATTTCTTCCTCCTGGAATATGGTCCCCAGAAAAAAAAAAAATGAAGACTTGATTGTCATTATTGTTTCATTCTCTTGTTTCTCATATGCACAGCATAACTAATTAAAATATATGAAGTTTAGCATGAAAAGCTTTGCACGAACTCTTATTCAGTGCATTTCATCCGAGATGAGAAGTATACAAACATGGATTACAAGATGAGAAATTCGGCTGATAAGAGGACATTCTGTTCACTCGCAAAGGTTAGGAGGCACATTTACACGAGAAAAACGTCCACTTTTCTACCCTTTAACAGACCATATAAATATAAGAAGAAAGAAAAACAGAACTATCAAGAGTCCTTTTTCTTTTGTCTTTTTTTTCCCTCTTTGTTCTGTTTAGTGGTGTCCCTTCTTCTGCACTGTGACTAAATCCAGAGCAGATCCAAATGCTCGGTGTAAAGCTTCAGCGCACCAGCCATGACCATCATCAACGGTAGGCATCCTGACTTCCATAAAGGGAGTTGGAGAGAGTTGTTGCCCTGGCATTATAACCCCTGCAAGGACTCGTAAAACATTCGAGGCATCAATGTCCATACAAACATTAATCTCAGGTATGCCTTTAGGTGCAGAAGGTATCCCTGTGATCTTAAAATAACCTAGGAGATGGTTCTTTTCCACTACTGCATCATCACCCTCATACACAATTATTAATGCCTCCGCCTGGTTATCATGAATGGTGGTGAAAACCAATTCTCGCCTTGCTGGCATAGTAGTGTTGCGGTGTATAATGGGAACAAAACTGTTTCCGTCAGCTCTGATACCTATGCTCAAGGGAGTTGCTTGAATAGTTAAGAGGTCTAAACTCCCAAAAGGATCATTTATTCCCGAAGCCACTGCTCCTTCCAGTGCTGCTCCACGAACAGCTGCCTCCAAAGCGTTCATGCCTGGATAAAGTTCTTCTCTCTTGCAGATAGTCATCACCATATTCTTTATCTTTGGAATACATGAGCAACCACCGACAAGTATAACATCATTTATATCTTCAATCTCCAGTTTTGCATCGTGTAAGCATTGCTTTATGATAGACTCGCACTTGGCAAATACTTCCTGGTTTACTACCTCGAATTCTTCTCTGCTTAGAACCTTGGATATTTTCAAACTACCACCCAAGTCAACATCAATTTGAACACTTGCTTGTGTAGAGAGCCTGTGGACTGCGTCTTGGGCTGCAACTCGAAGCAGCCCCATCTTCCTGATTTCCTCAACCCCATGCCCAGAGAAGAGATTATCCATGTCAGGTAAGAGATGATGCATAACATTCTGAAGTATGTCTTCCCCTCCTAATGTGCTTCCTGCCACTGACTTAATTTGTGAAACACCCCCAGCTGTAGCAGTCACAGCTGCATCACAATAACCAGCACCCATGTTAAATATGAGGGCAACCTTCTCGCTTCCACTCCCCATATTTCCATGCTCCGCTTGCTGCTGCTGCTGTGCATACAACAGAGCAACTGCAGTTGGTTCAGGCATCAACCTTAGAACATGAAGACCAGCCATAGCACAAGCACGTTCAATCCGAGTCAGTTGAAAACGGCTATAAGAAACTGGAATTGATAAGACAACATTTCTCACAGGACGCTTGAGTCGAATTTCAGCCATTGCTCTTAGTTCGACCAGAAAAATTGCAAGGACTTCCTCAGGGGTAGTAGACCTCCACATGTTGTTCGTAAGTGCTGCAATGAATGGCCTGACTCCTATGTCTAAGGTCTGTACTAAAAAAGGCAGGTTTTTGCTTGAATGAACAATAGGATCAGTATCCACTCGACCAATTAAACGTTTCATGTTGAATATAGCAGCTCCAGATAACATTTCATACTCATGAAGTAGTTGATTGCTCACTCCACCAGCAGGAATTTCATCTTTGAAAGTTACATATGATTTCATTAGCTTTTGATTTCTGGTGTTTCGAAGGAGCTCAACCTGAGAGCCATTCCAAACTGCAACACTACATTGAGAAGTACCAATGTCTATGCCAATTGCAATCTCAGGTGAAGAAGGGGAAGATTTCTCTTCTCCAGTAGTTTCACTGTCTGATACCACGGTATATGCAGGCTCAGCAGCCATTCCTGTAAACTACAAATCTGGTTAATGTTCAGAAATGCTGCAACCATGCTTTCCCAATCAGAATACACCAATAGATATTTATTTACTTCTTTCTGTTGCTTTAACAGGAAACGGTATGATGTGTTACTGAAGTTAGATTGTCTAGGGTTTCATCTTAAACAAGAAATTTTAAATTGTTTCATAAATGCATCATGTTAATCACCACCGTAAGACAGAACTTCCTTTTTCACACCTTCACATAAGGAGGATGCATACCATGAAATTGCATCTATTCTGAAGTTAAGAACAGTTCGATGAGTGAAGCAAGTGAAAATAAACAGAACCAAAAAGCAGCTCGGGGGTATGTCTTAGGTGGAAATGTACTGAATGAGAGAGCCAGAGTATCATGACTATGACTTCCAAAATATAGCATAATATGTAAGCCGAAAGGTTAAACAATAAAAAAATTTTGAAGATTTTATGCACAACATGAAAAGGAGTAGGAAAGAATGCTTTGACATTCAAGGCTGCCTAGAAGAGCAGCTCTAAATGTTAACTGCTTTACTATGTCCTGAGAACCTATTTCATGGGCAAATTGTATAGTAGTTACTGTGCAATCTAACAACTAAAAGTGTTTTTCAAATACTTCTAGCTCACTGCCCTTTCCAAAATGCACAATGCTGGATGAGGAAGGACAAAGCAAAATATTTGACCATTGCTGGCTCATAAGTAATTTACATAAAATCAACAGTTAATTGACAGTATTATCGTTTCCTAATCAGTAATCAACTAAGAGAGGACAGAAGGAGAAACTAACTCACGGTGAATAAAGCAATAAATAGGTCAACAATGGTTGTATTCAGCAATCTGAGCAGCCCCTAAACTGAGCATTTCTACAGGGAAAAACAGCTCAAACCCATAAACCGAAGATACATAGCAAGACTGAACTGAACTTGTAAGGACTAAACATATAGGGATAAAAAATGAAAAAAAATAGAAAAGGGCAGCATTTACATTTAACCCGATAAGGTATCTTTTTCCTGTATGCAGTAAACAATCCCAGTAGCCCACCTCTAAAATTGAAACCTTAAAACATACATATACATGATTTTCTAATCAATCCCCACAAGAATTCAAGAAACAAATGACAAAAAAGCAGCATACGAAACCCTTGTTACACTAAATCAAAATTGAAAAATAGAAGAGTGTTCTAGAAACACGATCATCGTATAGAACTTTGGAATTTAAAAATGCAAACAATTACCTAAAATATTTACAAATTATAAATGAAAGAATGAAAAAAAGCATAAGCGGGGAAAGCTGAAAAACAGTGCTGCATCATCGCAAAACTTGAAATCAAAACTGCAAATAATTTACATTAAAAAAAAAATACTAATATAAATGAAAGAGAAACAAGAACTCGCATAAAATGAGAAGAAGAAAGTGAGGGAGAGAGGGAGATAGATTGATCACCAATCAAAAAAAGTTGAAGAGAAAGCCAGACGATGGAAAGTGCCAGAAGTGCGAGAGAGAGAGAGAAAGAAAGAGAGAGAGAGGCAGAAACAAATGCAAATGGAGAAGTGGGAGTGCGGGAGCCGTTACTACTTCTAGTGGTAGTTATG
Source organism: Marsdenia floribunda (assembly GCA_035583425.1). Lineage (NCBI taxonomy): Eukaryota > Viridiplantae > Streptophyta > Magnoliopsida > Gentianales > Apocynaceae > Marsdenia > Marsdenia floribunda. The sequence continues at coordinate 2,287,203 of JAXGGT010000035.1, read as the reverse complement.
CTGGAAGCTGCTGCTTCCCACAGTTTCTAGAGCTTACCAGAGAAATGAAGAAAGAGAAAGAGAAAGAGGGGACTTTTTTTTTTCTTTTTCTTTTTAATTATTATTATTACATGTTTCATTACTACAATTAATAATTTTTAATTAATAAGATATAATTCACTGGATAGCAGTTGCACGTATAATATCTTATATTAAGAGTTTAATTTAAAACGCATTAGAAATTAAAATTCTCAAAATTTTTAATAAAAAAATATAATTAATAATTATATTAATATGTTTAGATAACATAATTTAACCAGTAGTAATTACACTGATAATTTAAGATATAATAAATTTGATTCATCCTAAAAATGGAAAAACTTCAAATTTTTAAATAAAATAATAATAATAATATTCTCTCATTATTGTTATTTTCCTCAAATAAGCTTGTATTGATTATGACTTTCTTTTTTTATTAAAGTTAAAATTTATATTTTCTTAATAAAATTAATTAATTAATATTTTCTTTTTAACCCGTCCATCAGAATTAGGCCTATACTATGGTCTCTAGGCTGAAGAGAGCTTGAAGCCACTTGCCAGTTTAATCCAAACCAGAATACAACATAGCCCAAGCTTCTTGGGCTTCTAAACAGACTCAAGAGTAGAAGATTTGCCTGCAAACACCCAACACATCCCTGAATATGGAACCCTTTCATCTTACCAACAATTTGCTAGTCCAAGTAGAAGGAGTTTAACTCTCTTTAAGCAAAACTTCAGGTTCAAATCTTTTATATAAAGAAATAAGTATATATTAAGGAGAACTTCTTCCCGAAAAGGGGGTCCAATGATGCAGCTCGATTCTGGATTAGTTAGAGCCCAACCCTAAAATACATATAAGTTGATCAAGTATTTTTCTAATTTAAGTAAAGTTGCAAGTTCGAAACTGAACTCATATATGCATTTGTTTCAGAACTTATGATAAGAACTTACCTTTTAAGAGACTAACTTTAAAAGTTTAAATTTTGTACACAAAAAAAAAAAAGAGTATTGAAAGAATATTCTCGAAAATAAGTTGATTTGATTTAATTTTAAATTATTTCAAAATCAAAGTAACTATTTAATATTCAAAAAAAAAAAAAATTCAAAATAATTATGGAATATCCAAAAATTGAGATAAAAATCATAAGAAATAATATGATGAGCCAAGAGGAGGAATGGGCTAAGTTAGGTTGGGGGGTGGGAGGAAGGGAGATGGGAGATGGGATCTATAGGTTATCAAATTTTATTTTCTTATTTATAATATTTTATTATTCA
>JAXGGT010000035.1:2253393-2265577 GCA_035583425.1 Marsdenia floribunda | reverse complement strand
ATCACTTTGTTGCCTAAGGAACATGGAATATCTAATCATCTTTAAAGATTACCATTCTAAATATGCCTTTATTTGCAGCAAACTTTTCCTTCTCTCATAATAATATTGTTGCATGCTGAACATGACACCATTTTTAAGGGTTATGGCTGTTGAACCACCAATAATCATCTTTCTTTCCAACTCCAAAACAAATTCTTTTTTTTTTTTTTGTTTTTTCATCAGACGGCAACAAAGCCACCCTAGAGACAGTTTCAGGTTATATGACCATCATTACCAGGGTAACCACTTAACACACAGCTAAACACAAATTTTCTTAAAAACCCGCAATACATAAACAATAACCAATAAATGAAACAAAACTAGAGTTGAATCCCAAAACCTCACTCTAATATAAAACAATGTTATCATAAACTCTAAAGTAAACTTAATTGAAAGATTAATTGAATTTATACCATTAAGAAACTCGAAAATTTATATATTTTCGGGGTATTTTTCACTTAGATTAGTTTTCCTTTTGCTCAGAATCCCTGTAAAGATTTAGATCCCATTAAAAAGTGAAAAGAATAAGGGCAAAGAGAGAGGGGGGGAGTATATGATTATATCCATCCAGATACACAATGACATAATCCAGCTGGCTAGCTATTATGTTTGAAATGTAGCTTCTCAAGAAAAAGATAATAATACAATTACACACAAATTAAAACATTACATGACGAGAGAACCATGTAATAGGTGGTTCACAAATCAAACACTTGCTTTCCAGTGAATTTGACCTCAATAGGGCTCTTGTTCTTACCAATCGATCGCATGTTCAGACCAACTCCTTGACGTCCAGCATTCACCTTCTCAGGGTAGACACCATCCTTGGGGTGCAAATATTGCACTTCACCATTAGGGAAAACCCTGTAGAACTGGTACTTAATCTTGTACTTGGATCTAAGTCTAGTACCAAGAGCAAGGCACTGCTCTTTCCTAGCCAACTTGAGCAAGTTAGGACCTTCCCTCATTATGGCTGCACCACCAGTAGGCATCTCAAAGATTTGTTCTTTTGGTGATTCCCAAGTGATGACATAAAATTCCTCCACTTGGGCCTTCCTCAATAGTCCTCCTGTGCTACCTGCAAAGATGGGTGATGGGGTGTTTGGGTCCAACTGAGGTGGTGTGAAACCAACTGGTGCCGCCTCTGCCTCCTTGACTGGTGCCTCCTCAGCCATGGCCCTTATGCTGCTGCGTGAGGCCATGGATTTAAGTGGCTTAGGATTAACCACTGACACAAACGATGCCTGTTTCCATGGCACACTAACACGGTCACTGGGGGAAGAAAGAGTTGGGGTGAAGAGGGAAGCTTGAGTTGCCATTGCCATGGTTGGATTCGAGTGACGAGAGAAAATTAAAATAAAAACACAAACTTGAGGTATGCAAGAATGGATTTCTTGATACAAAGTTTCTTTCTTTTTGTGCAAAATCAATTTGAGAGGGGATTTTAGATGGGTGGTGGAGGAGTGGATATTGGATAAGGTTATACAAGTTTAGACCAATTGGAAGTAGTGATTTTGATACGCAGTCCTGGCTTAGACCTCAGCCACTTTTCCTCATTGCCATGTGTTCCAATTGTTGATAGATGGCTGTATCTAAAACTAGATAAATATTTTACCTCCCCATATTTGAGGTTTTGTTACTTCTTTCTCCCTTTTTTGTTTTTTATTATTAACTCTTTTTTTTTCGTTTTGAGGGAGCCAAGAAAGTTCATTAGAAAATCAAAGAAGCAGCTTGATTACTATTTTTTTAAGAAAATAAAGGGCTTTGTTGAAATCTTTAAAATTTTTCACAAACAAATTTGAAGTTTATCCATAAAATTCAAACTTGAAATTCTTGCATAAAAAGAGTTAATTTTTTTTTGACATTTAAACTAACATTGTTCCAAAAATATCATTAAAGCATCACAATCATAAATAAATTATCTAATTCTTTATTAATTCAAGTGATCAGTACTCATTTTGTATTAAAATTAATATATATATATATATATATATATATATATACATATTAAAAATTAAATACAAATATTTTGTTTATTTTATAACAATTAATAGTATAATTATTAATTAACAGAGTTTCGTGATCAATAATATAGAAAAATATATATATATTTTTAATCTTTATTAAAAAATAATATTTATTTTTTCAAAAAAAAGTTATTCTTTATATATATATATATATCAAAATATAGGGGGAAAAGTGCGATGGAGGAAAGAGTATTATTTGTGAGCTATGGATTACGGTTACACACACAGCAAGCCTATCTCAGGAAAAAAAAAAAAAAAAAAAAATTGAATTGAAGGCAGATTTTATGTTCAACAAACAACAATAATGAGCAAAATGATGTCCGATTAGGGAAACTAAGGAAAATTCTTGATGGGTCTCCAAAACGTCGTCGTTCATGATACTGTGGCAGTTGGGACTACAGTTAGTTGCCACTTTGTCCTTTTCTGAGAAAAATTACCCGTTGGCTAGTACTAGTAGTACTTGTCCAAAACGGTGGCTCATCAGGTACGACTTCAGAGACTTCACCTATGGGATTCTTGATTTGCTGGGGCGCTTCAATTTAGTGAATAAATCGGTAAAGTTTGATTGTTTTTTTTTTCACTTTTCCTGTTAATGTAATTCCAATGGATTTTATATGAACCTGAATCGATGCCTTTATCTGCTATTAAAACTGAAAAGTTTCCATCGCTTTTTTTTTTTTTTTTTTTGGTGTAAAATCGGATATTGTCATTAAATAAATGGTGTAAAAATTACAAGCTCCTATCTGTGGGCAAAACCAGAACACCTTATGCCAAAACTGAGAGTAGTTCTACAAAGTTTCCATCTTTAAATACATATAGAAGTAGCATATCTATTTAGCTGGAATGTTTGCATGTGCTTGTAGTAACCCATGTGGCTTGTGATTCAAGGAACCCCTTCTTGTTAGGTTTTTGAATAGAGAATTGCAATGTCTAGGATGGCACTCATGGAGTTCTTTAATTTGTCTGAGCAATAGAATCTGTGCATTTGGATTTTATTTAATCCAGTTTCTTTCTTGATGAGAAGAAGAAGGGGGAAGTGAAGAAATATAGGAATATGTTAACCTTTATGATGTAAGATTTGGAAACTAAATTCCAGTTTATACAACTTCAGTTCTGTTTTTTGTTTGAAAATGAGGTGAAAAAGATTTGGTTACAGAAATAGGTCACTTGTTGCATGGAAGAGTTTGACATGGAAATCTTCATAAGTTTTCACCTTATATTGAGTAAAGTTCATCTGATCATTTGAGATTGTAACTGGTCTCTGCAGCCAGTATAAATTAGCCATCTTTCATTTTTCTTGAATTATGGTTTCTATTTGAAATATCCAGTTCAATTACTCTTTCAGAATTTGATAAATTTATTTGCAATCAGTGGATGCAGGAAATCCGATAACTACATACACAATAATACTATTCACCATAACTATTAAGGGGAAAGGGGAAAAATGTTTTTCCTGACATATCTCTACTCACTTCAATTCAGTTCAATGGCTTTCTTTCTATCCTTCAAGGGCTCAGAAACGTATACAATTCTTATAAGGTTCAGATTGAGATGCTATTGGGAATTCCCAAGCCGGTAAGTCCTCCTTCCTTGCTGTAATCTGAGGTGTTAGGATATAGTAGAGTGTAAGGAACCTTCACGGGACCAGTCCGATTCTTCAAATTCTTGTCGTTGTTCCTTCTATTAATTGCATTTTCAATCTCTATCAATTTTTCACCAAATCTCTTAAATGCTTCTCTTGGCTGTCTGTCTGAAGTCCATTCAGGACTGTCTCTCTGCCCAAGATAAATCTCATCTGAGGAATGCCGAGACAATATCTCTATTAGTGACACACCAAGTAGGGTCTGGAATTGTGCTGTAATGGTTTTCAAGAATCCCACTTCAGGATTTTCCCTAAGTTCATCATATTCAGGAGTTCCTGGTTGAGGCATGAATCGGCGGCTTACAGTTGGTCGATTAGGGAGGTATCCGGCATAAGGATATTGCCCAAAATTCACTGCTGCATGAAGAGCAGAAGCAATCCAAATAATAGTTGTGCATGTTTGGACAAGTTCACCTTTAGTCTGCATCTTAGGCCACCATGACTCATCTTTCAAGTCACCATGTCCAACGTCTCTTACCTCAGCCCACCAGGACTGGAGTTCCGGATCTCCTTGTATCATTGCATCTGTGTGATAATACCATGAGCAGTACTCATTGACCCAAATTTCAATTGCTGACCAAATTTCAAGCCCATCAACAGCATAAGGATAATCCTCTATTAGTAGTCTTAGACCATGTGGCTGATTCAAGTCTGGAACTGCCATTCCTCTGCAAAGAAGGAACTGCTAGTTAGTTGTAAGCAAAATAGGTATGTTGATTCTGATCATAAATCTTTCTGTCTAACCTCTTAAGCAAGTCAGCTGGAAGTCCCTGTTCTGTGAAAACCCAATTCTTATAAATAGCAGAAGACATTTCCAGTGCATATTTTCCTGGAAAGACTGTCAACTCAAGTATGCCACTTGCATTAATCAGGGTATGTCTGGCCAAGGCATTTATGTTCATTGTATCACGGAAGTGCGGCTGCAGAAGCTTGTGTATAGGGTGGAGCACACTTAAATGCCTATTGGTTGCGATAATAAATGGCTCTATCACTGCATGAGTATTCAACCTGCCCAAAAAGAAACCAGAAGAAAAAGACATCGGGTAAGTATTTAATCTTGGAGCGTTGTCAAGTTTTGGATATATCATTTGACAGTAAGCACACCAGTGGCTAATGAGCTGATGATAGCCAGAATCATTTACAGCAGCATATGCTTTTGCTAGCTGCCACACTGTGCCTTCAATGCCTTGTTCTGCAGGAGTGAAGACTTGACTGGTGACTCCATGCTGTTCCTCTTCAGAATGTGGTAAGCTGAGCTCAATGGCCAGTGGCTTCAAAGTGTCATCATCTTGGAGCAACAGAACAGTCCGAGTAGCATATGTCTTTGTGGTTGTTGTGTTAATCCTCGTAAGGTATGTCATTATTGCATCATGGTGATCTAGTATGAACAGCTTATTATTCTTCATTGCCTGTGCTTGCATAAATAAATAAAGAGCATAAATGAACATCTTCCTTACTCTTGGAATATAAAAGAGGAAATATATGTGCACACAGACGTGTATTTCCAGAGACTAGATATTTCTATTCCACATATGCAATTATGTCGGTGAAAATTAATGAGGAACCATACTTCATCTACAGTTTGCCCATTCATGTATTTCTCGATATGCTCTCTTCTGATTGTGCTGGTCTGATCTCCATAGAGTGTAGGATCTAACTTGCTAGCAGGTGGAAATTCCTGGTGTATAAAAAATTAGAGTATGCGTCAATTAGACAATAAGTTGTACTGGTAAAATAACAATAAAGAATCCTTTTACCTCTAGTTGTCGGATGATAACAGGATTGACGCCTGCTAGCATTTCTCTTGCAAACTCTTCATCTGTCCTCCAAGCAGATCTATCCTCTAGACATAACCAAATTTCCACCAAGGTCCCATAGTTAATATAAATCATCTTTCTATCACATTAAAACCTTGATGTTTCTAAGTGACATGAAGGCTGTAGACACTGACAATTTTAATGAGTTTGAAAAAAGAAAGTGAAGCACCTTTGATAACAGATGGCATTGGGAACTTCAGTAATCTCTCGCCATCATTACGAATGAGTTCTTTGACCATCTCCCAGGGGATGCATTTTCTTATCTTTTGTAATGAATGTCCATCAGGTAGCTGAATCCCGCCTTCATATAGGTCTAGTACATCTTGGAAGGAATCAAACTCATTAAAAGTTTTGTCAAATATTGATGCTATCTCTGGGAGCAGCACCTGACCCAGGGATTTGAGAGCATATGCAAGGAAATCTGAGAACTTCACATGACTGAATCGTTCATCTCGTGGGACATAGATGTTCAAATTGAGAAGATTCAGTCTACTTTCTGCAGTTGAATCTGCAATGGAAATGCAGAACTTATTGACTATTTTACTGTAAGAAGAATATGCTCATACTGAAATGAACTACAAAAAAAATTGGCATATCCAGTTATATTATAGATAAATTATTCTAACCTTTCTTATTTGGTGCACGGCCTGTTCGTCCTCTTCGAGGGTAGGGGTATTCCTTACTACCTCCAAGCACTGGACGTTTATATTCCTGACCTTTTTCAGGGCTTCCCAAGTCATTATAGTATGCATAGTCATAAACTCTATCCCATTCTTTAAGTGTGTCTTTCCCATTTCCTCGAAGATTTATAAGCTCTTCTTCCCGATATAGGCGCAAGGGTTCTGGTGTGTTACCTGGCAGGTACGTCTAGAGATAGAGATTCAAATGAGCAAGTTAGTATAACAACAATATTCTCGTGCCATAGACGACTATTCATTTCGATCCTAGACTCTTTATTCTTTAATAAATTTCTCTGTTCTTGTTAATATTCTCATATTTCTTATGTTACTTATGGATTTGGATGTCCAAGAAATAGGTATTCCGAATACAGTAATTCAAGAAAAACATTCAATGACTTTGGCCTGGAGTGATGTAGAGAAGGGGTTGCATTTTTCTTCCACGATGAGGTCAGTTTTCCTAATTAGAAACATTTAGGACGTGAGAGGGATGAACAGATGAATTGTATTTTCCTTTCCCCCCCTCGTTCCGTGTGCACACACCTAACCACAAAGCTGTTGACTTTATTTTGTCTTCCATGTCCTTTCCACCACCGGCAATCAATATGTACTTAAACACTTAAATATATTACTCATAAGGAAGTTAAATATAAGTTGCTTTAGTTTTCTTTAATTTGAGCATGATGACCATGACCATGCTTTTTCCGGTCAGCAGACATTGCATACATACATACCTTGTTGAGGAAGAAGATGCGATCGTATTTGTAACGATGAGCAGGATAAACCCAAGAATTGCAGACGAAATGGAGTCGACCATGTCCAGGAACATTTTCTAAGGTAACTGTCTTAAGGTAGAATTGACTGTGGTGGTGATTCTTGATGACAAAAGCACCAGGAGCTCCCATGGATTCATGCCACTCCAAATTGACGTCAAATGTTGCATCTTCAGCTGATGCTGATGTAAGTGTAGTGACCCATTTCTCAAGATATCCTGGTTTTCCCAACTTCCCTCTTCCATTTTCTGCAAGTAGTAGCAAAAAGGTATGAACTATCAAGATGATTAATGAATTTAGGTGTTTGCTAATATCTGGTTTGCAGAGAAACAAGGAAAGCAAAAGATTCTTTGTTCTTTTTCTCCAAGGAACTTCAAAAATGGCTAGGACGAGGAATTAATCATTGCAGTGAAAAATCACTCGTGCCATGGCCAATTCTTCCCAGCTTACATGACCAAAGGATGAAGGTGGTTATTTTTTTAATTTCCTCTTTCCAAGGCTGTCCATTTTATTTGCTAGTAGTAGAAAATACAGCATTTTTGTAAAGAGGGAGAGAAAGAAAGAAAGACAAACCTGAATCAGAATGAACAGAACTAATAAGCTGTATGGAAACACCTCCACCAAAGAGTTCATGCATACGGTCAAGCAAAGAAGAACCAACATCAGTTGTGTCCGAAACATTCTTCTTCATCAGTACCACCTTACCTCTGACCTTGTCTCCTTTGGGTTTATCTGGGTTTTTCCCACACACAGATTCCAGCAATTTTTCCAACATCTCTGTAGAAGAACAGGGTGGGAAGATCCCCATTGCAGAAAAGAGATTAACAAGAACAATTAGAAGAACAAGAAAACAGCAATATCAAGAAAAAAGTTGAAGTACAAGAAGGGAAGAGAATATGGGGAGCGTACGTATATATGTAATATGTGGAGAAAGCTTCACCAAAAAGGCTATACAGGGAATGGCCAACACTTGTAGAACCAGTTTTATTGACTTTGTGTGGACTTGGTTTTCCTTATAGAAGACTGACTTGTATTTTTTTTTTTTTTTTTTTTTTGGGTAATTCGAAGACTGACTTGTATTGTTTGTATGTTTCCTTCCCGATGGCTCTAAATCTTCACCCCAAGTGGAATAACAGCGTGGAGGTCCCACAATAATTTTATAGGTATTATTATTAATTATTAAAGGAAAATTGGCCATTGTAGCCCCAAACTAATTTCGTTTGGACAAAGGGGTTCCTGTTATTTATTTTTGGATAAACGAATATCTATTCTTTTTTCGTTTGAACAAAAGGGTCTCTATTTTTTATTTTTGGATGAACAAATTCTCATTTTTTTTTATTTGGACAAATGAATCATTTTTACTAATTTTTGTTAAAAAATATAACAAAAGAAGAGAGAAATTATGAGAAATTAAAAAATAAAATGAAATAATTATTATTACAATATGTCATATAAAAATTAACACTTTTTTTCTAAATAAAATTGGTCAAAAGGATCCGTTTGTCCAAAAAAAAAATGAGGATTCATTTATCCAAAAATTAAAAAACAGGGATCCCTTTGTCCAAACGAAAAAAGAATGGGGATTCGTTTATCCAAAAATAAAGAACAGGGATCCCTTTGTCCAAATGAAATTAGTTTAGGGACTAAAATGACCAATTTTCCATTATTAAATAAGTAATTATATAATTTTTTTTAAAAAAAATATATATGTTATTTAATAATATAATATTTTAAAATGTATTAATTAGAGAATATAACATGAAAATAAGGTAAATTGTTGATTGACATAATTTTTGTTTTTTTTTTTTTTTTTTGGGGGGGGTTATTGATCTGGCTTCGTTTTACATATTTGACCATTCGAATCGGAGACGAAGGATGGGGAAAGAGCTGCAAGATTTGGACATCCCATGTGGCATTGCCAGTTGGGATTTAAAACGTTGTACATTATGTCTCTCTCTTAGATTAAAAAAAACCAAAAAACTTTTTCTTGAAATCATCAATCATATGTCAGTTTTTTATCACCTATGTTCCCCTCTTTCCCATGTTATTTTCCTCAAAAAAAAAAAAAAAAATATCCCACTGTTTTTTTTTTTTTTTTTTTTTTTAACTCGATATTAATTTGAGAAAAATTTTAAGATTATAATACATAGTTGAAATATAATATAATATAAAATTATTTTTAATGAGATTTAAATTTAAAATTTTTATTTAATTTGTCAAATAAAAATACTTAAAAGTAAAAAAAGTCACATCACTAAATTATTACATTTTAAAACATATGGGAAAGGAAAGCACTCTTTGACCAATTTCCAATTTTCATTAATTAAAATAATATTAAATTTTATAACATCACAAGTAAAAAAAATTAGATTTTTTTTTTCTACTACGGAGTGTAAAAATGAAAAGTAATTAATTTAAATTTTAATAGAAATAAAAGTAAAAAAAAAAAATATATTTAAAATTAGTCAGCACACGTGTCTTTTTCTCATTCATATCCCCTCAACAACCAAAATTAATTGCAGTAAGCTGCTGTAACTGCATGTTCTTCTCAAGAGATGGACGAAATTTAATAGTTTTAATTATTATCCGATAAATTTTTATTTTTAAAAAAATATATTTAAAATTAATGTTTTTTTTTATTAAAAATAAATAAATAAATAATTTTATATTTTATATTCTTCTATAATTAATAAATTAATTAATATTAAATTATTAATTAAAGAATTCTTTAAAATAAGAACGTATAATTTGGTTGGTAAGAGTTTCATACGTAATATTTTTTAAATAATTTGTGCAATAGTTAAATTATTATTGTTGTTGTTGTTATTATTTTATTAACTATAACTGAAATAATAATTGAAATTAACTGAAAATTATTACTAAATTAATTGTTGCAAAATATAAATTTATAATTATTAACAAAATTAAAGCTTGCAAGAATTTAGTATCAGTTATGTATGTATGTAATAACATGGAAGAATTTAAAAAATAAAAATAAAAATAAAGCAACTTAACAGAAAAAACATGTACTAATATAATAGTGATGATAAGTGTATCTATTATTATTATTATTATTATCTTGCAAATCTACATTTTCATAATATTTTAATTGAATTATTTATATAATATTATATTATCTAACAAATTAAAAAAAAAAAAAAAAAAAAAAAAAAATCCCCAACCAAGAGATAATCAACTAATACTGTGTAAATAAACTTTATAAAATAAAATAATATATATTTAATATTTTTACAATAAGATGTATATCAATATTAACAGCAAGTTGATATTGACTATTTTAAATTTAGCCTTAATAAAAACATTTATATACTTTGAATGACTTTTAGAAAAGTATAAGCAGCCTTTTTTGTCCTAACCTCTAATTCCAACCCACCCACCCAAAAAAAAAAGAAAAAAAAAAGAGTACAAGTAGGCATGGGTTATCAATGGTGATTCTCTACTTGGGGGGAAAAAAAATTAATTATTAAACAAATATAATAAAAGTGTTATTTAAGATGATAAATAAAGAGTGATAATTCATATCATATTGCCTGGCCATTTTCTATTATATTCCATTTCTATCTTCTTGTAAACCATACCTAATTAATCTCCCCTTTAATTAGTAATTGTTTAATTATGTCATAGATATAACTTGCGAGACTACCATATATAGTTGTCTGTCCACAGCTATATATAAAGACAATTAATTCCCCAACCACCACCACCCTCCCAAAATCAAAAAAATAAATAAATAAACATGTTCTTAACTTTATATGTATGTATGTATCCTTTTCTTGCATACTTCAAAAAGAATCACATTATCAAGATCACAGATAAGAGATATGTGGCTGAGCATCAAATATATATATATATATATATATGTGTGTGTGTGTGCGTGTGCGAGTGTGTGTGAAAAGCATGATGTATTAAATATCCCTTAAAGAAAATTATTCTAAATTTACTCTTCCATCTATTATAGCAACAAATAGTCAACAATTATGTTTGTTAATGAACCATAAATTCTTTTTTTCTTTCTGTAAAAAATTTAAATACACACACTTAGTGTGTGTGTGTATATATATATATATGTATGCATATGCACAGCAAATGGTAAAGGAAAACAAGACATTATCTTGGGCAAAATCCCACATTGAAATCATAAATAACCCTTTTTTATAAGTAAACTTTATAAAAGGATCTCATATCTTTATATTTATTTATAAGTAATTAGAATTTAAAAAAAAAAAAAAAAAAATTGATTAAAATAAGCATCAACTTTAGCATGCATGGGAGTCTTTTTAAGGGAATCCTTTGCTTTCATATTCTTTGCTTGATGTTGAATTTAACAAACTTTAGTGTGTAACGAATACTTTTTTTAGATTGGGTTCTTAATTAATTAAATCCATTCCTTTTTTTTGTACCAATTAGCATCTTATTGCATTCCCTAATTAGTCACTTTTTTTTTTTTGGGGGGGTGGGGGGGGGGGGTGGTAAACTAATTAATAAAGAAAGTATTAAAAAAAAAATAAAAAAAAAAATTGAAGGAAAGGTGATGATATATAGTGGCATTTGGAATATATCTAAAAGTTCATGCACGAGAGAGGGTTCCGTATTATAAAGTGTAAAGAACAAGAAGTAGTGCACTAACTTCCAACGTTGGATTAATTAATTTTACCATAGTTAAGCAAATAAACTGGGGTTAATAACACTATTACTATTATTATTATTATTTTTTACTTAGTACACGAGATGTTTTGAATGGGTTTCAACTATGGGCGGCACCTTTAAGCCATGTCCACATTCAGACTCATCCTCGCTCGAACCGGGTAAGTCCCTTGCAAGAGGTAAACTCTAGTCCCAAATTCTATTACTATTATTATATAAAGGGAAAGAATAATAGTATCTATCTCTAAATAATCTAATCAAGTATCAAACCCTAGCTGATTTTTTATTCCATTACAAAGTATTTGATTAGTCACTTTAATCTTGATTAATTTAAAATCAGATTTAATTATACCTTTTCTACCTTATATAATTTTAAAAATATAGAAAGAAGCCACATCATTGTTATATATATATATATACTAGTGATATGCTTCGCCCCGAGGTGCGAAGTATATCAAAAGTTGTAGTTAAAAAAAATATGATATTTTATTTTTAAATGAAGAATATTAAAATTTTATAATTTTATTTATTTTGTTGTAATATT
>JAXGGT010000035.1:2223577-2240558 GCA_035583425.1 Marsdenia floribunda | reverse complement strand
GTATGTTTGTACATGCACCTAGAGAGAGAAAGAGAGGCCCACAAGATATATATATATATATATTTCTCTGTGTGTGTGTGTATTTCTATTTTATATAATGTGTGAGGGGGACAACGTTGTGTGATGACCAAATCTTGAAGTCTAATATTTTTGGTTGGTTTTGTTTGAAAAATGCAAAATGCTAATTTGGTTTAGGGATAGCACTTTACATCAATTTGATTCCTTTTGTGGGGCCCCCTTCAATTTTATTTATTTATTTATTTATTTATTTTTGTAGTTGAGGAAGCATTGAAAGTGAAATGCAAATGCAGATTCTTTCTCTAAAAAGATTGATTATTTACCCTTGGATAATAAAACATGTTAAAACTATTTAATTAATAAAATATCTTAGAGTATTTTTGGATTGAAATTTTTTTTTTTGAGTTTGTTTTTTTTTTTTTTAAGTTAGAGATGAGTGTATTATGAACAACAAGAAATAAATTAAAACAAGTGAAAAAATTATCTAATATTTTTGGGTGGTAAAATATTTTTATTTTTATTTTTTGAAGTGCAAAAAGGTAAATAAAAGTGGAAGGAAGTACACGTGGATTTAAAAAAGAAAAAAAAAAGGGAAATGAAAATCCAGGGAATGAGGCATGATATCTGGATGGACACATGTGCTCACGAGTGATCTTCTGGAAGCCTAAACACGCCCAAACAGCCTGAGCTTTTATAGGCCCAAATCATGGGGACCACAAAACAAGGATCCCCCCCCACCTTCCATCTGGGCCCACCATAATAATAGTAATAATCTGACGCAGTCGTACACAAGATATATATATATATATTTCCCCCTAATATTAAAATAGTTATGTTTTTCTTATAATATTAATAATCATTCAATAGAAGAGAACTGAGAAAGATAAGGGCAAATAATTTCCTTTATTTTATTATTTTTGGGGGGTGGGGTGGTTTGATTGATAGGATAGCAGTGAAGTAGACATGGGACACGTGGAGAAAACTGACAACAAAGGAGGGAAAGCACCCTTTTGAACAAACCTGCTTTTGTCAACCCCACTGTGTGTGTGTGTGTGTGTGTGTGTTTTTCAGAGTACAGAAATTCAGCATTTCACAGTAAAGTAAAAAAGAAAAAGCCAACTTGTATTTGTATTTGTATATATATATATATCTATCACACTCTAGATAGATACATATGTGTGTGTGTGTGTGTAAAAGGACCCCACCAGAACCTAATGACAAAGCGCCCTTCCAAAATGCAAAGTTGCAACAAAGACTTTTCTTTCTTTTCATGATGATAAGAGGGGCTCTTTTCTTTTATCATATCTTTGTGGGTGTGTGGGAGAATTTTTTTTGTCAATTATCTACAAAACTTTCTTTATCACAATCACCACCACATCAAAAATAATGAGAGAGAAAGAAACAAGATTTAGCAGCTGCAGCCTCCTCCACTTTTCAAATGGTAGTGAAAATACTAGCACATATATATATATTTATATAAGAGTAAGACTAGCAGCAGCAGCCTGTTGAAAAGATCAAAGGGAAACAAAGCTACAGCAAATTATAACCACAGATTCTTGGCCAAACTTCTCTCCCCCCCTCATCCATCCCCTTCCCTATTGGACCAGTGAGCAAGCAGCAGGCAAAGGAAGAAGCTGCAACCGCTGAATAACCATAGCTAGAGAGAAAAAGCCACTTTGTCAAGATTCTGTACGAAAGAAAAGAAAGGAAAAGACAATCGAATATATACATATGTATATATATAATAGAAGAAACAGAAACGGAGATATTTCTTTAATGGCCAAAGAATGACTAAAGGTTTACTTCTTGAAATTGTCATTCCTTTACATCAACTAACAGCAGCAGAATGTTTCTGGTTTATGTAGAGTATTAGCACCACATCAAAGTAAATATAGGAAACAAAGATATTAATGAAAAAATCGAGAGGGCAATTCTCCATATTAGCTAGACATATACAGATGCACCCCCCTCTACATATATTTATATATGTCCAAAAGATATTGTTTTGAAGCTTTCCCTTTAGGAGGCTCTAAATCCTCCTAACAAGAAAATTGGAAAAAGTAATACAAAACAAATAGGAAAATAACCTCCACTGCCCAACCAAAAAAAAAAAAGGAAAAAGAAAAGACATATTTGTATCTTCAATCTTCTGGTCTCACCTGTGCTGAACATCCTTTCCTAGAAATGCTAGATGGTCCATTTCATCATCTCTACAAGACATTAGTATCGGCCATCATCCAGATCATAAACAACCCAGTCACACAAGACTATATAGGCATAGATTGTACACTTCTTTCACAGGTTCATTCTTTCATTCATTCACATCCGAGCAATCCGATGGAGAACCATTTCTCAACCCACTTTAGTGCTCGTCCCAAAACTGTGGGTTCTTCATAACACACGTTCACCACCGTGAAGTGATTATGTCTGACTTCCCAACTCCCATCAACAATAGCATTGTTTTCATTTCTTCTCAGGCTGCCAGCAGGCATGCAAATTGTCATTTCCTGGTCAAGAAACCGAGGTATTTTTCATAAATTTATCTTTTCTCTGAATTTTAATGAATAGTTTTATCGCCTTAAAACGGGGTTGAAACAGAATAAAGCAGTAAGAAATAAGTTTATTATTGATGTACTTACCAGCAGGTTGCTTCTGTTCAGCTGGTTTAACCTGAACTGCAGCTGGAACAGGATGAACATAGGGAAACCCTGCAGGCAAAAGCTGATGTTGATTACCAGTGGACTGCGCAGCAAATTGGGCTGCGTGGAGAATGCTCGGTGGTGGCAAGCCTCCTTTCATGTTACTTGCAGCAACAGTAGCAGCAGCTATTGCTTTTGCTGGATCAGATGTCACAGCACCAGCTAGAGACACAGGAGACAATGTCAACATCCCAGTTGAAGCTGCTGAAGAACCCAGAGGCTGCTGTGAATGAGGCTGTTGCTGTTGATCTGGCCGCCTTCTCTGAATATAGTATCCAGCTGAAGCAGCGGCAGCAGCAGCATTTGTATTGTTAGAATGAGAAGATTGTGACTGCACATAAGGATTTGAGAAAAAAAGTTGTGCTTGCTGCATATTCTTTGGCAATTGCTGCTGTTGTTGCGATTGCATTTGAGGCTTTTGACCTGTACTAGAAGTAATATGAGGGTTCCCAAGAATAGATGGAACATTCCTACCACCAACAGGAGAAGACTTCTGGCCAGGGACTGATGAACTTTTTGCCTGCTGCGTGGACAGAGAAGAAGCCTGACCAGTTTTGCTGCTAGCAGAAGCTGAAGTTGTTCGAGGACTTCCACTGGCACCCTTTGAGATAGACGAATTTGAAGGAGAGCCAACCATCATTGGGGAGGAAGGGGACTGAATACCAGCGGTGGCCTGTTGCCCTTGTGGGTTGGCAGAAGTTTTTTGGTTTGCTCCAAAAGATATCTGTGTGTGGCTTTGCGGGGATCTCCCCTGCGGCTGGGGAAGGCTTTTGAGGGTTGATGTAGTTGATGTCACAAAGGATGATGGAGCTTGTGATGTGTTTGGTCTAGCAGAATTTTTCCATTGGGGGGACTGGGCAGGACTATTGTTGTTGCTGGTTTGGACAAGGTTTTGTGGGAAAGCAGAGAGCGAATTGGGGAACTTGGCAGCAATAGAAGATGCTGAACTTAAGTGCTCAGGGTAAATACTACCATTACTTGTTGCAGGAGTCTTGCTACGCACTGCAGAAGAGGCAGCTAGCTGTTGCTGCTTTTGAAGTTGCATCATCTGCTGCGGTTGATGTTGGTGTTGTAAGTGAGCATTTGGGAGACTACCAGCTCCCAAATTGCTAGGAATTGAACGAGCAGTCCATGAAGGACCAGAAGCAAGGTTAAGCGATCGTGCTGAGCTATCAATAACATTGTTGACAGCTGCAGCAGAACCAGATACATCAGCCAGTTCTGATCTTGAAAATGCAATAGATTGGCCTGACGTTACTTGAGGCTTCCCTGATACAGATTTTCTTTCATCCTCCATATTCGAGGAATCCACTGCTCCAGTTTTACCATCCTCGGGCATCCTGAAATTCTTCCGCTGAGCAGCCTGGGCAGCAGCTGCTGTTGCAGCCATCATTTGGATATTATGTCTGGTAGCTTCTGGAAGGCTTTGAAGAATAGCATGGTTTTGAGCCATGGAGGACAAGTCAATGCCAGGGGCAGTAGCTCCATTTATAGAGGCAAATGACATAGCAAAAGTATGAGGGGGTAAAGATTCTACACCATTTTTCCCCTGTTGTTGGGCTTGCTGCTGCTTTTTCTCACTTTGATGATTACTACTGCTGGTTGTAGTATTAGCATTAGCTAAAGCTGCGGGTGTAGTAAGCAATGCATAGTTCTGAGGATGGATAGGCATAGCAAAATTCTGGCCATACATGCTCACAGGACCGCGGGCACCACGGCTGTCAGCAGTTGAAGGAGAATCTTCCGCACCAACATCATTTTCCAATTGGCGTGCTTGTGATGGGGTTATTTGCTGATTCTGTGGTTGCTGCCGGTTTTTAGGCAGAGGAAAATTATGCAGGTTTCCTGTTCCAGTTCCATTTCCACCAACAATAGCAGATCCAACTGGTCTCAGCTGTTGGCTTTGCAAATGTTTCTGGGATGATGAGGAACCACTAGACATGCTAGTATTCTGGTGATTTTGCTGCATTTGTGGTGACTGAGAGGCAGATTGCTGTGGCTGCTGAAGATGTGAAGGATGGATTATCTGAGAAGAATAGAACGATCCATTAAACATGGGCAGTGGCTGAGGATGTGTCCCTCTATAATTTGGTGGCGCTCCAACAGTAGCTGGAATTGGAAAGGGGTATGCATTATTCTGCAGTATTGCCAAGTACTGGGTTTCACTGGCAGGCATATTTGGATAATTGAAACTCACTGCAGCTGCACCGGCAGCTGTTACAGAGGAGGTTGCGGCAGCAGAATTTGATGTACTGGTTGAAGCTAAATTGCCAGAGGTTGTAGAAGGTTTAACAGACCCAGGTCGAGCAGAAGCAGCTGCCACAGCTGCTGGCTGCTGGTTCAGAGGGAAGATGAAGGCAGGTCCATGCTGAAATACAAGGAAAACAGAAATGAGACAAAAACAAAACCATCAAGAAAAATACTCTTCCAATGACAGAAGAGGAGACCAAAAACAGAAGATTCCAGAGATGTTCATGGGATTCAGGGTAGGTAGTGAAGCAGCGCATACCAGTATGTTGTTAGGCGCAACAGGGGGTAAAGCTTGCTGCAGTAAAATCTGTTGTTTTCTTTGATTGGTGTCTGAACTGTTAGTAGGTTGGGAGGACTTGTCCTTCACTCCATGACCAGGGAAAATAGCAAGTCCCTGAGCCTTGTCTTGGGCACTATTTGCAGCTCGGCCAGCAAGGTTGCCATGCAGATCGGGAGGAGGCACTACACTCAGTGGCTTGGATCCAAATAATGATGCAGAGCCAGCTGCTGCTGGCCAGAAAGGGTTCATTTTAATGAATTGCTGAAGATAATGTATATTCCGAGCAATGTAGCAATGCGTAGCACATCTTTTTGGCCGTGGCTGGGAAAAAAATGGCTGCAGAAGAATCTCACGTTTTTCAGTCAAGAAGAAGAAGCAGATAATACCCCAAGACTGAATTGAACAATCCAGGAAAGAGCACGGATAAAAGAAGAGGCGAACATTAACCTGGATGGGAGCAGGGGATACTGTAGTTCCATCCACGGAAACGACACCTTGAATTGGAGCCATGTACCTGCTGATGAAATGGAGTTATTCACCACCGAAAAGAATATTTGACCCACCTGGATCCAAGCCTACCCAATTAAATCAATGTAGCATGAAACACATTACTTGACCAATCCGACATACCCCATTGGCGGAAGCCCACCAGGCCAGCTAGCCATAGACATGGGTAAGGGCAGAGAGCTCGAGTGACCTGTGAAAGAATACGTACAACAAAGTCAGAAGAAATTTGAAGTAAAAAAGTAAAAAAACACACAAAGAAAAGGGGTGGGAGAGAGAAGATTAAAAAAAAGACAAAAAAGCTAATGCCGCAACAGCCATATCCTTTGTTCAGATTCCCCAAAGGAAAAATGAAAGATGAAATCCCCATTTGAACTCACCAGCAATTTTTTCACCGTGCGGTTCTTCTTTTGCAGCTTTTGAAGAAGATGGTAACTGATGTTGCTTGTGAGCTTGTTGAGAAAGTTTGTTACTCATGCCAGTATCTCTATCTCTTTCTGGCTTTTCCAAATCAAACTGAAGATCAATATTTCTAACCTTATTTTCCACTCTTTTCTGCGATTCGGGTTCTTCAATGGTCAATTTCGCCCTCTTTTCCTCACCTCCAACAATTACTGCTGCTTCTGTTCCCCTTTTTGTCACCTTCTCATCATCCTTATCCTTAGCAGCAACAGGCTTCATTTCCTGGGAACATCAGTAAACCAATCCACCAATTTTAGATTGCTGCTATTCACATCCAACTATAAAAGAGCGGGGTGGGGGGGTGTTTGAAGAAAAAGAATCGACGACAGAAAAGAGTTAAAGCATTAACCTCAGATACAACTGGCTTATTCTCCATTTCAGAGGTCATGGAATTGATCTCGGTTTCCCTCTCCGGGGATGATCTTGATTGCGGCGGCGGAGCCTATAAAGAAACACCTCGAGAAAATTAAAACAAAGACCACCAAGAAATACGCAAAGAAACTAATTTCCATAATGTCCTTATCGCACACCTCAAGATCTATCTGGAATTTTTCTATCTGGGAATTCACCTCAGGCACAACTGAACTTCTGTAATTTTCAACAAAAACCAAAAAAAAAAAAAAAAGGGAAGGATTAGACCCATAAGCTAGAGCTCATAAATTTAACCGAAGTCCAAATCTTTTGAGCACTTACACTTTGGTCACTGATGAAGAAGCCAAAGCTGAAGCTGTCACTGTCACTGCATCATCACGATTACTCTCCTCTGCTTTCACGGGAGGGGGTTCCTTCTTTGGTGAGCCGTCCAATTCTTCCTTGGGAATCACATCCCGGCTTTCTCCAAGTCCTTCAGAGCCTGGTTTCAACTCGGAATCCGCCTTCATCAGCTCCGACGGAAGCTCCGGCGGCAACCCCTGCGTATTCACCATATTTCCTAAATCATATCCATTTTCAGCCTCAGATCCGGGCGCCTTCTCCAAATTGGGAGAAGTATTTTCAGCCTTTGATGTGTGGTCAATCTCCATCTTAGCTGCTGTTGAAGAGATGGGGCTGTTCCTCACACTGTAGCCACCAGGATTCTCAGAAACCTGCCGAGGCCTCTTCCTCTTCGGAGCTGAAAAAACCAAAAACACAAGGGAAAATGATCATTAACACCACCTTGAAAATAAAAGGCCAAAAAGCAATCAGCTTGGCCTATAAAGCTCACCAATCGCTGATAAGGGGCCAGCTGAAGAACAAGAATTTGGAATTGCAGGCGATGACTGAATATTAGTCGACGGTGAGTTAGAGATCGGCGATGATACTCTTGATTTTGTATCACTGCTCGATCTGTTAACTTCAGCGGAATCATTGAACAAGATTTCTTTCTTTGGCGGGGCTTGCGATTGTGTTTTCAAACCATACAAGACTTCAGCAATCTCTATCTCCAGCTCCTCCGGATTAGACGAAGAAGCCTTGGAAGAAGACTTCGGCGGTCTAGGCTGTTTGGGGCCATTAGGCTTCTACATCAGCGAAAATCAGTGTCACCCCAAAACAAGAGGAGAAAAAAAAAAAATAGCAGTGGAAAATCGAATAGGCTCAAGGACTAACAATCTTCTTTCGAGCTGAAGCATTGGAAGAAGACGGTGACATTGGAGCTGCCGGAGATGGTGTTGACGTTGAAATTATATTCTGTCTCACTGGTGATGTTGACGCCTGCCGGTGAATTTGTTCTCCCCCACCTCCTCCCACCCCAACTCCGCTGTTTCCACCAGTATTATTAGCCATCCAATCATGTGACCTCTTTATAGAGGCTGCCAAACAAATGGAAAAAAGGGATTAAAATTTGATCAGCAGAAGAACGGTTCTACTGATTTCAATCTTTATTTTTTTTTTTTCAGCCAAGAATTTTAGCAACTACCTGAGCGAGCTTTTCTTGGCACAGGAACGCCAATCGTTTCTTCACCGGATTTCCACACAGAAGCAGCACGATAAACCTTTGCTGTACCTGTACTTGGCGGAAAACTCTTCCGGTGCTGAAGATGTTGATGCTGATGGTTGTGGTTGTGGTGTGTACTATTACTATGGGGATGGTGGCTATTGCTGTTGCCACCGTGATAATGGTTAGAAATGGAACCAACAGCAGGACCAGAGTTGGGATTAGGCGGCAGCAATCTCACACCACCACTGTTGTGGTGGCCGTTGTTGTTGCTGTGGTTGTTATCCTCGTCTTCATCTTCCTCCTCGTCATTCACACTTTCTTCTTCTGAAGTATCATCTCCTCCGTCTTCTCTGGTGCTCCCATGGAGCATCATCCTTTCACCTCTTCTCCTCTTACTACTTCTACTTGACCTCTCTCTTTCTCTTTCCCTTTCTCGTTCTCTATCTCTGTCCCGGTCTCTTTCTCTATCCCTCTCTCGATCTCGATCCCGATCTCGGTCCTTCTTCACTCTTTCCCTTAATCGAACGGATTCTTGTAATTCCACAGGCCCATCTTCATCTGAGGAAAGAACACCAAAAAAACAACAAAAATCACAGTCACCAAACTTTTTCACAACAAGAGCATGAAAAAGGCAAATCTTGAAATAATCATCCATAATAGATCTGTGAAAAAATGAAAATATTTATTACACCTGGAGAATCTCTAAGACTACTGCTTCTGTGTCTTCTCCTAGATAAGCCATTAGAAGAGGCCACCATACCAGCTGCTCTTCTGGCTTCTCTACTTCTATCCATCATAATAACTGGGATTTTTCCTCCCAATTCTTCAACAAATTCACCAGGACTCAGATGCTAAAATCCTAGAATTCAGCATAATTGACATATAGCTAATGTAAAACTGGCCGGAAGACGAAGTTTCACTCCGGCAACCTCAAGAAGTTCTATATATCAGAAAATACAAAAATCTAGTTTTTTCCTTTAAGTTTCAAAAATAAATAAATAAATAAATAAAAAGATGTTTCCTTTTTCTTTCCCCAAATGGGTTTCTTTCAAAGATCTCTCTCTTTTCTGCTTCTTCCTCCTGCTCTTCTTTAGCCTTGGTTTCTCTCTCTATCTTCACTCAGAGCTTCTCTCTCTTCCCCCTCTTTCTATGCTCTCTCTAATCTCATCATCACTTTTCCAATAGAGTATTTCTATGCAGCCACCTCCTCCCCCCACGCCCCAAAACCCCTGCTCAAAGGCCTATCTCAACCCTTCATTTTCTAATTTCAATCCTACGCTCCAAAATCACGCTTTGCCAACATGGCACCTTTCTCAACCCTTGGATATGTCCCAACCTCCACGTGCCAGTCACTTTCCTCCGCAGTTAGCTTTGTTACCTGTAATAAAATATATATATATATATATATTAGTAGTAAAATAATACAACTGAATGCAGGGCACTTTTGACGATCTCAAACAAACAAAAAAATTTTTAGGTCTTTACTTTGTTTGAAAGGGTATAGTGTTCTTTATATCACCGGCTATAGCCGGTCCCTACGAGACCTTGGTAAAAGCAAAATATGACGATCACAAGGAATCTAGCTGACCGCAGAAAATATCGCTCTAGCCGGTCAAAATTCATTTTTTTCCGGTTTATTTTTCTTAAATACCAAAAATAATTTAGTACTCGTAATATTGTTTGTCTCTTCCAATAAGATTACTTAATCTTAATTATTTAAAAAAAAAACCATAGATATTTAAAAATAATAAAAAGTACAGATTTTAAAATGAATATCATAAAGAAATAAAATTTTTATTTTAAAAAATTTTTTTTATAAAATAATAAATACTAATACTAGTAGATAAATAAATAGTACCATCCACCGCAATTATTACGGTCTTATAGTGATTTGGAGTATTTAGTACTACTTTTCCATTATTTCTTTTTTTTTTTTAATTAAAAACTAAAATAGACAAGGCGGGACCCACATAAAATAGGTTTTGTAGAAAAGGAAAACGAAGGGTGAAGATTTAGCTAGTGTTAGGGATTAGAAATTATACGAGACGTGAGATAGAATAGTGACGTGGCAGAACGGTGTAGAATAATTTGAAGTTTACATAGAGAGATTCCATGGAACAAATAAGTCCGAGCTGGCAATTTAAGCCAAACAGGTTCTGGTGTGGGGGCGTGGAGTATCGGGCCTAATCTATACCGTTGAAATACATTAATCGGGCGGCTTTAAATTAACAGGACGGTAGTTGTTTGGAGAAAAAAAAAAACTCCAAGTCAGGGTCACGGAACTTCCGAGAGTGTGTGGGGACCAATGCTTTTTCTTTTCTTTTTTTTTTTCCTTGTTTTTTTTTTTTTTTAATTACTATTTTTGTTGGTTTTGCGCTGCCGATCTAGAAATTATTTCCTCGCGTTGGGGCTAATTGTCACGTTGTGGAGATGAGGGTAGGGCTAGGCGTGGGGGTGACGAAGTGGGGGGGAATTGAGCTGACGTGTAGCGGGACCTACCCGTTAAGTTGCCACGGGCTATTACTGCATAATTTCTAACTCCTATGCAGAGGTGGCAAGAAATATTTATCCAACAGTTAACTATTTATGGAAAAATATCTAGTCCTATTTTTTCTTTTGAAATTTTCTTTTCTCATTTATTATCTGAAAAATATAGATAAATATAAAAATAAAATTTTAACAGATTCAAATTATAAAAATAATTATTTATATTTAAAACATAGATTAATTAATATAATTTACTCTGTATTATTCCCTAAATTAGTAAAACTGTATCCACCGTTGGATTAACCTAATTCGAGGTGTGTGGTGGGGCAGTCTCACGGTGTATAGTATAGCTGCCACCGCCATCCCTATTCACCCCAGAGTTTGTGGTCAAAGTTTACACCGGGGATTTAGCTTCCATTCATCATTAGTTTTTCTTTCTTTCTTCTTTTAATATAATTTCTGTTAGAATTTAGTTTGAAAAGAAGCATTTTAAAAATTTATTCTTTATTATTTTATTTATAAAAAATAAAATAATTTAATTCGAATGTTGTTATTCACTCAGTGATTTTTTTTCGTAGTGTACAAGACATCTTGAATGGATTCTAATTATGAGCAGTACTTTTAAGTCATGTCCATATTTAGATTTATCCCCGCTCGAGCTGGATAGGTCTCTCAGGGAGGTAAGATCTAACCCAAATTTTTTAAACAGTTGTATACGTGAGTGTAGTTTCGATCTTGTATATGAGAGCACTTTACCAATTCACTTACGTCTTGAAATTCACTCAGTAAAATATTAACAAGTCTTGACACATGACTATTTTTTCTTATCACGATTATTAATAAATTTGAATTATAAAATAATAATTATAAATTTTTTTTTTCAAAAAAAATAATAATATATGCACCTTAATTTTTTAACGAAACCATTAAAAAATAACCTCATTTCTCCTCCAATTATCACAAATTAAAATAATAATAAATGGAATAAGTTATAATATTTTGAGTGGGAGATAATTAATGAATAACCATAACATTGATTGAATCTCTATCCACATTAAATATTATTTTTAATTTTTTCTCCTTTTTTATTTTATTTAAACTTTATTTTGACCTAAAATTATTATTGGACAATCTCGTATAAGGTAAAAAACAAAACCAGAGTTAATTAATTGGCTAATAATAATTTAATGCAATATAAAATGTGACAGAAAATTTTTATTTAATTAATTTAAATTCTTATTAATGAAATTATTTGAAATGCTCAGATTTGGTCAGTTAATTTTAAATAAATGAGTAAATGAGTCGTCAACATATATGTAATGCATTTATTGTTCTCTTAGATTTATTTTATTACCAATGTTTCCACCATTATTATTCCACAATTACTTTTGTTCTTTGGTCATAAATTATTTCATTTATAGTGAATTATATATATATATATATATTAATTTTACTAACATTTAATAGGATCTGTCACATTAATAAATTAATATATATTTAATTTGTATTTTTTTTAACAATTCATACATATTAATTATTATTAATCTTTAATTTTTTAGATTTTAGTTAAAGTAATAGGTAATAGGTAATAGTTGACAAATAAGTTGAGATAATGAACAGTAAAAGGGAAAAAAAAGGGTGATAAACTTGACATTAATTTATTAAAATAGTGAATATATATATATAACATAAATTTTAAAAAATAAATTATATTATTTTTATTAAATTATCTTAAGTCTCATCCATTGATTATAATATAGTTAAATATAAAATTTAAATTAATTTTTAATACTTTAATATATTCTTTTATAAGATTTTTGAATAGGATACATTCATTCTAGAACTAATATACTATAAAATTGGATAAGAATATAAGTATTTTCGAATCTATTAAATAAATAAGTAAGATAAATGTATTTATGATATTTGTTAATTAAATTTGAGTCTAAATTAGTAAATTTTAAAATGATATTTTATTCAATATTTTACTTTTTTTTTTAAAAAATAAATAAATAAATACTATTCTTATCTTGGAATATTTATTTAAAAAAGTGTACAAAGAATTGGTACTAATTAAATTAAATTAAATTAACAAAATCTACAAATCAAATCAAATAAGTCAAAATCAAGGTTCCACTCTAAAATGGAGAGAGTAATGATATATATAAATATATATCTTTATTTTCTTTTGAAAAAGTAAAAATTATTCTTTGGATAAAAAAATAATAATAATAATAAATAAATAAATAAAGTAGAGAATACCAGTTGACAGAAAATGATAGAAAAAAAAAGGTGGAGTCCATATGTAAAGACAAATCTTATTCATTTTACCCCTGGAATTTTTCTTTTTACTATTCCTGCTAACCCCACCACTGTAAAAAAAAAGGAAAATAAAAAAACATTATCCAGATTTTTACCGTCTAAGCCAATAATAGAAAAGTTTGGCATTTATTTAGTACAAAAGAAAGAGAATTTTTTATTTTTTATTTTCTTTAAAAAGATTCATGAACTGAAATGAGTAGTCCTACGTGGCATAGTCATTTTCTTGACGTGTCACTTTTATATATGGACACGTAACTTAACAAAAATCTTAAATATTATATATTTTTATCTCTTAAGCTTCTCTCTCTTTGGATATCGTTATTGGCTTACCCAACACTTTCTTATGTTCACTCATATCACCACCCCACCCCAAATACCTTGTTTACGAAGGAATAGTTAGCGTCACCGCTATTGTCACTCAAAAACATCGCCACACACACTGGATATTCGCCACGTGGTAGGGTCTACACCAGAACATGGTGGCCCACCCAGTGAAAGTTGAATTCATTCCCACTTTAATTTTAGGAAACATTCAAAATCAAGGCAAATTATATATATTATCATAAAATTTAAAAAATTAAAAATTTAATTGAATAGAACAATTAAAAAAAAAAAATTATAATAGGTGTTGGTGAGTGTAAGGAAATGGAACGCTGGAGGGGTTAATAGGGTACGGTAGTAAGTAGTCCCTACAGAGATGTGTGACAGGCGTGTGAGTTTACCTAAGCTCTGGTGGAAGATATATAAAATATTCAAAGGAGATCAACGTAACCACGTCAGACAAAGTGGGACCCAAGATGGGAAAAAAAAAAAATGAGCTGACCCCACCATAATGGATCCCCTTTGTTTTGCTTTTGTCCTTTTCGAGAAGGAGAGAGGGGTGTGAAATCTCTTAAGGGGATGCCAAGTGGACATCCCAATAAACACCACCCCCTGGCCTACGTGGCTGTCCTTTCAACCGTGCATACCTAAAACTACACCAATCACTTGCACTTCTTTCTTCATTTTTATTTTTTTTTTATATATTTTTCCCTCTTCTCTCTCTCTCTTGTTATTTTGAAGAATCTTTTGATAAATAATACTAAATAAAAACTAAACAAAACCTTTTATTTAATTAAAATTAATTTTTTACTTTTTGTTCTTTATTACATCATTGGCAAAGTTTAAGGATTGTATTGCTAGAAAATTTGATCGAAATAATTGAGAAAATAAGAAAAATAAAATATTGGGATCCATTTAGACATTCATTTTACTATAAATTTTTATTTAAAAGTATTTATCAAATTTTTTTTGTTTAAGTATAAAATTTAAAATTTTATCCAAATTTAAATATATATTTTTCCACAAATATATATATATGTATATATTATTTACCGGAAATTTATTAGTTACATATCTTCAAATTAATCATATTTTTTTGAAAATAATTAAAATTACATTATATATTTTATTTTAATTTTCCTTTACTTTTATTTATTTATTTATTTTTTATGATAAAAGAAATATGTAGCTATCATTCCAAAAATGTAAACCGAATAAATCTTTAATAATGCAATGAAGAATAATTATAATATTAAGTTTTCAAACTTGAATTGCATTTGAGATACTTTGTTTAGGAAGGTTAATTAATTACATGCATATACATATATATATATATATATATATTGTATAACTAAAAAAGAGTATTGAATTATTTTAATAGGGTGGGAGGGGGAGGGGGGGAGAGAGATTATTCAATTCCTCCAAACTAAAATGCTTGAGAATAGGGTAGAATATGCTATCATGGGATGTTAATTAAAGTAATTATGTGAAATTCTTTGTTTATCTTTTAGGTTTAGATGGTAATAAAATATTGAAAGATTATTATATACATATATATATTAATTAATTAATTAAGTAGATAGATTGATAATTAAATAAAGTTTTAATATAATATATACGTGTATATATATATGTATATATTATTTAATCAGAGACAACAATCTAGAGAAGAGGTGGCGCCTTCTCGTGCATGTAGTTGTTTTTACATGGCTGGCAAGCAAGATATGTCATAGGTGATAGGTGGGACTGATTAAACATATTTTAATCATATTAGGGTTCTTATTTATTAAATAGAATAAAATAAATTTTGATAGTAAAGCTTTTAGGGAGAAGAGCAATGAATCTATTATTGCTAAGCGATTTTATTTATGATTTATAAATTTAATCTTAAAAACAATCTTAATATTGTAAATTAGATACAATTTGCATAATTTTAGGTTAAAAAATTATAAAATAAAAAATAAAGTTTTTTTTTTTAAAAAAAAAAAACTTTTAATTTTAATTAAACAATTAAGAATAAAATTAAGGCATAAGAATAAAGTATGATGTATAATTACAAAATTCTTTCTTAAACCTTGTTGATTGTGAAAATAATAATAATAATAAAAAAGTTGTTTTAACTTTTTCCTTTGTGGGATTTTAATATACATTTTTTTTTTTTTTTTTTTATAAATTTATTAAAGAAAGTTTATTTGTTTATCCTTTTATGTCAAAAGGGCATGTTTTGTTTAATATCATCCTTGACTTTTAGCCTTTATGGATGAAACAAGAAAAGAAAAGAAAAAAATAAAAAAATAAATAAAGGGATATAATTAAAATGGACCATAGACTTAAAAACAAACTTGGGAGCCAAGTTTTATTCCCTTTGAGAAATAAAAGGAATTGACAAAGTCCCCTTTCACAAATAATAATAATACTAATTCAATGAAATTCAAGATTTTAATTTTGTTTTTTTTTTTTCTTTGGCTAACATGACCATATAATGAAAAACTAATATGTGGGAAATATTAAATAATGTGAAAAATATTTATAACTTTTACTTTTTAAGACATTGGTGAATTTTTTTTTTGACAAAGGGGGAATCTTTTCTTTTTTGTTTTATAATTCTTTTTAAAGCATGTTATAATGCTATAAGTTTTAAAAATTCCAAAATTATAAGTTTTTTATTTTACAAATGTTTAAATTTTACGGCTATAAGTTTACAATTGATAATTTTATAAAAAGTATTATATAATATTATTATGTTAATCCAGAATCATGGAATTTTTACTCATAAAGATAATATTTATTGCAAATTAATTTATTTATAAAGATAAAAATATAGTTTTTTTAAAATTGTAAAAAAAAATATGTAACTCAATAATAAACAATCTTATTCATAATGGGTTGGAATCATGTTTAAAGAAAAAATCATCTTTTAAAACATTTTTAAGTACACAAAATGTTGTTGTTTTTTTCTTTTAAATGACGAAGATTATATATATATATATATATATATATATTCAATTTATTTATTTAGTATGAATAGATTCACTATTATTGACATTTATCCAAATATCATTACTTCCCCTCAAAATATCATTAATTGAAGAAATGAAAACTTGTAAAAGTTAAAAAGAAAAAGAAAAAAAGGGAGAGGGGGTGGGGAGTAAAAAGAAATTATTCCTTTACTTCGTGTGTAATACTTACTTTTTTTTTTTAATCTTTTTTTGATAAATATTATTACATTAACATGGAAAGCACAAAAATGTCCACAAAGTAGGGACAAAACGTGTAATAGCATACAGTTGCTTTTTCACTAATTTAAATAATAATAGTAATTTGAAGTTGGTTTATGAGTCTTTTTCTTATCTCTTTGGCTTGTCAAGAGGTTAAGGGTTTGAATCTTACCCGAGTGTTCTGCAGTTTCAGATATATTCGTAAGTGCGAATATACTTGCACTGTTGGACCTCCTTAAGTGGATTAATCTGGACCAAAAGAATTTAGGACACTACCTCAAAAAAAAAAAAAAAAAAAATCTTTGACCGAATCAATCCTTAGAGAAGGAACTAATTAAGGAGTTAATATCTAAACACCTAATTTCATGCTAGCTAATCTATAGATCAAATCTAATAAAAAAATTTTAAAATTTTGTTTTTTCTGATTTGATTCGATCGTCATTTTGGATATTAACTAATCCAAAATTGAGTTATGTTAGATCCCTTTTTAGTAAAAATTCTC
>JAXGGT010000035.1:2153931-2168505 GCA_035583425.1 Marsdenia floribunda | reverse complement strand
CCGTATATGAATCATTCATTTAGAAACAGGGACTACTAAAAGGGAGATACCGAAACAGAGAGAGAGAGAGAGAGAGAAAGTACCAGCATAGAATTCACCAGCAGTTGGGCTTAGCCGGAAAAGAGAGGAGTGACTGTCGTTACTGGAATTCAGATGGTTGGTAATTACCTTAATCCGACGTTCAGTTTTTGAGTCCATGATCACTCCCTCAAAAAGAAAAAAGAAAAAAGCTGGTGTATATACTATATACACTGTATACAATTACCTTTTCCTCCCAAGAAGGTACAAACAAAAGCTATAAACAACTTATGAACTTATATATATATATAACCCGAATCATCTATTTCATCAGCTGGTTGAAGAATTGAAAAAGAAGAAGAGGGGAGGAGAAGAATGGTAGTTGTCTATGAAAAATACTAGGACTTTTTTTTTTTGGAGTGATATCTGTGAATTTAGCTCACGTTTTGGATCCCAATCTGTTTATGCCGGCAGGTCCAAGGAGCCAACCAAGCCAGCTAACCTTTTCGAGTACGTAACAAGATATTTTAATGTCTTTTCTTTTCTTTTTTTTCACTTCTCTTTTTACTATATTTAACAAAAATTACAAATTTAATTTGAAATTGTAAAGAAATAAATAATATATATATATATATATATATATATATATATATTATGATTATGTGAATACATATCATGTATGCATTCAAATTATATTTACTTTATTTTGAATGATCTTGCTTCAAAACAAATAAATTAATTTAGATACATTGGAATCATAATAAAGTATTAAAATATTTTAAATTACATTTAATGAAATTAATTTTTTAAAAGTAAAAAAAAAAATAATAATATATTCTTATTTTTTCATTAAATAAATTATAATTGTTTAAATATTTAATATTCAAGAATTATAAATTCGTCCATATTCATTAAAAGCTATAAATTAAAATTATATTAAAAATAAAATAAAATATTTATAATTAAAATAATAATAATAACTTTATCCCACATCGAAAATATACGTAAACTCGTTCCATTGGTATAGTTGATTTTGATTGGGGGACTATTAAAACGGAAAATAGGAAACAGAATGGGAAAAAGAGGATTCGGATAAGGGAGGGGGGGATACATTCTCAATTCAGGAAGCAAACGGCCAGCATCAATGATCGACATTTGTTCTTTTACTTTTTTACCCTTTCCATATCTCCCCTCTCCATACCGCAATTATGACGTATGCATTATCTAATAATTCTATCCTCTTCTCCTCTCCTAATTTTATTAAAATTTAATATTATTATTATCTTTTTAGTCTCAGATATTTTAAATTGACTATTAAATAAATTTTAAGATATGTATAACATATATATATATATATATATATATATATTAATTGTTTTATGCTTATTGATATAAAATTTTTAGCTACAGTGGTCATTTCATTGAAAATTTAATAAATGTATCTAATAGTTAGAAATTAAAATAGAAAATATTTGATACTAAAAAAAAAAAACTAAAATAAAAAATAAATTTAAAAAGTTCTACATTCCACTGTTAATTGTAAAACAATACAAACGTAATTTAAATCGAAATTAATCTCACAAAAAGTAACCAAAAGGTCTATGGTTTTGTGTTGAATATATCTTGTATATGTACACACACACACATAAATCAATATTTATCGCATGAAGCCTATGTTTTATACCATTATTACAATTATTACATTATTAATAGTGGTTAGTGGTTAGGTGTATTTATTAGTCTTATAAATGTAAGAAAAATATTATCATCAATAATTAGATATAATAAATAATTAAATATTGAAAGAACAATCAATTGAAGAGATAGAATTAAAAGAGTTTTTTTTTTTTTTTTTTTAGAGATTAGTAAATATTCATTTTATGAAAAAGTTATTATCATTTTTTTTTTTGAAATTAATAAATATTTATTTTATGAATGAGTTATCATTATCTCTTACCTTAAGATAAATAATATCATTAATACTAAAAATAATACAATTAATATTGAAACGACAATGATATAATTGCCTCTAAACTCACCCTTGAGTAATTAATTAATTGAATTATCATTGTATCAAAAGGAATCAAAAATTTTATTAATAAAATTCTCAATATTTCCCTTACTCTTAGAATATAAATGTCAATATTTTATACCTTAAATTTCAAATCTTTTTCATCCACTTCTAAGGCTATTTTTGAATTAAATTTTATTTTAATTTTTTCTACTAATATTGAATTTAAGTAAGTGATATTCATTTAGACAGCACATAACATTAATTTTTTTTTTTTTTTTTATCAAATCATAAAGTATGAAACCTACTTAAAATTGTCAAATTATTTTAAAACTAATACTTATCACATCATTCTAAAAATCAACACTCTAATAATTATATTATTATTACACCTATAAAATTTTTACTTTTTCAAAAAAATAACTCATGATTTTTCAAAATAAAATTCACTCAACTTCAAAAAACTCACTTCACTTAAAATAAAACCTAATTCAAACACAATCTTTATAAATTTAATATATGAAAATCTCCCTCATGTATCCTTCATGGATTAATATATTACCATATTCAAATCTTTCTTTTCCATTTCTTTAAAATGATATTTTGGTAGTTAATTTTTGTGGGCGAAGAAATCCTCCCCTCCAGAAAGTAGGGTGATTGGGTAGAGGATAAGAGGGACTGAAATAGATACGGGTACAGACGAAGCCAAAATTCTTCAGGTCAGGCGGCGCTGCAGCTAAATAATAGGACTGCAACATTGGCCCCTTTCTTATCAGGACCAGATATAAATAAATATTTCTCCCCCATACTGCTGAAAATATCCTGGCGATCCATACATCATCTGACCCCTGCTACAGCAATAGTATTGCCCCAGCGCCAATGACATCCAATCTAATTTTAATCTACAACAAGAGTTACTATTGTCCATGAATCCTGTTCAGGGTTAGATATGAATGCTGAAAATAAGAACTAAAAATAAATGAAAAGATAATTTTAAGACCATAGAGGAAGAATGACCTGGTGTGAGAAGAGTCAGCAATGCATATTTTATTATTACTCGGTAAATTTCCATGCCATAGGCAAAAGCCAAGAAAAAGTCTCCACTACCTATACACCTTGTAGATGATGATGATCTACAACTAACTATAGCTTGTCCCCGTGGCAATGACTACTTTACAACCTTATGTAGTGTCAAACAATTCAAAGTATACCCTGGACTGAATAGCTGAACAACATCGAAAGCAAAAAGAGGGCCGGCTTGGAAGCTGATACCAGTAAAAAAAGCAATGTCATGAGCCTTCTAAAATAGTTCCATCAACTGTTGTGCAACATCTGCATCCAAATTTTGAAAGAGTGAGATGTTAATAGAACAAGAAAGTGTTTGAACAGATGCTAGACTTATATACTTTGTGAGGCATGACAACCTGGGCAGGATTCCATGATAAAAGGAGAAATTTTACCCTATTACATCTAAAAATAGAATCCTCCGAAATGCTCCCAAGGTGGACCACATCCATCAATATATAGTTGAGAAATAACAAAATAGAGACAAAATGCAGTCTGAAGGTGTGCAGAAGCATTCGACAATGTAGATTGTGATAAATTGGACATAATAAGAAGGAAAACTCAAAATACCTATAAAGGTGACAAACTATATACACTTGTTGTACCTTTGAGTACAGATGGTGGTGTATGGAACTCCTTCCAAACATTGTGGCATGAAGCAAGATCCATGTTCAGATATTTAGCAGCGAGATATGCAGCACCAGCAGCTATCTGATGAGGTTTGAATTGAAGCCATAGTGAGCTTCTCAACCTGCAAAGTAAAAGTCCGATTTTAATGGCATCAAAAAGGGCTACCATTTGAAACATTTCGCAACCCCCCAAGGCAAGATAAGAGGCCATGGGTGAACACACCAATTGGAGCAAAGATACAACTGCACAATACTTGGCACATTGCAATTCTAAACTGAGTTCATGAACAAACATTTAATCAAAACTTCACTAAGGATACTAAAAGAATATCAAACAATTAAACAAAAACTCCATTAAGGAAACTAAATAGCAAGCCTATTTTCCCTTACCAACTAAGAAAGCAGCAACTGAGTTGAAAAAAACCCAAGAATCTTCAGCAATGTTGATATTGTACCAACAAATATCAAATATGTTAAACCCATCTAGCGAGAGAATTGACATCAGAGCTCAGCTGCAGCAGTATATTAACTCCAGACACATGCATATCAAAAGATTTTGTAAACAGGAAGAGACAACATATTGAACTTCAGAGTGCAAACCAGCATTGTGTGCTCCCCATGCAACACGACTTGCAAAAACACAAGCACCTATCCACTTCGATTCTAATATTCATGGCTCCACCTAGGACTGCAAATGAATCTTCAATGCAAAGGTGTAATGCATGTAATCACATGCACCACATATTATTTACAACCGTGGACAACATCTACTCCAGAGATAGACTATTGACCTTTGAAGGAGGAAACTAACAATATAAATTTCTAATCCAACAAGAAACACATGAACGAACTCTTTCATTAGGCATAATATTTCCTAGAGAAAGGTCATGTGCAGGTTCTGTAAAAGTAGGGGAAGATATTTCCCAACACCACATCTCTCCATAATTTCCCATCTTCAAAAGGCCAACAGAGACAACTGGGACCATTCTCATCATAGTTTCCTGGGTTGCGCAGCGTATGCACATCACTGCTCATATAATTAACTAAACGAGACACATATCGATGCAATAACAAGACAAATTTCATTTTCTCAACAAATCAAAAATCTGATTCCAGCAAGCTCAATGATGTTAAGGCAGATCCATGGAAGACTGGTCCTAGATCATTTCTATGAGTTCCCAAATCTCTGAAATGATTACCACAGCAACAATTTACTCAACCAACAATTATAAGCTGTGAGAATAAGCATGGCTTTTGCCAGACAGCCGCAATCCAGATTTGGCATCAGACTAAATTAACTCTTCTAATTACACTCAAACCCTTCAATACTTTCCCCTCAACAGATTGTCAGGCTGTGACCTAAGAGAAAGGTCAACCACTTGCTACCATTAGTTCACTGTTTGCTTTATGGTCATGTCACACGTTGAACATCATCTAGTTCAAAAAGTCAATCCCTGTACTGAGAGTTGTGTATAGCAATTACGCAGTAGATATTCACAAGTAAAAGGGAAATAATTATTTTTTGTAGATGTTAAAAAAATTCAAGAAAATATCTTTTTTCTGTACCCCACACACCACATGGAGCAGATTTCAATTCAAAAATGAGACTGTTCTGTGTGAAATAAAGCATTACTAGAGGTGGTCTCCAAAAGTTTCTTAATAATTATCATTTTTCAGTAACTGTTGAAAATCATATGTGATAGCTGAGAAGAATAGATCAATCTTCCATCAGCTTGAAAAATGTATACATGTAGCCAATCTATAGACAACTAATTTTTCCCACAAGATCATCAAGCACATTCCTGTAATGGTAACCAACAACACCTGAACTGAGAACAATTTTTTACCTGAGCTGGAGTTCATAGAAATGTTAATAATCACAAAAACTGGCAAGAAATAATAAATCTAATGCCTTTCTAATCTAAGCACCTTTGTTCTCTAATCTAAGAATCTACTCTTAACATAAATTGGGAAACAGATGACCACAACTCCAGTAAGGAACTAATTAAAATTCATGATTTTTTTTTTTTTTTTTTTGACAGCACAATAAGAAAACACAATGATCATCTTCTGACGAATAATGGAGTAAAGGTTTGGGTCAACTTGGTCTAGAATAAGCAAGAAAATGGCAAAAAATATAATAGGTTACACAGTGAATGTAAGATCTCTCTCCCAATCCAAAGTGAAAATATCTTTATTCCATCCAGACTAACTTTCTTTTGTTTTTTTTTGAATTATTATTATTTTTTTAAGATGACTAGCGAGGAGGGAAATGTCTGTTAAAAGAATTTGGTTCAATGAGGGTAGAGAACAATAGGAGTTACACTGAGAGAGAGACCAAGAAAGATTCAATGAGAAATACCCATCTGACCATACCCAAGAAGATAGCAAGTCCAAAGATTTTTGCAGAAAGCACCTGAAAATTTTTTGCCCATACCAGCATAATCATTAATAAAAACCCATTCTACTATAGCCCACCCAGTATTCAACTTTTCCAGAAGAAACCCAGGAAACTTTTAGACAATGATTACCGCTAAAAATCTTTCTGTGTCTGACTCATATCCTACATGGTCAATGAAACAGGACATAGTGTGTGGATAAATGGCCAATGGGGAAGTGGATAACTTTTGCACAGGGAAAAAGGATGTGGTAGGGCAAAACCAGAACAGTAGCATCTTTGACTATCTTTTATGCCCATGGTCATGCTTAGTGTCATGATTGAAAAAAGATTCCACAATATATGGATAGTCAACTTCAGATGAGAAACAAAACATTGGGTGCACAGCATATCAACCGCCAGCTAAGAATATCAAACAGGCGAGCATGCTAATCCTTCTATAGATCCTGCAATTATATGTCAATCCAAATGATCAATATCCCATGCCAAAATGCCAGCTCAGAGTAATCAAGTGAAAGATAAAAACAAATTCACACAGGTATACAAGGATTTGTGAAAACCACAAGCAAAAGAATCAACTTATCTTCAGTCTCACACTATCCTGCAATCCTCGACCGTAGAACAGATTCAGATCAGGACTATCAGATTATTTTTGTTTATTTTCTTAAAGAAAAGGTGGTAAAATAACACATGGGATATTCTGTAACCTTATGCACTGGTGTCCAAGGTACTGAGTACAAGATAATAAGGAAAATTGGACATCAGCAAAGAAACAGAGGAGAAAAAAAGCTGGACTACATTTCTGGAGACATTAAACAGCTTAAACTTTTGAATAAACTAAACCCTCCTACAGCAGACATCCATCAAGATCATAAGAGGCTGTACAATCAGAATATCATCAAGGTTTTAATACAGGAATAAAATAGAGATAAAAAGTAAACTTACCCTTCACTAACCAAGTTCAAAGCCAAATTCACCAATACAGTCTGGGAAAATCCTAATTTTTCAAGTGTCAATGTCAATGGGGCATATGGATGCTGCACATTTAACTCAAAATTCAAAGCAGTCAAAATCATTTGTTCTGCCTCAATAACACGTTCTCGATATTGTTCGAACCAATCCTGTCCAAAACCAAACAATATGATCAAAGAGAGAATGAGAATACTGAGGAATTTCATCATTAACGAATACTATCAACACTGCAATATAAATGCATGAAAAACTGAAAAGTAATTCTATATAAACTGAAAGCTAGTAAATGATCTAGCAAGCTTGATGGATGTACATGCACACCAAAAACATTCATACAAATAGGTATAGGCATAAAAGAGAAAGAGAACGAGAGAGAGACTTACAACAGGAAACATATAAGAGAGAAAAGTAAAGTCCTTATTGTGGAGGATTTCACATGACAGTCTCAGAACATTGTTAAGAGGTCGAGGTGTCTCCTCTGACTTTGCAGCAAGGAAAAGAGCAGCAGTAGCAACCAACTGCAGCCAAAATAATATCAGATGAAAGCTTTTAACATCTGCAAAGGAAGTGCATCTCAGAATCATATACCAAAACCTTACAGAAAAAGTAAATATGTAGGGTTCATTTGTCCAAACATTCTTTTTCAAGAAAAATTATATTTAAGTTTTGGTGGAAACTAAAATTATATGTATTTTTTTAAAATTGAAATTTTTGCATTTAAATATTAAATTTTTAATTAAAAAACTTAAAATATTACTTTTTAAATAAGTAGAAAAGTTAGTCAAAGTTTAGGATTTTTTTTTTCAGAAACAAATGTTTGTACAAATGGACCCGTAGTATACTATAGTTATGTTGAATCACATTGTTTCAAGCAATAGGATCAAAAGTCAAATAGCATTAGAAACGATTTATCAAAAATTCTTCCCATCTCATTACAGAGTTACTCTAATTTAGATGGGAAAGGCACATATAAGAAAGAGTCAATTTAGAAATTTGAATGTGCATAAATAGAAAGGTAACCAGAATTTTGGAAAACAGCATAGCATAATAATGAGAAGAATATGAAACAAACAAGCTTCAAAGAGAATCATTCTTGTCTAAGCCACCATCTGCGCTTTCAAATCCCTAACAAATCACAAATAGCTGATAATTTACAAAGTGAGAAACTGGAACTCACAAATCTATCATGGCAGGCATGTGATTTTCGAACAAAGAAGCGGTGGCAGAGAACCATGGCAGTCCCAATTGTTGTCTGTGGCCTAGATAATGTTAACCAGAATAATGTCACTAGTAAGTATGGCTAAAAAGAACACTTATGCAGCAAGGAAAGACCATCATTATAATTGTATAAAAGCAAAACAGAGAACATGAGAAGAGAGAAAGCTTACAGCTCAAGCTGGATTCCAAGATTTTGCAAGAAAGCACAATATGAGTACCGCAAATGAGTTTCATGCATGGCATCAATACCATCCTTGCGAGATGGGGAGCACCGCTCAATTTCATCTCGAGACATAAATAGCAGTTCATCTTCTTCCTCGAATGTTGAGCGATCACGCTTAGAGGATGTAGAAGTGTGCACGTGAGCATCAGACTGAGTGGTTCCAGGACCA
This sequence comes from Marsdenia floribunda, assembly GCA_035583425.1. Taxonomy (NCBI): domain Eukaryota; kingdom Viridiplantae; phylum Streptophyta; class Magnoliopsida; order Gentianales; family Apocynaceae; genus Marsdenia; species Marsdenia floribunda. Next base: position 2,159,802 of record JAXGGT010000035.1, on the reverse strand, counting down.
GCTGAACAGCTCTCATAAGTCACACGGGAATTGTTATACACAGTGGAGGTGTTTGGAGGGTAGTATGCATACATGCTTGGGCACTTATTAGATGGAGCGTTCTCGTATTGATATGGTTGTTGATAGGTCCTACTGCAGTTTTCCCAAGCAGAACCAGAAAACTTTCTTTTCTTGAGAGAAGGGGCGGCTTCAGGCTTTGCATAACTATTTAAATTATAGCTGTAGTCTCTGTAATACCTAGAGCAGTCCTGTTGATTATTTGGATAACGCATATGGCTATAGTTGATATTACAGAGGTTATTGTAGGTTGAGGTTACGGAGGTGCTGGTAGAAACATCATTCTTTCTACTGTAATAGGACCTTGAGTCACCCGGAAAAGGACCACCTTGTTTATGATGATATGTCTGTGCAAGAGTCATAGTACCTAACAATCCAACATAAACGGGAAAATGGTTTAGCACATTCTCAGTAAGAGGCATCATGCATCTTGATAAAAAACTTCAGGTCAAATAAAACATGATACTTCCATAATACAAACATTTGACAAATTGCAAAATAACAATAACATCTTCCACATTAAAGTCCTTTTCATAAGGGAGAAAAATAAATGAATAAATAAAATAAAAAACTCTAAGACAATTTCCTTACTTGAAAAACTAAATGTTCAATAGAAAAATTGGAGCTGGAAGCCCAAACAAAAGGAGAATTAGAAAGAATAAATTTTGACATACCTTTATATAGTCAAATCAAAATTATAATATCACATACCAAGAAATCTACTGTAACCTGGAGTTTACAATAACGGAACAATAAAACGAACCTTTTTACCATAAAGAATTCCAGATAAACATCATCATAGTCCTAAATTCAATTCAAAATTCAGAAAGTCCTCCGAAATCTAACCAAGAAGCCGGAACTTTTCCACAAATCCAAACGAAATAAAAGATCAACAGAACCAGTAACGCTACGCTAATCAGAATTTTAGCTCAAACAAAAAAAAAAACGTAAAATGAAAAAAAAATAATAATAATAATAAAATAAAAAGAGAAAATCAACCCCAGAAAATGAAAAGATCAAAATCAAAATCGTAGAAATTAGGATCAAAGAATTCACCTGATTAGATCGAAGAACTCCGTGATCGCAGAAGCTGAAGGAGGATTACGAATTAGGGTTTCTTAATTAATTAAATGGTCGGAGAAAAGGAAAGAGATAAAAGTTTTTGACAATATAGGGAAGATAAAGAGTAAGAAGAAGTTAAAATACGAAATATATACAGAAGAGAAAAGTGAATAAATTTTTTTTTTTTGAAAAAAAAGAATATGTACCTTATAAAAAAAAAAATGAAAGAAGTAAATTTACAATTTTATTTATTATTTTATTTTATTTTATTTTGGGTTTGTTAGTTGAAGTTGGTTTGAAAATTAAGGGTATTTTTGTATTATAATTTTTTTTAGAAAGTTCATTTTTTTAAAAAAAGATTTGAGTGGAGTGAAAAAACGAGAGTAAAGTGGTGACATGTTAAGAAGTTCTCTAGTAAGTAAAGGATAAAAATAGTATATTTTATTAGTGTAATGATGATATTGTTGTTAAATTCATATATATTTATATATTTTTTATTAAATGTAATGATTTTTTTATTAAATTTTTTGTCACGTAAATAGATATAAATAGTGTCATATTAGATAATGTCCAAACAAATATATCTCGTTTTTTTTAGTGGAAAATTGAAAGAAATTTTTTTTCTTGGTGAATGGAAAATTGAAAAAAAGTTTCAATCTCCCTAAAGACGGAAAATTGGTCGGTTTAGTCCCTTATCTATTTTCAATAATTAACATAGGTCCACAATTTATTTTTTTGACCTGCTAAGTCTCATAACTTTTTACGACCTGTCAATTAAGTCCTTCCGGTGAAAATTTTGAAGCCAAATTTCTTCACATACCGGCAACGTGATGAAATTTTAGAGGTAATATCGTCCACCCACTGTTCATAAACCCAAAAATTTTAGGAATATTTTTGTATTGTCCCAGATTCTTCCATATTTTACAAATTTTTTCATACTCCAAATGCTTCAGTACAAAAGTATCTCTAAAATTTTTGGGTTATGAACAGTAGGCGGACGATATTACCCCTAAAATTTCATCACATGGCCGGCACGTGATGAAATTTGGCTGAAAAATTCAAAATTTTCGCCGAAAGGACTTAATTGGCAAGACGTAAAAAGTTATGGGACTTAACAGGTCAAAAAAACAGATTATAGACCTATGTTAATTATTGAAAATAGATAAGGAACTAAACCGACCAATTTTCCCCCTAAAGACTAATGAGTTAAAAGTTTTCAGTGAGGTTGCCTGGATCTCTCGTTATCCACGTGTTTCCACTTTTTTTTTTTTTTTTTTTTTCTCTCTCTTTTTCTCTTCGCCCTTTTATCCATAAATATTAGAATAAAATAATTCCATCATAATCAATCTAATTTAAATTAATTGGATCCAAAGTAAATTATTTATTAAAAGAAATCATAATCATTAAAATAAAAAATTATATTTATTAAACCTGACTTTACTTTATATATTTATTTATTTTATTGATACACAAGAAAATGATTATAATAAAAAAATAATAATAAAGTGTATATATACATATATACATATATACATATATCTTATATATATAAGATTATACATCCTTCTTCTAGAAAGAAATTTTTTTTCTAATAATGGTATGGTAAATATTTTAAACTCTTTTGATCTTTTGGTCTATAAAATTATAAAATTTAATATTTGCCCGCTAACTTTTCGTTTTTCATAATTTTTTAATTATTTTTTATTAATTATTTTTTTTTCCAATTTTTTTTCTCTCTCAGGTCTTCTAATATTTATAATTATAAAATTTAATGTTTACTAATTTTTTAGTTTTTATAATTATGAGATTGTAGACATTCCATCTGAAAATAAATTTTTTTCATTGGCAATCTTATTATATTTGGATTGTCTTCTTTTTTTTTTCTTTTTTTTTTTGAATATATATATATATATATATATATATTGTCTCTTAATATTCCTAATTTTATTTAATTTTTATAACTTTTATTACTTTGTTTCTTTGCCTTTATAAGACTATGCATCAAATAATTGGATTTTTTTCTTTGTTTAAAATATAAATATGTAATAGTAATTTGATAAGACACTTGGCAAACATATTTAGATTTAATTTATTTTTTTATAAAATAATAAAATGTACATGTAAAAGTAGAAAAGTCTAAATAAAAGAATACTAATAATTATCAAAAAAATACTAATTAATATCTTAATAAAAAAATATTTTTTAAAACATTAAAAAAATTAATTAATTACAAATAAATTCATTTTAAAATCAATTAATATATTTATATAATATAATGATTGTATATACATTTAATAATAGTTTAGTATTATAAAACAAATAAAATTTTAATATATTTAATTACTAATTTTTTTAATATATTTAATGTATCTAATTTAATAATATGTTTTTCCTTATATATATATATATATATATATATATATATCTAGGCAAATTGGCATAAATAGTCCCCAAACTATGGCCATTTGGTGACATTGGTCCCTGAATTAATTTTTTGGTAACATTGGTCCCTGAACTATACTAAAACGTGTGACATTGGTCCTTTTGGTCAAAATTTAAAAAAAAAAAAAAAAAAAAAAAGGAGAAATGAAAGGAAATCGAGCTTTAACCATGGCGGCGGGAAGTTGCCCAGCCTGCGGGTGAGAGCTCTATCCTCAGCTAGTTGAACTTGTTAAAGGGTCAGTCATTCACCATTTCTTGATAATCTTTTCTTGCTTTAAGACCGTTTTTGTCATATTGATTGTCCATATGTGATGGTACATGGTTCCTTTAACAGATTGATGGCAATGTGGAGAAGCATGTACGAATCTCACCAGGTCCAAACACATATAGTTCAGCAGCTCAAGTATGTAAATGCCATACCTTCTACAAACCCAACCACTGAAATTCATCGGCAGTCAACCCTACAGCTTGAGCTTGAAGCCCAGCAATGGCATATAGCTTTCTGCAACCTTGTGAAGGCTCAACGAGATTACATTCAGTCTCTAACTGGTTGGCTCAGGCTTAGTTTATTCCAAATTGGCAACAAACCTGTTGACAGAACTGGGTTAGATTCAGCGATTTACTCCTTTTGTGAAGAATGGCAGCTCGCAGTGAACAATGCGCCAGACAAAGTGGCAACCGAGGGAGTCAAGAGCTTTTTAACAGTAATCCATGCTATTGTAATACAGCAAGCAGAAGAGCAGAAGCAGAAAAAGAAGTCTGAATTTGCATTTAAAGAGCTCGAGAAGAAAACTGTTGAGCTAAGATCATTGGAGACAAAGTATGGACCGTATTCCTTGTCTGAAGCTTCGAATGGTAGAATTAAGAATCCTGTGGGAGAGAAGCGAGCAAAGGTGGAAACCTTGCGGGCAAGAGCTGAGGATGAGAAAGCCAGGTACGATAAATTGGTCAGTTTAACAAGGACAATGACATTGAACAACCTGCAGATGGGATTGCCACACGTCTTTCAAGCCATTACGGGCTTCGCAAATGTGTGCACCCATGCATTTGAGTCGGTATATAACCAGGCTAAAATTACCGATGATTTGAATCATGTGAAGAGGATTTTGCCCTGAGACATAAACAAAACAAAAAAATTGGCAGCTAGCCTGAGTTTAGGAACTCTTCCTAATATTTCATGTACAGTTTGTGAGTATCTATCTGAGATCTGACTGTTTTGTGAATTCCCCCCTACTGTTAAATGTCCCGGACACATTATAGAAACCGTGCCAAAAGATCGGTACGAGCAGTGGAATGCTGTATATGAAAGTGAACCTGCAGGGGGTTTAGGGGTAGGGAGACTTCAGTTCAGTATGGTAAGTAGAGAAGAGTTTTTTTATTATTTTTTTTATATATCATTGGGGACATTGTTCTAGGCCTTTTCAATTTTGTTTGGTTTGAAAATTCTTTCATGTTGTTTTCCAAGAAAGTAACCTTTCAATCCAGGGGCACCCCCTGCTCTCTCTTGTATTTTGTTGAAGGTTTTCGAGTTGGGGAAATATTTTATTTAGGGGTTATTGCCCTAAAATGGCCTCTTTTTAAACCAAATTGGATGAATAGCCTAATTTCAAATTTATGGAAATTTTTAGTCTTAGTACACACGGAATGTGTATTTTTATTGATTTTAAAATTTAAAAAAAAAAAAAAAGTCACGTATCTATTAAAAATTACATGAGATGTGCGTGTTTTTGCTCAGTTAACAAGAGTAACGCAAATTATGTGCGTTTTTTCATTTTTTTTTATTTTTTATTTTTCCCATTCTCCTTTCTTTTTCCTTTAACTAACTAAAAATAAAATATAAATATATTTAATCGAATTTTGAATTTATAAAAAAAATAAATAAATATTTGAATTTATCTTTAATTAATTAAATATTTTTAAATATAATATCTTTAATTAATTAAATTACTTAATACTATAATTAATAAATAAGAAATTAATATTTGAATATTTGAATATATATATATATATATAATTTAAATAAATAAGAAATTAATATTTTAACATTTGAATATATATATATATATAATTTAATTAAAAATAATATAGAAATATATATAAGTGAATTTGAAATTCATAATAAATTAATAAATTAAATTAAATATAATATCTTAAACTAATTAAATCACCTAATATTATAATTAATAATTCATAAATTAATATTTTAACATATATATACACATATAAATCCATAATATAAATATATTTAATTGAACTTCAAATTCATTAATAAATTTAAACTTAATATTTTAAATTAAATATAATATCTTA
>JAXGGT010000035.1:2132455-2153831 GCA_035583425.1 Marsdenia floribunda | reverse complement strand
AAATTATATTACAGTCATTTAAAGTAATTAAATTATTTTTTAAAATAAAAATAAAAATTTCGGGTAGAGTATACCCGGTTCGGACCCGAGACTCGATAGGGTCGGGTATGAGTATAATTTTTTTGGACCCGACGGATATCAGGTAAGGTACGAGTCCAAAAATATTTTCTTGGGTCCGGGTACAGAACTAGTAGTTTCGGACCCGATTGGACCCATTGACAGGCCTATCTATAACGTGGCTATGGACCTAGCAGCACCCAAAGATCAACTAATAATTGATATCGTTCTCGTTATATTAAAAAAGATATTCCGAGTTGATAATAAGTATTTAGATTCATACTTATATTTTATTTCACGACATATACTTATGTACATTTACGATGTAAGACAGAGTATTATAGGCTATTTATTAAATTCTGAAGATGAATCCCTTGTTGGGAGGGGAGGAGGGGGGGGGGGAGTTGGTCTATATATGATCTCTTTCTACTATGCAATTTTCCTTTTTCTTTATAACATTTTTATTAAAAAGAACTCTCCCTCGTTGTGAGGAACTGAGGATGGTCGGTTTAATTCACAGTCAATGTGTATACAAAAATTGAGGGAAAAAAAAAAAAAAAGAAGAAGGAGAAATCGGATTTATTTCCATCACATAGCAGCAGGGAATCTATCAGCAAATGATTAGAAACAATATATATATTGTAGTAGTATATGTCTGCATGGCACTACTCGTGTATATATATATATATAAAGTTATAATTAAGAAAAAACATTTTTAATTTCAGACAAATGAATTAGTAAGAAACTATTTTTATTTAAGTGAGATTATATATTCGAAACAATATTTGAATATATAACTATTTAAAATTTATGGTCAGAATAAAAAAAAAAATATTAAAAAGGTATTTTATAAGGTGATAATTAAAATATATATTAAGAAAATTGGTGAATTTGGTCTTTAATAACAAGTAGATATATTTGGTCATTTTATTTTCACAAAATTTAGGCTCCTTTTGAATTGAAGTTTTTTTTTTTTTTTTAGTTTTCCACTCAAACTGGAAAAAAATAAGGTGTATTTGTTTGGATACCACTTGACATGTTACTTTTCATGTCTCCACACTTGGCAAAAAAAATAATAAAAAATAAAATATATTCAATAAATATATATAAATATAAAAACTCTAATAACAATATCATCATAACACTTAATAAAATATAATATTTTTGCCCCCCAATTACAAAATAATTTTTTCACTTGTCCCACCTTACTCCTCATTTTTCGTAATTCACTCAACTCAACTTGAAAAAAATGAGCAAACTCAAAAAAAAAAAAAAAAAAACAAAAAAAAAAAAAAAAAAAAAAACTCCAATCCAAATACACATTTATCTAAATAATGAATTTTATAAAAATAGACCGAGTATATTTATCCATTATATATTTTAAAAAAATTAATTACAATAATAATTTAAAAATTTGAAATTAAATACACAAAATTTTATATATATAAAATTTCTATTGATAGATGGATGACTTATTAAACCCCCAAGTACCATTAATTAAGTCCCCATCCATGTGCCCATTATAAGAAACCCCCAAAATTAGTTGCTTTAAGTTCTCTTCTTCAATTCTTTTCTCTCTCATATACTTTTTGGGCTGAGAAATGTAGCCACCACAACAACCAAGATGGGGAGGAGAAAAGACAAAGACACGGCCGCAGGCAAGTCTCACACCCTTCCTTCTTCCCCCACCCATTCTTCCTCTTCCTCCGACTTCGAATTCACCATCTCCCTTTCCCCTAGGAAGGCCTCATCCACCACCAACAACAACCTCTGCCCGGCGGACGAGCTTTTCTACAAGGGCCAACTTTTACCTCTCCACCTCTCACCCCGTATCTCCATGGTACGCACCTTACTTTTGGCTTCTTCCTCCACGTCCTCGTCTTCCGACAACAGTGCCAGTACCACCACCACCGCCTCCCGTGACTCAACCGGCAGCAGTTCCAACGACTCCCAGTACTCTTCCTTCTCCAGCGACATCGTCCTCTTAGCCGACTCATGCGACTCTTCTAGACCCAGCTCAGTCACCGAGGAAGACGAATTCAAACGCCTGAACACAGCCGCCTACGCCCATACCACCGGCGACAACAACAATAACAAGAAGACCAAGTACTTCTCTAGATTTTCAAGATTTTCTTCCGTGTTCCGCAAGGAATCTAATAAGCCGACCACCGCCCGCCAGCTACAGGATCCGTATAACAATAATAATAATAATAATAATGCGTTCGGGCCCTCACCGCCGCCGCTGCCGCCTCCGTCGTCATCGTCATCGTCATCAGTGAAACGCATGAGTGCAACCGCAAAAGAAGTCATACGGAAGTATTTGAAAAAGGTGAAGCCTTTATACGAAAAACTATCCCAAAGACAACAGCAGCAACAGAAAATGGGAACATCAGCAAACGTCACCTTGAGCATGAAATCCGACAACGGGTCAGATGATCAAAGTGGAAAACGAGACATGAGAAACAACAATATTAATAATGCCAGTACCAATATTGCGCATTCATTTTCCGGGAATCTCAGGTACCCGAGAAGAAGAAGAAGAAGCTGCGCGTCGAGCTGTCCTTCGTCGATGAGATCATCTCCTAGCCATTCCGGGATTCTTTCGAGAACTGGATACACACCTCCAATGAGCAGTAGAACTGGAAGGATGTACTACGGAGATACATCGACAATGGAGGAGTTGCAGAATGCAATTCAGGGTGCAATTGCTCATTGCAAGAACTCTATGCTTCCGAACAACAAGACTATTGTGGTCAGTCATGAAATTTGAGTACCTTATTTTAAAAAAAAAAGACTTAATTTTTTTTGTTTTTTTGTTTTTTTTAGAGTTACTAGCTCTTGGATCTAAGTAGTTTCCTATAACCCTTGTTTCTTTTTTTAACTTCACCTCTGTGAAATTATTAATTACCACTATTGTGTTGCATGTGAATTTTTACTACCAGTAGTACATTATGGATCAATCATTTGGATTTTTCCCTTTGTTTGATGCATGGGAGCTAGTGTTTTTGTCTTGAAATTCTGAATGACTTTTTTTTTAGGGTTTGGATCGATCTAAAATGTTTGTTGACCTTCCGTCTTTAAATGACAAGACTACCCCTCCATCCATGGATGTTCTTCATTTTATATCTTCTTCTTCTTCCTCTTCACTATAGTTTTCCTTTCGGCCTCTGAATTGAATCTGAATGAAAAAGACTCCAATAAGCAAAATCTTTTCCGAGTACGATTTGACTTTTATCTTATTCGCATTTCAGATATCTAAGTTTGTAAGTTAGTGTATTAAATTAAGAATCTTCCATGTGCCCGACTGCACAAGAGAGAGAGAGAAATTGTACATTCAGCCTTGGGTTGGATGAGAGGACTTTGGCATTTATTGTAGGGGAAGCAACGTCGATAAATTTTTTTTTTTAAAATTTTATACTCCATGTATTTTTTTTACTTCTCACAGACAAGTAAACTTACGATTGAAAAAATAATAATAATAAAATTTACATGCCTGTTGATAGAAAAGACTAAAAATATCTTTTACTTGGTAAAAATAAATAATAAATTTTAATTACAAAATATTAAAAAAAATATTAATAAATATACAGTGATTTTCTAAAGCAATATGATAAGAATAGAGGTAATAATTTGGAAGCATTCTGTATGGATCTCTAATACAATTTGAATAGATATTTATGTTTATAAAGTAAGAATCGATGAGTTGAGATCAGTACACGTCTTGAATTTTTAATTATTATATTATATTATGTTTTTTTTTTTTTTTTTCTTTCTTAATTTTTATAAAGGGATTTTTATAATCTTATCCACGAAAAGAGACATAATATAAATTTCTTTTAGTCATTGCAACTAACTTCATGAAGTGATGTACTTACCAAAAAAAAAAAAAAAAAAAACAAAAAAACTTCATGAAGTGATGTTTAGCCAGAAAAGAACCGGTGAAATTCACCTACTAGATTGACAATGAAGACGTTAATAATACTTCGTTTATATCAATTCTTTTTTTTTTTCTTTTTGGTAAGTGAAATATTATTAATAAAGGAAAATATTACACATGAATGAATAAATATCATTCATGATAATAGGGTACACATCCAACCTAAAAAAAGCTGGAAGATAAAAGACTCAACCTAAAAAACATAAGTGAGTCAAATAAAATACAAAATACAAACACATAAAATAACAACAACAGTAACAACAACAACAACAACAAACACAGAAACAACAACAAGATCAATCTCCTTGTTTCTTCAACATTGTCGTCATCTATTATGGGCTTCTGCAAGGAAAGTTCGATTTCATCTTTCTCCTTTAGCAACAACCTAAGAGACCCTGGGCGTATCAAAAATCTCAGAGGATGTCTGAGAAAAAGATAAGAGTCGAGCAAAGGGCCTAGAACAAAACTGGGTTTAAAGAGAAATTCTTCAAAAAGAAGAAAATAAACGTGACAAACTTGCATTTGAAGAGTAAAAACATGATAGAAATGTAAAAAAATGGAAGAAAGATACACAGAAACGATAGGTAAAAAGCGAGTAAAAAAATACAAAGAACGAAGGGTCTCCGACCAAGAAAGAAGCTTAGCCAAAGCTAAGCTTCCTCTTGGCCGGAACAGAATGCAAGAAGAAGAAGGAGATATCAGTGGCGACGGCTACTGTGAAGAAAGAAGATGGAGAGAAAAAATACGGTTTTGTAAGAGGCCTGGTATCTTATATCAATCCTTGATGAGTGTTCATTTTTTCCCCTTCAAATTAATGAGTTAATCTTGACTATGATTTCTTGAAAATAAGAGCATTATATGCTGTAAATAAGGAAAATTAGTAGATGGATTTGATTTTCAATCTTTTGATTATTGGTGTTATTCGTCTCTTTTTTATTTTTTTTATTTAGTAAGTCTCTAATGTATATAATGAGCATTTGGTCTCGGTAATAGAACTAAACTGATCTTACAAAAAATCAGAGGTGAGAAAATATTGAAATTAACACTATGATTGATAATAATCCTAGCAACCATGCATGAAACTGCCTTCCAAGCTTCCCAACCTGCAAGAAGTTCAAAACGAAGAGGGGGCGTCTCCGATGAACACTTTGGTGATTAAGTCTATATATAATCAAGAAAACGGGGGTGAATCAAGGATACTATTGTAATAGTGAGGGTCTTTCCAAGAGTGCCTTGGAATGTAAGAGTTGTGAAAAACTTACTCTCTCATTGATCTTGTAATGCTTATATAAGAGACAATAGATATCAATTGGAATTTGTGCTACTTTCCTAATGTTCCGCCTGTCCCTCATATTCCATACTAGCTTTGGCATGGCTTCCACTTGTTTATCACCGATGGATTCCAATTATTTATTAAAATGAGTTTAATAACTCATTGCATACTAATTTGATCATATTTCCAAATGCCCACGACTAGTACCTCCTTGGAATTTCACTTTTCGGAGTCCTTATGCGAAGTCTGGTAGTGAAGTACTCCAAGCAAAGTTGGACTGGTGTATTTTCGAAGTCCAACATTTGGTGAGTTTTATTGCTCGTTTAAGTCACTCTTTTCATAAAATTTGACTTAGTCAAAATAATAGATTTTGTGAAAAATAAATGCACTTGTTCACTATACATTGAGAATCTACTAAATATATATATATAAAAAAAAAAGATCAACTATATCAAATTCATGAAAATTATGGATTAAATTCATTAATTTTTTTTTGTGAATAATAATAGTTTTGATTAAACATTATTGTGGCAAGGGTACAATTGTAATTAAAATGGTTATTGAGAAAGGAAGTGATGATTATCCTACAAGGGATCGACACAAAGACATATATATTCAATCAATCAAGTGCCAACAAGTATTATCATTGGTGAACCAATGAAAAATGCAATCGGAAAAAAAAAATATATATATAATAATTAATAATAAGGAGAAACCACCTGATGTTAATATTTGTTTGGAATTTTCCTTCCGACTTCAATTTTAATATGTGGTCGATTTGTGACTGGTTTTGCCTGGTGTACCGTGTTCTGTGTCCCACTGAAACATGACCAAATTCTATTATCCCACCTACTGCTTTCCAATCGTGTTACTGTTGCATGTTTAAAGGCTTGTTTGGATGAATTTTGGCCCCCTACTACTTCTACTTTCGTGTAGTAAATATTGAGAAGTTGATCAAATACGAATTAAAAAGTCGTTGGTGATGAGATTCGAATTAAATATTTAATAAGTTAAATAGAAATACTTAAATAAAGAAAGTCATACCAAATCAGATATTTTGTAATTTTTTTTTTTTTTGGAAAATTTTCTATTTCAGTCATATATTTTCGTTTTTCGAACTTTGTGCTAAATCTTAAAAGATCAAGAACTTGATTTTATAATTATTTTTATTTTCTAAACTTGGTCTTAAATCTTAAAAAAATTAAGAACTTAGTCCCATAACTATTTTTATTTACTTAACTTGGTCCTTTTGATCAAATTTGTGAGATTTTTTAATCGTTTTAAGTTAAGTGAAAAATAATGAGAAAAATACAGTACTCTACCTCTTATCATAAAATGCTCTCATAAAACTAAGTTTTTATTTTTCACGTGATTTAAATGACCAAAAATTCTCACAAACTTGGTTGGAAAGATCAAGTTAAGAAAACAAAAATAGTTATAAGATCAAGTTCAGAAAATGAAAATAGTTATAAGACCAATATCTTAATTTTTTAACTATTTTGGTCATATAACTATTTTCGTTTTTCCAAACTTGGTCCTAAATCTTAAAAAAAAAAAAAAAGAACTTGATCCTATAACTATTTTTATTTAATTAACTTGGTCCTTTTTACCAAATTTGTGGGATTTTTCGATCGTTTAAGTCAAGTGAAAAATAATGAGAAAAATACAGTATTTTACCTCTTGTCATAAAATGCCCTCATAAAATTAAGTCTATATTTTTCATGTGCCTTAAACGACCGAAAATTCTCACAAACTTGATCGTAAAGACCAAGTCAAAAAAAAAAAAATAGTTATAGGACCAAAATCTTAATTTTTTAAGATTTTATTAGGACCAAGTTCAGGAAACAAAAATAGTTATAGGACCAAAACACGGAATTTTCCTTTCTTTTTATATCTAAACAAAATATATTCATCACCGACAACAATGACTAAATTTTTTTTTTTTTTTTTTTGGCTACGAATTTTCTTCTATTGAAGATAAACAGTTAATTACAAGATATGCTTCATTTTCACGGATGAGATTCAAACTTTCAGTCTCATAATTAATGAACGAGATAAGTAACCATCATATCACACCGGTGGTTAATATTTTGCAATTATATAAACTGCAAGATTAATAATGGTTTTGCCAAACAGGGGGGTCTCAAGGGTTGCAACAGAAAAACAGTTGATATTTTATTTTGGCCCAATTGTACGTACTTCTTCCCTTTATTGTATTTGACATAGATTTTTGTCAACTTTCCATCAATTGTCCGCGTCCTCCTGGCAATCAAAGAAAGAGCTTTGCTGAGCTGCTGAATATACATATATATATATATATATATATATGTATGTATGTATATATCCACAGTAAAGGAGGAGGGAAGGGGTGGCGGGAGGGAGGAAAGAGTATAAGGGGGTTTCTGTAGGCCTATATCATCAGCTTAAGCTTTTGATCTAAATGGTATCAGAGCCAACCCTTAGATCTCTCACGCACGCTTGATCGCGGGTTCGATTCCTCGGTTCCGCCACAGTCCGGAGGGGGTTTCGAGTGCTGCGAAAGCGTGGTGGAGTATAAGGGGGTTTCTGTAGGCCTATATCATCAGCTTAAGCTTTTGATCTAAAGTGGTGGAGGTTGCATTGGGCCGCCGTGGGCGGAGGAAGAGGGGACAACCGCACATGCGCTTTATATTGACGACGTTGTTCTTTCAATTCAACCGATTTACTCCTTCACTCACATGCATGCAGACCCTGCAATATGTTGCATCTATTCAAAAGCTGCTTCCATATTGCAGAAATCTCTTCAATCATTATTTATGACAGCAGCAATAAATATAAGTGTTAAATATCTCCTATACTCCCCCTTTTTTTTCCCCTTTTTTTTTTTTTGGTTGGAAATCAGTGAATATAATTTTGAATATTTAATATTTGATTATTTTTAATTTTAAAAACTTTTAATTGGAAAATTCTTTGTTTTGGTCCCTTAACTATTTTTATTTTCTAAATTTGGTCCTAAATTTTAAGAAATTAAGAATTTAGTCTTATAACTATTTTATTTTCTTAATTTGGTCCTTTCGACCAAGTTTGTGGGATTTTTCAATCGTTTAAGTTACGTGAAAAATACATACTTAGTCTTCTCAGGGCATTTTTTGTGTTTTTCTCATTGTTTTTCGCTTGACTTAAATAAATTATATTTTAGTTTCTTTTTTATTTTTTATTTTTTTTGGACGAAAAAGACATTAACAAGAATGTAAATACAATAATTTTTAAATATATATTATGTTTATGTAAATTATTTTTAGTTCAATATGAAATATTAATAAAAATTTGTCACTAAATCTAATATTTTACCGAAGAATATGATTTATTTTATTAGAAAGTAACATTCTAATAACACAAACAGACCTAACAATTATAATTTTAAATTTAAGAATCGCTGAATATTATATAAATAATAGAAAATTTTAAACTTTTGTTATATACATATATTTTTTTTGTAATTTTTTTTATACACTTTATTTTAATAATTAAAAAATATAAATTTAATTTTTCTCACTATAATATAAATAAAATTTTTATTTGTTTAAACCATTTTTACTATTTAGAAGATTAAACATGTTCAGTCTTGATATATTTTAATTGCTTCTTATTCATTTCTTAAATTAAAAATTATACCGTTTAAATAACATGTTATATATATATATATATATATATTAAATAAATTTAATATTAAAATTAGTTTTACTATATTTGACGCAACTTGAACATAAATGCAATAAATATTTCCACAGGTGACCTAGGTTAGGGGCAACTTCATTTTGTTATCTCTATTTTTATATATTAACATGATTAAGATGACTTTAACGAATGCTGGGTTCTTGAAAATATTATATAATTAATTAAATTTTTTAATTAATCTTATAATTTTGATAATTATTTAAAAATTTTATTTTAATATAAATTTATACATAAATTTTTAATATATATATATAACTTAATATTTTTATTAATTAATTCACGATATTTTACTTGATACATTAAATAAACGCGACAAATTGAGTTTCTCAAAAAAGAAGAAAACCTTTAAAATGAGTTTTAGAGTTTGGCCCACCTGAGGTGGGCCTGTATTTATTGCTTGGGATTCTGAACTGAATATCTTGGTTCGACAGGAGAAGGGTTTCAAAATAATGATCCAATAAAGAATAAGTGGTGGTATAATGGTATGATTTTCTTATTTATGCGCTTTTATTTATTTTATTTTTTTGTATAGTGCACGAGATATCATGAATGGGTCTCAACTATAGGTGGTATTCAGACTAATTTTTGCTCGAGCCGGGTAGGTCCCTTGTAGAAGGTAAGGTCTAATCCCAAGTTTTTAAACGACTGCATACGTAAATGTGGTTTCGATCCCACGACCTCACTTAAGTTAGGAGAGCACCTTACCAACTCACCTACGCCTTGGGGCGCATACGTGAGTGCTTTTACTTCACTTCTCAAGTGGATATCTTGAGTTTGAATCTCACCAGTCCACTTAGCTTCTGGCGAAGTTCAAACATGTGTTGTAGTCTTAGGGTCTTTCTCTATAAATCTCTCCCAAATTAATTCATAAGGATACCAGATTAAAAAATATATAATGATCCAATAAGTGTGTATATATATATATATCATGTTTAGTGACATAAATAGAAATGTAAATCAATTCAAATGGGTATGAAATACTTATATGCAAATTTAATTTTATAAGATGTTAGGTCTAGAGCTGTTATACCTTACCTACAAAGTTAAAAAATAAATAACCAAATTAGTTAAAACGTAGAAAATTAAAGTCAAATTTTCTTATCTAATTATGATCCTCCAATGAAACTTAAAGGGACGAAAATAACAAATTTCAAGTTATATATAAATAAATAATTAATTAAATTGGGTACACTTAAGATATAGCTAATTTCAAAGTCAAACCCAATTAATATATTATATTTAGTACAAATAAGGTATTTATAATATAAAAAACTTATGCTCATATTAAATAAATTTATGTATGGGTACAATTACGAGTAAAATTCGAATAAAACAGTCCCATCCAAAGATCTAATAATAATAAGTGTATACATAAAAAACACACACATTAATTTTCTCCTCTTACATCTTGAAAATAATATCAAGGAAAACAAAAAAGAAAAGCAAACGAAAATAA
Organism: Marsdenia floribunda; assembly: GCA_035583425.1. NCBI lineage: Eukaryota > Viridiplantae > Streptophyta > Magnoliopsida > Gentianales > Apocynaceae > Marsdenia > Marsdenia floribunda. The sequence goes on along the minus strand of JAXGGT010000035.1, from coordinate 2,143,391 downwards.
ATAAATATATATATATATACACTTTGTTATACATCCCACCCAATGTATATTATAATATTTTTTTTTAATTTTTAATTTATTTTAAATTATTATTATTATGTTTAATTTATTTTATTATTTTTTATAAATTTTATTTTTATAAATAATTAAGTATATATTGTAATTATTTTAAATTTTAAAATTTTATACAAATACTACAACATACAAAAAGATATTTACAATATATAACAAATTTGCATATATTATATATATATAAAAGTATATCTAATAAGTATTATATATATATATATATATATATATATATGAAAGATAAAAAGATAAATATATTAAAATTTTATCTTTTTTAATTTATAATATAAGATTTAAAATTTTTTAATAGATATTAATTGATATTTTAAAATTAATTTATAGTATTGTTATAAACTTTGTACTTTTAAATACAAATCTTATTACTTCTTTTAGAGGTAAATTTAATCTAAATATGTATATTAAATGTATAATCTATACTATGAGATTAATGATATCATGTATTAATATTTTAAATAAAAAGAAATTGAAAATATATTTTAGTTCTTTTTTTTTTTTTAAATATAGTACCGGAAATAAAATATTAATGATGAAATATTTGTCAAGAAGGCTGAGCTCAGTGGTAGTAGCCTCAACTTATGATTCGAGAGATTATGAGTTCGAGACATGTTATAGAGGCAAAAGTCCTCAAAAATGATGAAATATTTATTTATGAAATAAGATTTTCTTCAATAGGATAATGTAAAAAATAAGTACGATGGATTAAAAAGTAAAACAAAAAAATTAGAAGAAAATAATAATAATAATCACATAACAATTTTCAAAATGACTAAAATTAGTAAGAATAAAACTTAAAATTGTGTACTAAAGAAAAAAAATTAGAAAAGAGTATATATATAAAAGAAAATTCTCAAGTTCAATCCCTTAACTATTTACATTTCCCTGAATTGGTCCTACAACTTTAATTTTATCCAAATTGATCATTTATCCATTTTTATTTCCTAAATTGGTCCTCCCGATTAAAATTGGACAAAATTTGATCACTTTACCAGCATATCCATTAAATTAAAAGGGTATTTTGATCATTTCATGTTAGGAAAAAAGAAAAAAGAAAAAAGAAAAAGTATAATAGATATATTAAATTTATTCACATCTCTTTCCCATTTCTTTAAAAAAATGGGTATTTTGGCTAAAATATTATATCTATTCTATTTTTTAATTTTTCTAACATAAAATGACTAAAATATCATTTTGATTTAATGAGTCTGTAGATAAAATGATTGAATTTTGGCTTATTTTAGTTTGGAAAACCAATTTGGAAAATAGAAAATAGATAAAGGATCAATTTGGATAAAATTAAAGTTGTAGGACCAACCCGAGGAAACATAAATAGTTAAGGGATTGAATCGAAAAATTTTTCATATATATATATATATATATATATTAAAATAAATCTAGTACAAATTATATATATATAAAGTACTTAATAGAAAAAATAATAAACCATAAAGTCACATAAATATGATAAACTTAAACTTGGGAAAATGAAAATACAAAGTCACAAAAGTTAAGATTAAAAAAAATAATAATAAAAAGACAATAAAATTCAAAAAGTTAAAAGAAATAGCAAAATTGTCATTAGAAGAAAAAAAAGCTTCTAGAAGGAAGCCTTATAATCTTATATATAAAAGATAAGATATATATTAACAACATCGAGAGAGATTTATAGGGGAAGACTCTCATGACTATAACATATGAATTAAATGTTGTACAAAGTTGTTTTTGATAAGATCCAAACCTAAAACCCCCACTTAACAAGTAAGGTAAAGACAGCTCAATAAAGAGAACTACATTATGGACAACCAACTTTGTTTTGGAACCCATTCCTTCCGAAGAAGAAGAAGAAGAATCTGAGCCATGAGATGGAGAATCTCAACGAAGACCATATGTGCACACAGTCAAAGTTCCTTCTCAGCCAACCAGCTGGTTTCTAATTGTTTTTCCTTCTTTTATCTGTATACTGCCATTGAAGGATTCAAAAGCAGCCATATTTCACGTTTAACAGCTATACTTTGCATGAAACCAGGCTCTCAAACCCTCCCTAAATAATAATGATCCCAATCATGATCCATAGTCACATTATAGATATAACAGTATCACTCATTACTGATTCACATTAATATTAATAACTCAAATAAATATCGAGAGCAATATAAAATTTTTAATACTAGATTATTCAATTATTCTTAATGGGTTTTAAAAAAAAAAAAGAAAAAAAGAAATCACAATTTTTATTTCTTTTTTCTTTAAAAATCTTTATAAATTTAATAAATTTTAACTCAAAGTAATATAATTAGTGTTTTTCAAAAGACATTAAAACGGAGTTAACTCGATAGAATCAATTCTTTCAACCATGGTCCCTTTCTTGAACATCGAAATCATACAAAATGTGATCTTCCCCTCTCACTCCCGTGAGATATATTTCTTGACATTGATGATATATATATATATATATATATATATGTATATATGTATATGTATATGTATGTATTTATTGGTGGTCCCTTATTTGTGTTAATAGGTACATACACATACACTAAATTCACTGAATCAAAGAAGTACAAGTACACTTTTTTGAGTTCAACAGAACTTTAAAGACAATTCATGGGCATATTTGACTGTTGCATGCAGTATGCTTTAAACACTTGTTGGTTTAATACGTGCTGAACAAAACTGTCATATATAATTGCCTGTCCTTTTCTTTTACAATGAGTTGAAAGCTAAGTAAATATATATATATGTACAAGGTTATTATATACACAATATATATATACACACACACTACAAAGCAGTTGATTTTATTATTTGTGTAAAAATAGTTAAGTTTTGATCTTACATTCTTAATTGAATTTGAAAATATGACATGTTTAAAGTTCTATTTCAAATAAAATTTTTAGAAATTAAGGATGTCATAGATAATTATATTTATAGTATCATAGTAATTAGATAATTTACCAGTTATAAGTTGTCATGCATGTATCTATAAATAGATTAGAAGTGTATCTCTTTAAATTGAGTCATAATTTTGTAATTGTAGATCTCGATAGATGATTGTGTAGGTGTAAATTGGATAGTGGAATAGTTCTGGATAAATATGGTTCTCTTAGAATTACAAAATAGTGGAAGAGAAAAACACAAAAAGTTTTTGGAAGAGTTCTCTTAAGAGTTATAGATACGTAAAAATTTTTAGGATACCTATGAATTGTTGTACTAATCTTTTATTAATAGTGAAAATTTTTTCAAACTTAGTTCTATAGGTTTTTCTTATAAAATTTTTTACGTTAAATCTTGTGTTATTACTTTCTCTCCATATTTTAACATTATTTAGAACTCAACAGTAAAAAAATTGAAAAATGGGGAAAAAAGGTATGGGATGGATGTCGTTTTTAGTCCACCATTATTAACGTTAATATACTTTATTCTTGAGATATATAATATATTCTTAATTACTTCGATTTTAACATATAATATATTAATTTTTTGTCTGTTAAAAAATTCATGTTGATCCAAATATATAAATTATTTTGTGTATGCATATATATATATATATATATATATATATATTTCAGAAATGCAGGACACTATGATTGATTTCAGAATTAGCATCCAAAGCAAAAGGTATAAGTGGTAATAATAATGGAACGTAGCCGTTTACTAATGTTAATTAGGATATTAATGTCTGCAAGCTCTACTTATATATCAAGCTAAGACAGATGATTAAATAATTGTCCTAATAAGTACAATATTGAGCAGGATTTAGTCTATGTTAAGATTAGCTGTCCATGATAAACAAGGGTTTCTCAAATCTTAATGCAAGCTTTTTCAAGAACTGCAACGGGATGATATCCACCACTTGCAGAAGAAAAAACTGACAAGACAACCCATCCCAATGTATGCAAAATAACACAATAAACCATTGGGGAACTGAACTTCTTTGAAGGGCATTTTTGTCAAAGCACGTTACCGTAAAGAGATATCATATTTATATACATATATACAGTATTTGATTAAGACTGAAACTAACACTATCACATGGGATGAGATTAGCCTCATGTGACCACATGCCTGGGACATCTCCCATGTTATTATTTTTCTTGAAGGGTTCTTTTCTTTTTTTCCTTTTTTTTTTTTTTTTTCCCCTTCTAAACCTGGCTAATTCATTCCTAGTCCTTTTTGCTTGCTGAATTGTGTCTGGCATGGTTAACAGAAGCTTTTTAATTTCTATCACTGTTAATGGCATGTTATTTTTCATCAAGGTTCCAAGGAAAAAAAAAAAAAAAAAAACACTCAGACAAGACAATGGCTGATTTCATCATCTCTTCCTTCATAAAAAAAGAATACCAGAACCAAATATGGAGAAAAGTAAGAAATCTCAATTCAAAGATAGTGCTACTCACAGAATCTATGGCTACTTTAGCCAAGATCAAAATCCTATTTTCATAAAGACAAAGGTACTTTGTTCCTTTTTTATTTCTTTTCTCGTTTGTTTCTGTTCCCCACCTTCAATGAACTGAAATTATGCATGGAGCAGCAAACCTAAAACCTAGGAGCACAATAATCACTTTGCTGCAATAGAGACTTCTAAATGAATTTATACAGATATACATATACATATACATACATTTATATATACATATATATATATATCTGTGTGTGTGTGTGTCCAAGAATTTAATAATTCAACATGGTAAATAAGAGCTGTATTTTTTTTTCCTTTTTTTGTCCTTTTACTTGTTGCAGCAGTGTATGATTTGAAGTTTTACCATTCATGATAGAAAAATCCATGAAAGCCCTCAAGAAGGGTAAATGTCTTTTGTAGAAAGCTTTTGTCTTTAGCATCCAAAGGTGTCCATGTGCTGTTCCCATATTCTAAATATAAGCATAGGCTCTTCTGTTTCAATTTCACCAGACCACTTGGTTTTTATATTCTCACCGTCCAGACATTTTACCAGGCAATTACAATTTAAAAAAAAAAAAAAAGAAAAAAAGAAAAAGACTTCTCAAGATTAAATATACAAAAGTAACTTAAGAAAAAGCATCTCAATATCATTATAAAGCACACAAACTCATGCATGAGTTCAAAACAACAACTTAGTTCCTTAAAGCCACAATTTCTTGTCCTTTTTTTTTTTTTTTTATTCCCCTTCTCCATCTGTTGTCTGCTAGATTTCAAGAAATTCAGGGGAAAAAAAAGATATGGTATCCCTTGAAACCATTCAAGCCAGTTCGAATTCTATTGAACCAAACTCAAGTCCTAGGATTTCCTTTTCTGCTGATTTTCTTGATGAGAGGAACTTCATAACCATCAGTCCAAACTCACAAGAAGAGAAGAAAGAGAATGCAGCAGAAAGAGAGAAACTTCGGACTGCAGAATTCGAGTTTCTCTCGTGTAATTTAACTGGTGAAGACATGATTACTGCTGATGAGCTATTTTCTGAAGGTAAGTTACTTCCCTTTTGGCAAGTGCATCATTCTGAGAAACTCAACAAGATAAGTCTAAAGACTGAACAAGTTCATCAGGAAGGGGCTGATGAAGGACAGGTAAATAAAAACAACGACAAGAACAAGAAGGAGGAGGAGGAGCCCAGAATGAGCTGGTTTCTTGATGATGATCCATCTCCCAGGCCACCAAAGTGCACAGTTCTTTGGAAAGAATTATTAAGGTTGAAGAAACAACGCGCTTCATCATTGTCACCTTCTTCATCTACTTCTTCTTCCTCTTCAAGCTCTCTTGGAGATACGTCTTCAACAGAAGAAAGCAAAGATGGGGCAGGAAACAGAGAGAAGCATGTGAAGAGGATCAAGAAAGGGTTGGAGAGGACTAGATCAGCCAGCTTAAGAATAAGGCCTATGGTAAATGTGCCAATTTGCTCACATGGAAAGCACAATGCACTTCCTCGTCTCTTTTCCCTTAAGAAAGGAAGACTGCAGAGGTAGACAAAAAAACACAGAGCAAGAAGCCCCAGATGACCGTTTCTTCTTGACTTGTAGAAATATATTTCCTGCTTCTCTTCTTTCAAATTTTTTGTATGCATATTTTCTCATGTTTAGACTAAGGTCAGTTCTAGCTAATCTATTGAATTATAGTCTAGATGCTGACTACATATGTGTTCAATGCATTGTGAATTATTAGTTCAGTGTATCTTCTTACTTTGCTATCGCCCCTCTTTTCTTGATACTAAGACCAGTTCATCTTGTTGATAAAAGATCATAATTCAGCACAGAAACTAGCAAGTCATTAGCATTTAATTCTCTCTCTCTCTCTCTCTCTTTCTCTCTCTGCTTTAATTTCTAATGGTTCAGCAACAAATCAGTCAAAAGGAGTCTAAATCAAGTTATAATGCGTAGATGCAATTACAATTACCATTCACATTAAGTATATAATATTGCAAGGACATTAAATGCCTTCTATCTTGGCAGAGTAGTCAGAAGATTAAAATTTGAGAAACATAAAATATATTTTAATTTTTTATAACATTTTTTTTTTTTTTATCCCATACTACAGCATTGATGAAACTTGATTTTCACAGGGAATCAGGGAAATTTGTCCCTCATCAATCTCCCCTTTTTATGGCAAAGATGCTTAACATATCTCATGGGATAAGTCTGACAGAACATGGAAATCAATGAAGGTAATAATAAGGAATCATCTTTTTCTGCTATAGATTAAAGAAAAGCTATATTGAAAGCCAGGAATTTGGGAACTTTTAGTTACAAATAGTCACATTATACACAAGATATACACTCAAATTTTCATATCCTTCAAAATATACAATGACACAAATAGGTGTCATGATTGACAACTATATAATTCCTGTTCAAAAAAGGGGCAGAAAAAAAGTCATGTAGTGAAAAGAAATTCAGCATCAAGCAAAAATAATAAAAAGAATTGACCATATCTGAACAATGACATACAAATTTAGAGAACATAGATTTTACTTGGACAAGAGAAAAGCACTTGTGTTGGATGCTATTTTTGAGGGTACAAATTTTGGTCCATTTTGAGGAGTTGAGTTGTCTTGCCAGGTCCATGTATGGTTATCAGTGCATAATGGAAAGAAGAGCTGGAGATAACTCTTGCAACAAAATCTCCAACACTGTTAGTGCATTATAAGAAAATAGGTAGATTATGACGAAGGTGGTGACAAAAGTGGATTCCCTGAAAACCTAAGAAGAAAAGAAAATAAATCAACAAACTAAACTGGCAAATACTTATAATTAACTCATGAAGGAAAGGCATGAGATTGGAATCCAGAATACCTAAAGTCCAGGCCGGGTTTTCCGATAAGATTGCTTGGTATTTGCCCAGTCAGATTGTTGTTTTCCAAGAAGCTGTTATACACAAAGTATGATAGATTATAACAATGGTTTTGCTAACAATTTCATATACCCGAATAAAAGCTCCAAAAACAAAACAACATATTTTAACGTTTCTTTGAGAATATGAATTGGAAATAACTCTGAAACTCACAGCTGCAAATGAAGAGTAAACTTCATAACTGAATATCAAAAAGTTGCTCTTCCTTTTAAGGAACAGAAACCAATTTAATTCAACAATGGAACAAGGAACATTATACAGTGATCTTAATACCTAAGGTGTCCTTGAATCTTCAAAGTCCGGTCAAAAACCCATTTCCTACTATGAAAAAATTGATTTATGACTAGCTGAAGTCGTTTTAGAGCTTGAAGTTCTCTAGGAAGATAAGCTCATCAACCAATTACTCTATTTATAGTTTTGGATCCTAGTATGCAGGAACACGTACATGGCATAGTCAACATTTTCTATTTTTAAAATTTCACCAAATCAAGTAACAAGTGACGGACATAGTCAACTATGTTCATTCTTATGAATTAAAGAATGATTCTCTGTTGGCACTAGACAAAAATTAATAGGTCGAACAAAGATATTTTAGATGAAATGGTACATAAAGGTTTACTAGGGTTTTGAAAACTTAAAAGTTCTGTTTTAAGTGTTCTTTTTTTCACATTTACAGATACATTACCTTTAACTGATGTTAGGAAGGCAGACAATTTCTGTTGTAGCTAGTTTGTCCCCAATTGACATGTTTGATTCTAATAGTAAGCCTAGCAACGTACAAATTCAGCATACATTTCAGCTATGGGAGATACAACTGTTAAACAAGGCTGACTCGTCCTTTTTCTATAGGATCATTAGTATCTACAGTTTGGCTACACCAGATACCCTAGTCTCAGAGATGTTCAAATATGGACTAATGCAATGTTTTTGGTCATCTGTTAATCATTAAAATATATCCTGATCATCCCACAGATCATTTATGTGCAACATAGCAGAGGGAGTACTCTGAAATGAGACAATCTTCATAAAATATTGTTCTGCTAAAGCTTTTTACACTGAGATAACATAAGTTTCTAGCAGGAGTTAAATGTACTCAAGTATGAATTGAAAATTGTTGTTCCTTTTTCGCATCTGGGATTTACCGTACCAAGTAACTATAACAGCTACAAAGCAGACACTTGTAAATTGAAAACATAGCATGGGAAATTCAATAACTACATGGGGTAACTGTAAACATGTGATATAAGAGAAGCATAAACAGGAGGGTGTTTTTATGTGTGCACGAGTAATTACAGAGTGTGGAAGTGAGTAGCTGCGTATAATCAAGACAATTGTCGAGTCAACTGAAAAACATACATATCATAAATTTAGACTTACACTTCACGCAGATTTTCGTTGTTACCAAGTGATGGGGGAATTGTTCCACCAAATTGGTTATCATTCAGATGCCTGTAACAAATTACTGAATCTATAAGAAAGCTATGTAAAGCTTTAAAATGAATCTCAAAGGAGTGTCAAAGTACTTGATTAACTTCACACACTTAGAATATGTGAAACAGATAATCAGCAAAATCATGCAGCCAAATTAAGTGATATACAAGTACCAATTATATGACTGACTAGGAAAAAGAATCACACCAAGTTGTTGGTTGAATATTGCTAAAAACCATCATCCTTTGATTATTGAAGAATTATACAATATGCAATAACTATCAGTAGTAGAAGATAAAACTGGTGAGAGGATTGTAACTCACAAGGTTCTCAATCTCTTCAGTGGACTAAGATCAGGCATAGATCCTGTGAGATTGTTATTTCCAAGAAACCTGTCAATATTAAATGCTCTTTAGAAAAAAAATTCTTTATCCATAACCCCAATGCACAAAACTAAGACACATACACGCTTGACAATGCAGTCAAATTGGCAATGTATGGTGAAAGTGATCCTGAAATGCCCATACTTGTCAGGTTTCTGCAAAGAATAAGATTGAAATATTAAATCTGGATGTTGTGGTAAGAAACAGAAGAGGGGAAGGGAAGCCCTGGATATTATCATGAGACACGCAGAACAAGGTTGAACTCACAAAGCGATAACTCGGATTCGGGGCCCTCCTGAACATGTTACCCCAGTCCAAGCGTACAGACGAGGTAAACATGGATCACCATTCCAATCAGATGGGGGGTTCTTGAATCCTGCCTTCAGTCTTTCCAAAGCAATAACTGCAGAACAAGATTTGCTTCTATTAATTTAGGAAAAAAACTGATATGTGTAAACAGAAAGGAGATAAAGAAAAGAAAAGAAAAAGTTAAAATGAACACTAATTGATCCGCCAAATTTCCTAACACTAATAGGAGAAAAGTAAACTCCTTAGGAAGCTAATTATAGATAATACTCTAAAGAAAAGATAGCTTCTGAATTGTTCAGAGCCTTTACATGATGGAATTTAATTTGCATGAGCTATAGTCAAACTCTTAAGAGATATGTCCTTTAAATTTCACCAGCATGCTGAAGCAGTCCATCAGAAACAAAGTCCATTTAGCAGCTGGAATTGAATTATCAAATGATCTAAAAACAATCAGAGATGGTAACACGTAAATCTGTTTCTTATTCATTCATCTACAGAATATAGAAAGTTGAGTATTCAAACCATCTCGTGTGAGAGTCCTTCCTCCATGATTTAAAACTTGAAAGGCTTCACCAGCATTGATTACAGGACCAACAGTTGAGCCTGCAACCGGCACCAAGGTAATAGTTGTTTGGCCAGAAAGTGGCCACTGGTTTGCAAATACGGCATCACCAGCTGGAGATACATTAAGATTGGAGTAGTACATTACACCATTTACAGTTATATTTAATACTCTTGGGCTCCCCGAAGTTGAAACACGATCATCTGCTAAGTAGAGGGCAATATAGTATATTGAGTTTGGGAGAGATTTTGGGGGCCACAGTAACTGAAGAGGTTCAGGTTGATTCTTGCCCATACTGGTCTGGAACACTTTTAGAGGGGGTAGATTCCAGAAACCAGAGACAGAAATGTTCCTGGAACCCGGTAGAGAAGAACTATTTGCTCCAAACGGCTGCCAATACCGATCAAACAGATCGTCAGGACACCTGTATTCCCACAAACTTCTGTTAGTTTCACCATACAAATATTAACTTCCACAAGCTATTGCTGAGAACCTATGCAACTATGGATTAGTTTGATTTCGGCATCCTATGTCTAGGAGAGTGACACTATATTGAAGTTAAAATCCAATTTAAGCAATATCTTTTCTGCATACAAATTGTATAAATAAGCTTCAGTTTGTTTTCTGCATGATATATCAATATCTTTGCAACATGGCAAAAAGTGAAGAAAACAAAATCTTAATATGAAGCTTCTCCTGAGGGAAGTGAGGCAGTAAAACATAACAGAAGCAAGTTAATACCAACTTAAAGAGCTTGAGCTATATTATTTTGCAAATTAACATGATCTGAAACTAAAGTCTTCGAGGATTATCATATAAAAATGACGGTAATACCTTCAACTTTCA
>JAXGGT010000035.1:2112139-2127032 GCA_035583425.1 Marsdenia floribunda | reverse complement strand
GAGTAAAGTTAATTGGGTGGAATTTTAAATACCACAAAATTACTATTTTTATAAATTACAACATTTTACTATCTACAGATAACTTCTACAATTTTTTTTTTTTTTTTTTTTAAATTTGAGGGATTTTTGCCTCTGTCGTGTCGCGAATTCATTACCTCTCGAATCATAAGTGAAGCTGTTACCAACGGAGTTACACCGAAAAATTTATTCTTTCTTTAAAATATAAATAAATAAGAAATAAGAGTACGTGGATGTTCACAAGTGAAACCGTGAGAGTTTAATTTTGCAACAAAATATCTTTATATACCATCAATCTAAGGCATTCAATCACACGTATGACCACCACAAAAAAAAAGAACTACTGTTATCCTATCTTCATATAATATAATCAACCAATGGCTTCTTCAACTTCCTCCGGCGACATCGTTACCGATCTTTCTCCATTTATCAGAGTCTACAAAGATGGAAAGGTGGAACGACTTCTAGGCTCACCATTTGTTCCGGCTTGCCCTGAAGATCCCGCCACCGGCGTATCCTCCAAAGACGTCAACATTTCATCTCAAGTTTCGGCTAGACTTTACCTTCCGAAGACGAAGACAGCAGAATCCTCTGAAAAGCTTCCAATCTTGATCTATTATCACGGCGGAGGCTTCTGTCTCGACAGCGCCTTCGATTTCCTGTCTCACCGTTTCTTGAATCTTTTAGTTTCTCAAGCTAAAGCTGTTGCAGTTTCAGTCGACTACAGACTTGCCCCAGAATACCCACTCCCTGCTGCTTATGAAGATTCTTGGACCGCTCTTAAATGGGTGGCTTCTCACGCTGTTGTTGAAAATGACGTTGAAGGCGATAAAGACCCCTGGCTTCTCAAACATGGCAACTTCGATAAACTCTACCTCGTCGGTGACAGTTCCGGTGGCAACATAGTCCACAACCTGGCAATCAGAGCCGGCGGTGCCGAAAGCTTACCCGGTGATGTCAAGATCGCCGGAGGAATTCTCTCACACCCATTCTTTTGGGGATCAAACTTCGAGAACATAAGAACGGCAACAACAGCAGCAACGACGTCGGGTCATCATAGTGAAGGCAGTTACTATTATAGACTTTGGTCGTTTGCTTATCCATCTGCTCCCGGCGGGATCGACAGTCCTATGCTAAACCCTTTCGTATCTGCTGGCGAGGATGATGCTGCTCCGAGCTTATCAGGAATCGCATGTCGGAAATTGTTTGTTTGTACTTCTGAGAAAGATGATATCAGAGATATTACTATTCTGTACGTTGAGGCATTGAAGAAGAAGAATAAGAGTGGATGGCAAGGTGAAGTGGAATTCGCTGACATTGAAGGAGAAGGCCATTGCTTTCAAATCTTCAAACCAGATTCAGAGAACGCCAACAATCTCATTAGCCGTATGGCATCGTTTATCAACGGTTAAAGGTTTCCAGTCCCTTTTATCTTATTTGGCTTCCTACCAAGGCATATATATACGTATCGTTGCCATTAAAGTTATTCATTAGTTCCATTAAAGTTATGTATTAGTGCCATTAAAGTTTGTGAATGCTAATATACGCCCTGTGAATGCTAAAATGCAACTTTCTTCAAATAAAAATTAAACTTTATATATACAATATAAATAAAATTTAAATTAATTAAAATAGTAACTTATATGGTTTATAAAATAAAATAAAAAAAAAAAAACAAAACAAAGGAGCATTTATACTTAGTCCCATATTCTCCATTATACTCTCTCTCTCTCTCTCACTCCAGTGTGCTTTAGATTATGAAATCCAAATCAGGGTCAGTCAAACTAAGAATGCCGTTCCACATTTCTGCATTGGTGTTCGATCGGCCACGCATTGCACATGTGTGGGCGTGGCCCATGCATACACGCATTAGGCCAGCTCAAGTTGGTCTAAATTGACCCTGGTTCATGCACACACACACATACAAAAAAAAAAAAACACAAAAGAATTATCCTAATAAGTAATATCGATCGTCAAACTATCAAAGTATGAGGTGGAAAGGAAAATTAATTTATTAATTAGTATATTGTTTTATAAAATAAAGTAAAATTAAAATATATTTTAATTTCTTAAAAGACGTGAAATCTGTCGCAGCTTGTAGATCAGATCTATTTATAGCCAGAAACAAAATCACATTCATCGCAATCCTTACAGAAAAAACTAAATTCATCACGTCACCAACAATGGCTTCTTCTTCTCCTAGTTCCAACGATATCGTGGCTGATCTTTCTCCTTATATGAGAGTCTACAGAGATGGAACTGTGGAGAGACCCTTCAACTCACCAATTGTTCCACCCTCTCCTGAAGACCCAGCAACCGGTGTGTCCTCCAAAGACGTCAAGATTTCATCACAAGTTTCAGCTAGACTTTACCTCCCATTACTAAAGAACTCTACGGATGATGATGAGGATGAAAAGCTTCCCATCCTAGTCTACTACCACGGTGGAGGTTTCTGTCTTGAATCCGCCTTCTCTTTCCTCGATCATCGTTACTTGAATCTTTTAGTTTCACAAGGCAAAGCTGTAGCAGTTTCTGTAGAGTACAGGCTTGCCCCAGAAAACCCTCTTCCTGCAGGTTTTGAAGATTCTTGGACTGCCCTTCAATGGGTGGCTTCTCATCATCATGCTGCTGCTGGAGTCGGTGATATTGATAATAAAGATCCTTGGCTTCTCAAACATGGTGACTTTAACAAACTTTACCTCGGCGGTGACAGTGCCGGTGGAACCATCGTGCACTACCTAGCCTTGAAAGCTGGAGTTGAGAGCTTACCCGGTTATGTTAAAATCACCGGCGGGTTTCTCTCTCACGCATACTTTTGGGGATCAAAATCAGAGCTGGAGCTCATCAACAGCAGAAAATCAGCTGCTGGCGACGGCAGCAGCGGCAGCGCTTTCTACCCTTACCAAATGTGGATGCTTGCTTATCCATCCGTTCCTGGTGGGATCGACAATCCACTGATAAACCCTTTAGCTGAAGATGCTCCCAGTTTATCCGGATTGGCGTGCTCAAGATTGCTGGTTTGCGTGGCTGAGAAAGATGAGCTGAGAGAGACTGGTCTTAGGTACGTTGAGGCATTGAAGAAAAGTGGATGGAAGGGTGAAGTGGATTTGGTTGATGTTGAAGGAGAGGAACATTGCTTCCATATCTTCAACACAGACGGTGAAAAAGCCAAGAATTTGATCGGCCGTATTGCATCCTTTATCAGAAACTAGCTAGCTAGCGAGCGAGCAAATGTGTAATAAGTAAAGATTTCTTCATTAATGGTGGAAGTCAGCTTTCCTGCCTTTTTTTTTTTTTTTGGGTAAATCAGCTTTCCTGCTTTTAATCATTAATTTCTTTTCCGTGAAATCGTGTGTTTAAATACAAGTTGTATTTAATAACAAGTATATTTGAATATTATTATTATTATTTTCAATAAGTGATTGTTTTTAAAAAAATATCATTTATTTAATTATGGTTGATAGTGGTAGTAGGGGTGGAGTTATTTTAATTAAATATTATTTTTAATATTAATAAAATAATATTATATATTTTTATAAAAATATATTTATTTTACAAAATTAATTATTATATTTCTATAAAATCTATATAATAAATACTATTTTTAATATAAAATTTATTTTCAATAAAATTATAACAATATTCATCATTTTTTTTTAATATATATAAAAAAACACATCAATATGCATTCGTTTTGCGTCCATACTTAATGAATTATGAATAAAATGAAAATTTTTTTATTTTAATCTTATAACTATTTTTATTTTTTAAATTTTTCTATTTTGGTCTTATAACTACTTTCGTTTTTTAAATTTAATTCTAAATCTTAAAAGATCAAGAATTTGATCTTATAATTATTTTTATTTTTTTAACTTAATCCTAAATCTTAAAAAATCAAGAATTTGGTCTTTTAACTATTTTTATTTTTTTTAACTTGGTTTTTCTGAGCAAATTTGTGAGATTTTTCGGTCGCTTAAGACAAAGTAAAAGCAACGAGAAAAATACAATACTCTATTTTGTGTTATAAAATGTCTTTATAAGACTAAATATGTACTTTTTACGTAAATTAAACGATCGAAAAATCGCACAAATTTAGTCACAATGACCAAATCAAGAAAACAAAAATAGTTATAAAATCAAGTTCTTAATTTTTTTTAAAAAAATTTAGGATCAAGTTTAAGAAAACACAAGTAGTTATAAGATAATTTTTCATGATTACCGCTTTTACCAGTTCTTGGACATAGCAGGAGGAATCTCCTATATATCACTATTTTATTTTTAATTATTTTTTTCTTAATACAATATACCTGTGATCTAATTCTAAGGTCTAAAAGCCTAGAGGCTTTTGGTCCAGTGGCCTGGATACTCTCCATCCCCCAGTAGATCACAGGTGCGAGTCTGTGTATACTCAAAAAAAAAAAAAAAAAAAAATTCTAAGGTCTAAAAAAGACTTAATTATATATGTATATATAATAATTTGAAAACTTAATTACATTTTATTTATATTTATAAATATCACAATATATACTAACTAATGAAGATTTTATTTTTATTTTATAATTATTATGTTTTTATTCAACTAAATTTTATATATATATTTTTTATGATAAAAGATCCAATCATGATTAATTATAATTACTTAAATTAGTTATATTCTGATCAATTTTTTTAATAATTCTAATCGTCAAGAAGGTATAACTCAGTTGGTAACAGTTTCACTTATGATTCGAGAGACTATAAATTCGAGACACGATAAAGATAAAAATACTTCAAATCAGATAATGTATTCATCACGTGATAATGTAATTATAATATTTATTACACTTAATAAATTGACCACATAACTAAAATAATTAAATTATTTTAAAAAATAGACTAAAAGAATTAAATTAGATAATTATAAAAAAATTTTATTATAAAAATAAAAATATAAGAGAGAAAGTAAAATAATCAAAAAAAATATTCCTACTAACTAAATATTACTTCCTTAAATGGTTGGAATTACTTTGACATAAAAGTAATAAATTAAAAGGACTATATATATATATTAATATTTCTCTCCATTAACTTGCATGGTGAATGGTCAATGATTTATTTTGTCTAATATTAGAATATCTTCAAAAATTCGTAATATTGTTATTATTATAATAAATATTACAAAATCAGAAATTAATTCCTAATTAATTAGTCAAGTCAGTCCAGGAAACCATTCGTCAACTGCGGCAGAAAACCGGAACCCGATAGCCACAGTTGTCTGATCTGATCAGAGTTTCATCTTTTAATTATATATCATGATAATGAATGAATGAATACTCTGATAGCAGATTGTTTGTTTCAGCCATGGCTTCACTTAATTCAAGCGAGAATACTATTGTGACAGATCTTTCTCCTATGCTCAAAGTATATAAAGACGGATCCGTGGAGAGACTCTACGACACAACCTACGTTCCACCGTCACAGGAAGATCCAGATCCAACAACCGGCGTATCCTCCAAGGACGTAAAAATTTCGTCATCCATTTCAGCTAGGCTCTACCTCCCAAGGATTACAGAAGATCACAGCAGCAGCCGGAAACTCCCGATCTTAGTCTACTTCCACGGTGGAGGGTTCTGTCTTGAATCTGCATACTCTGTTCTGGATCACAGCTACATTAGCTTATTAGTCTCTGAAGCAAATGCACTCGCGGTTTCAGTTGAGTACAGGTTAGCTCCCGAACACCCTTTACCTGCGGCTTATGAAGATTGTTGGGAAGCTCTTCAATGGGTTGCTTCCCATAATTCCACTGATGACCATGAAAAAAGTGATGAAGGCAGCTCAAATGCAGGTAAGATAGAAAATTAAGAAAACTGCTCAACATATCAAAATGAAGTCACTGATTTTTCATTATCTGACGATGTACAATTGCTGACTATATACAGAAAAAGAATTAGATATCCTGAGCTGCAGCCTTAGGAAAGGAAAAAAAAAAAAAAATCAAAATCATAGAAAAATCTGCCTAACTAATGATTACAAGACAAAATATATTATGTCCTATTTCTGTTGCTTTCTTGTTCTTATATGAAGTATAATTTCCAAACACCCCCTCATGTTGGAGAGTGTAGGACGACAAACTCCCAACTTGTCAACAATAGCATGATGCAATGGACCAATTAATCCTTTGGTGAGTATATATGCAAGTTGATTAGAAGTAGGAACATGAACTAATTGAATAAAATTATTAACCACCTTATCCCTTATGAAATGACAATTCAATTCAACTTGTTTTGTTCTTTCGTGATGCACAAGATATTTTTGCTAACTGTAGAGCTGCTTGGCTATCAATATAAATAGTAATAGGAGCAATAATTGAAACTAAAAATTCACTAATCAATTTGTTAAGTTGATGCTTTGCTTAATGCTTTATATTCAGCTTCTGTAGAGCAAAGAGAAATAACAGGCTGTTTCTTTGACTTCCAAAAAATAAACAACCACAAAAAAAAAAAATAAAAAAAACAAATACCCACTTACTGATTTTCTAATACCTACACATGATCATCAATCCGAATCTGAGTAGGCAGAAACTGTAAAATCTTTAGAATTATTGATAAAGAACCCAACATTTAAAGTTTTCTTAAGATAGTGCAAGAAATGATGAATATCCTTGAAGCGAGGGATTCTAGGTTCTTGAAGATACAAACTTAACTGTTGAACAACAAAAACAATGTTTGGGACCTTGTGTTAGTTAGATAGTTGAGCTTTCTTACTGAGTTCTATATTTTTCAACCCCCAGAAAGAGATCTCCATCTGTCCTTTTTAACTTTTGTGAAATATCAAGAAGGGTTATAAATGGTTTAGCTAAGGCATAATCAGATTCATGAAGTAAACTTTCTAAATAACTTCTTTGATGAATAAAAATTCCTTTTTATGTGTTCTCAAACTTCATTCCTAGAAAGAAATTTAGGACTCCCAAATCCTTAATCTTGAAAGTTTGATCAAATATTCTTTTTACTGAAGTAATCCTTTCAATATACTATTTGGGATGACGACATCATCTACATATACTATCAAAATGATAATAAGATCATGTTCAAAATGATAATAAGATCATGTTGTCGTTGAATGAACAAGGAATAGTCATTCTTTAACTGAACAAAACCAAGAGAGGATAAGAAATCACTTAACCTTTAATTCCACTGCCTAGAAGCTTTTTTGAGCCCATATAATGATCTCTTTAGTCTGCATACCTCTTAGGATAAAATGAGTCGTCCTGGAGGTGTCATGTATACTTTTTCTTCCAATCAATCATGAAGAAAAACATTATTGACATCTAATACCATGAAGAAAGTAAAGAAAGCAGCTCAAATGCAAGTAAAATAGAAAAGAAAATGCTCAACATATCAAAATGAATTCACTATTTTTTCATTATTTGACAATGTACAATTGCTAACTATATATAGAAAAAGAATTAGATATAAAAATCAAAATTAAAATAACTGATTACAAGATTGAAAATATACATAAAATATCTTCCATTCTATTCCATTCCTGTTGCTTTCTTATTCAGATATGAAGTATGATTTCCAACAGATCATAATTACAAAGAACCTTGGATAATCAACCACGGAAATTTCGATAAGCTTTATATAGGAGGTGATAGTTCAGGTGGAAATATAGTGCATAACATAGCCATGAAAGCTGGTCTTCATCATCAACTGAAAATCTTGGGTGGATTTCTTTGTTGTCCATACTTCTGGGGCTCAAAATGTAAGAGCGATACCGATTCCACCATAAATGATGATGGTGTGAGCTTGGCGTATAGACTTTGGATGTTTGCTTATCCGAATGCCCCTAATGGGATTGATAATCACATGATCAATCCGTTGGCCGATGATGCACCTAGTTTGTCCAAAATAGGGTGTTCGAGATTGCTCGTCATTGAGGCTGAAAATGATGATTTCAAAGAAACAAGTTTTCATTACGTCGAGGCGTTGAAGAAAAGTGGATGGAAAGGAGAAGTGGATTTGGTCGTCGTTGAAGGAGAAGGCCATTGCTTCCACATATTCAACCTTGAATCTGAGAAAGCAAGAAGTCTGATAAAACGTTTAGCTTCCTTCATCAATGCCTAAATTAATCTTAATTTGTCTAATTAATCAAGTTCTGTGTGCTGCTGCTTTTCTCTTCTGGCTTGACGTTGTTTTGTGTTATTAATTATATAATTGGATAATAATGCATTTTTTTTTCCCCTTTTGCTTACATCTTCTCTTTGCTACCTTTACCATTCAGAATCCATCCTTTTTAACCTTCTTGGGTTAGATCAATTGGGACTTCTCTCTCTCGCACACACACATGCTCCACTTCAAATAACTCTAATCTTTACCCACCAATAAAACTACTAAAACATTATATATATACATGAGCTATAGAGTAATTCAATATCAGGGAAAAAGTGAAGACACACACGACTAAGTATAAACTATAAAGACCACAAAAGGAAAAGAAAACGCAGATAGCAACATAGACAAGAAAGGAATAGGGGGAAAAAAAAAGTTCGTGTCTTTAATAATTAGGGATCGGCATCTTTCTGGTGGCGAGACTTTTCCTTCTCTTTAACTTCACACCCTTGTTGTTTATCGAATTCAGGAGAATGTTCATGAATAATAACCTTCTGTTTTCCACCCTTTTTGGGAACATCTTGATTCCATCCATAGATACCCCCAAATCCTTCTTCATCTGACCTGGTTGCATATCCTTCTCCAAAAGAAGACATGGAATCCCATCTCACTTCCGGTTTCTCTTGATCCATTCCGCCGTGGCCACTCTCAGGCCGATTCGTACCTGCAACACCTTTCACGAACCTCACCACCCCGGTTGATTTCCGGCCAAAATTATACGGTAAACGGGAGGAAAAAACTGCTGGCGGTTGTGCTCTGATTGATCTCGAGAAATTTTGCATTTTCTAAAGAGAGGGAGGGAGAGTTTCTTGAATGGGGCGATCTATCAGATTAAGTAGTTATCTGGGGAAGAGACAAAAAAGGTCCGATCCTCGTCATGCCGCTAATCAGAAACATGTACGTTGCCACGGCTTCACACGTAGCGGGATGAGCGTTACAGGTAGTCTGCTGGTGTCTTTGCGGTCATTCTGGATCATTTACATCTGGACGGAGCCAGTAAATTCGCCATGGACATTAACACCTGTATTTTTCTTTTTAAATTCTTTTTTAATTTGATTTATTTACTGCACAGTTAGAACTTGCTCACGTATAACTCTTTTTTTTTTTTAATAATTTTATTTATAATTTAAAAGGTTATGAATTTAACGGGTTTTGACTATGTTTTGACCAAAAAATCTGTATACTAACCTTATTTTGACTAAATTTTTGGAAATGAGAATGGTAATTCTCGTAAAAAAAAAATTGGAAATGGAGGCGGAGATGATATTAATCATTGATTCTCACTCATCTCGTCTCGTCCCAAAAAATATATATATATATAATTTTTATTTATAAGAATAATTATTAAATTTTTTAAAATAAATTATAATAATTATTTAATAAATATTTAAATACAAATTAATAAAATAGTTAACATAATATATATATTTTTAATTATATATAATATATACATATAAATAAAATTATAGTTAACATAATAATTATTATTTTTTAAAAAAAAAATAAAATTATTTGGTAAATATTAAATAGACTACAAACAAATTAAACAATAGCTATAATAATTCACTTTTTTAATTCTATATTTTTATAAAAGTAAAATTATATTAATATGATAATTGTAATTTTTAACTCTATTAATAATTCATATAACTATTTTTAAAATTTCTTTTTTTTATAATTACATATTTTACGATTGATTGACATTAATATTTTAAAAAAAAAAAAAATTATTTTATCCACGTTAAAAAAATTTGAAATTTTATTTTAATATTTAATTTTGTTTTTCAAAAAATTATATTAAAAAATTTGTGAGGAATATTTAATATTTTATTTTACTTAAATTTATTAATTAATTTTGTATTAATAATTTAATTAAAAATAAAGAATAAAAATTAAGTAGTCAAAAATTCCTGCAAGGATCCTCCATTCCCAATAGAGCTTGGGAATGGTGTGAAAAATAATAATAATAATAATAATTCTCATAAAAAAATAGGGGAACGGGGATGAAAAATATATAAGGAAATAAAGAATGAGAATGGAGAAAGAGTCCCAGTAAATCCGTTCCCGATTGCCATCCCTAGTCATGAATGGATTTCCAGTCCGAAAACATTTCCAAGTCAAAAGATCATGTTTCTAATGAATTCCGCATTTTTCCTCAGGAATAGTGGTGTTTATATTACAAGTAACGGTCGCTTCTAAGTCTAAGTTATAATATTGCATAAAGTCATCTTTTATACCTACTCCTAAAATTTCTTACTTGCCGGCAAGAACAAGATCCTTTTTTTTAATTTTTTTTTTAAAAATTTTATTTAATAATAGAATGACGAATTGTTAAATCATGAATTTAAGTAACAAAATTTAAAAAGAATATATATATATATATATATATATATAAAATTAAAAATTTATTCTTTAACTATATATTATATATGGGATGATGGAGTTACCAAAAAATGAAATGAAATTTCACAAAGGTGTGATCCACATTGATTAATTAAAGAAGCGTATAATATATATTTCATTAGTTTTACTTATGTATAACATGAAATTTAATATATATATACGTATGTATGACTTTTGTAATTGTATTATGACATTTTGAAATTCTAATTATTTTTTAATTAATCTTATTTTAAGAAATATATATATTGCTTATAAAATAATTATAGATGATGTGTGCATTATAATTTAATTTTGATGTGACTTATAAATAATAATTAATTTTTTTTTTCAATTAATTTATATTCGGTATGAGTCAACATTGGCATAATTATAATTAGGTCTTGTTCTAATTAAAGAAGGTTTAACTCTAATTTTTATATGACATTTATTTCGGATTTGATTCAATTCAGGTCACACTCGCAGAATCTAACTCTTGTTTTAGATAATATTTCACCTTAAATTTTTATACGTCATTCAAAACGAGTGTCAAATTTATGACCTCGAATATTAATATTCACAAAACACTTACTTATTTATGTCAAACACGTAACTTATTATATTAAAGTTATTTCAGAAGTTCAATAATTACCGGTCCCATTTTCGATCATATATAAGTTAATTGGACTCGTAATGATAATTAAAAGTTTGTGATGAATTAAAGAGAGAAGGGAGGGTAATTGGTAAAGATGGACCAAATCAAACCATCAAGAAAACTAACTATAAATTGCGGTCTGATTAATCAACATGAAATTCAATTCAATATTGGGTCAAGTTTTATAATAGGCTTCCACTTTAGACCAACATCTCAAAAAAGACTCTCTGCCCTCTCCTAGCTAGCCGATATATATATATTATACATTCTTAATAGCTAGCGTTTCAATTCTTTTGTTAGACTGTCCGAATTATTGTTCTTATTAATCCAAATTTAATTTAATTTATATTTACAAAGACTTATCACTATAACAATACAAATAAAATAAAGTTATTACGACGTTATTAATCACTTTGATAAAGTATATATTAGGACGTTTCTTGTTTTGTTGCACTCGATATAAAATGTGTTAACAAAGATACATAAAGTATTTCAACGCTAACCGGCTCAATAAGATATTTTTAATTATTTAAATACTTATTTTTAAAGACATTTTTTATATGTATAATAATAAAAAAATTTTAACGCTTTCAATAATATATATATATATATATATATATATGTAGTGTACGTGATATTCGAGAACTAATTAAAAGACTTTATATGGTATTAAAAAGGTTTAGCACTTGTGCGTGAGGTATATATATATATTGGTTTTGGATTTGAATATGTGTGTGGCGGTGATGACGATGATATGTGGCCATTTCTTGAGGGCAACAATCACTATAAACTAGTATTTGCTTTTGTCATTTTTACGGTTTTGCGTTCCTTAATTAATTTCCTTTTTAATTTGGCCCCAAAATTCTAAAAGATTGGCCTCTGACGGCCAAATAAATCTAACTAGTCAAGCCAGCTATTTATATTGTGGGATTATCATTTTCTTTGAGGATATTTAAAAAAAAAAAAATAATAAAACCTTTTCTTTTTTTTCTTGATAAATTCGATTGTGTGCTATATATATGAGTGATTGGTCTGATTGTTAGAATGCAAGAAATTAACACACACTGTCACTCCCTTCTCTCTCTCTCTCTCTAGTGTGTGTTTTAAAAGAAAAAACAAAGGGGATCGAAATGGTTTGCAGCACTAAAGAAGTGTCCTTTGAACTTCTTCCTTTCCTCCGAGTCTACAAAGATGGCTCCGTGGAGCGATTCTTGGACTCACCGTACGTTCCACCTTCCCTAGAAGATGTAGGCGGTACTGGTGTCTCCTCAAAGGACATAACCATCATCCCAGATGTCGTCTCTGCAAGAATCTACCTCCCTGTTGAAGCAGCAGCTGATCATCAACAACAAAGGCGGCTTCCCGTTCTAGTTTATTTCCATGGCGGAGGGTTCTGCATTGAATCCGCTTTCTCATTCCTCGGCCACCGTTACATCAACGCGCTGGTCTCTCATGCCAAAGTTCTAGTCGTCTCGGTGGAATATCGGCGTGCCCCCGAACACCCACTTCCCGCGGCTTACGAAGATTCTTGGGCAGCTCTACAATGGATTGCGTCTCAATCCATTGAAAAGACGGAGCCCTGGTTGAGAAACTACGCTAATTTCGATAGGGTTTTCGTTGGAGGCGACAGTGCGGGTGCAAACATAGCTCATAATCTAGCCATGAGAGCCAGCCTTGAAGGCCGCCTAAATATTGATGGTGGCATGCAATGTTTGTACGGTGTTCTTCTATCTCAACCTTATTTTCTAGGCTCACAGCCAATAATTGGTTCAGAACCTGTAATTAGTAGTACTAGTGTCGTCGATCATGATGATGACAAAAACATGCTTTACCGGACATGGAAATTCGTCTACCCTAATGCACCAGGAGGGTTCGATAATCCATACATCAACCCGTTTTCCAGTGATGCACCGAGTTTGTCATGGCTCGGTTGTTCAAGATTGCTGGTCTGCGTAGCAGAGAAAGATGAACTCAGGGAAAGAGGCGTTCGATACTTCGATGCAGTGAAGAAAAGTGGATGGAGAGGAAAAATGGAGCTCTTTGAAGCTGAAGGAGAAGATCATTGCTTCCATATCTTTAATCTCCATACCCAAAATGCACAAATTATGATCAAACGTTTATCTTCTTTCCTCAATTCATAGAAATTAAATGTATGTATATATATATATATATATATATATTCATAAAAATGGATATTATATTGTAATTTTGTTTGTTTCTTTAATTATATTGTTTTTTCTTATCAAGAAAACGCGTAATGAAGATTAATCAAAATCAGCACGTCCTGTTGTGGTTGTGGCTGCTTCTATCTGTCCGTTTCACAAATATTATTTTGCTCTCAATTAATTAGTAAGTTGTGCTTTTCGAACTGAGACATTCTGCTTAAAGTAAGCAGAAAATTTGTGGAACTTTAACTAAATATACATATATATACACACTTCTGCCTAATCCTGCAGGAAGCTCAGAATTTATGTAAAGCAAATTTCAAAAGAAAAATAAATTTTTTTTTTTTTAGAAAATATGATTCCCGTTTAGGAAATTTGACCTTAAAATGATAGATTATGTTTTAAATATAAAATTGTGAGATTTTTCAAAGAAACATTTCATTCTTTTTATAAAGACAAAAGTCTTACCTTCTCTTTCCTATTATATATATATGGGGAAAAAATTTTATCATTATAACATTTTCTATATGTAAAGTAAACCCTGAAATAGTGGAATTAAACTATTTATGCATAGACTAATGTCATACATATATCACCTTAATTTATGGTGCACGAAAGGAAAATTGATCTCCAACCATTTTGATTATTGGTGTGATATTGGTTCATTTTCTTTATTTTTTTTTTTATTAAATAGGGCATCAATGTATAATAAATTGGTGCATTTGGTCATTTTCTTCACAAAATTTGACTTGTCCAAATAATAATTTTTGTGAAGAAAATGACCAAATGTACTAATTTATTATATATTAAGGACCTACTAAATAAAAAAAAAAATAAAGAAAATGGATTAACCACACAAAAGTCAAGAATATTAGAGACTAAATTTATCAATTTTCCGATATGAAATATATAATGATATAAATCTTGAAATTAATTAATTAATAATATGAAATAATGAATGAAGCATAATTAATTTTTTTGAGCATTAAATGGTACAATGGTGGGTGGAAAGGCAATACGAATCTTCACCATAAATTCAACCAATTTGACCTCTCAATTCCATCTACTCTTTACCAAAGTCTTCCCTAACAACAATGAACCATAACTAAAATACCATACCTAATTTGACTTAGTAATTAGGAAATATAATTTATTTTTTAAAAAAAAAAAATTATAATAAAAAATAATGCAGCCACGAGTATTTTCAATTATTATTATTATTATTATTTTGATAAGTACTAGTTTTTTCAATTAAAGTATAAGAAAAAGTCACCCAAATATGACTTCTTCTCTAAATAAAAAGTAACGATTAATTAAAAAAAAAGAAAAGAAAAAGACAATAATAATAACATCAGAGTTTAGGTTGGCGATTTCTTCATTGTATTTTCTGGATGAAAATTATTTATTTATTTATTTATTGCCAACTATAACC
This sequence comes from Marsdenia floribunda, assembly GCA_035583425.1. Lineage (NCBI taxonomy): Eukaryota > Viridiplantae > Streptophyta > Magnoliopsida > Gentianales > Apocynaceae > Marsdenia > Marsdenia floribunda. Next base: position 2,112,233 of record JAXGGT010000035.1, on the reverse strand, counting down.
CGGAAAACGAAAGGGTTAAAAAAAAGAAGAAGAAGAAATAAAGCAAATTATTGTATTATTCTTTTTTGCATGTGTATATATAATAATGAATTCA
>JAXGGT010000035.1:2076721-2112039 GCA_035583425.1 Marsdenia floribunda | reverse complement strand
TATGATTTAATTGGGTTTCCTTAATTGTTCGAATAGTCCCTTTTTCGTAAATTAAGTTTCCATTTCTATAAATGGAGGAAAGAGATTGTTCTTCCAAAAATTTTCCAATACTTAATCAGTTAGAATCCATCAAGCAAATTATAAAAACAAATTTCCATATATATATATATATTTTTTTTAAAAAAATTTTGAGTACTTTTGCCTCTTACATGTCTCGAACTCATGACCTTTCAGATCATGAGCAAGACTGATACTCACTAAACTAAGTCGTCTTAACACAAATTTCGATATTAAATGATTTTATTACATATTATTATGCATTTGTATATATATGCATAACTGAGTAACATCCATGTTAGTAAAACGTCAAGAAAACTTAGCTCAATTGATAAGAACTTTACTTATGATCCGAGAGTTATGAATTCGACACATGAAGACAAAAGTATTTCAAAAATTAAAAAAAAAAAAAAAATCCACGCTAGTAAAGCATCTAACATTTTAAGAATTATTAAATATAATTAAAAATAATTAAAAATTATACCCACTGAATAAATAAAACAAATATATATACATATGTGTGAGAGAGAGAGAGAGAGAGTGAGAGAAAGAGTAATAAGATCACAAAATAAATTATTAAGCCAATTGCAATCTAATTATAGGGATAAAAATAATTTAATGAACATAACTTCTTTTTCTTTTCTTTTTTTTCTAATAAAAGGAAAATTAATTAGAGAGGACAAAAAAAAAAAAAAAAAAAAACCACGCTAGAGGAAGGGCTTGAACCTTCGACCTTGTGGTTAACAGCCACACGCTCTAACCAACTGAGCTACTCCAGCCCATTAGCTATTGTTTTAGGTTTTAATTTTACTATATTTTACTGTTGACAAATTAACACCAGAGAACAAAAACCTTACCCTTTTATCCTCGAAGACAGTGCCACTTTCTCAGTTCCCACCACCCTGCAATTATTTGTCTAATGCTATACCCCTTCAAATTATTATTACTTATTTGTTTTCATTACCTTTTCCTTTTTTTTTTTCAAATTATATTATTTTTATTTTATTAAATTAGGACTTTATACCGTTAAAAAAAAAAAAAAAGCACTTTATAATTAATTAATATTCTAAATATGATTAGACAAGTTAAAAATACAAGGAAAAATATAAACAAAGTTCTAATTTAATAATAATAATAAAAAGAATAATTAAAATTTGATACATAAAAATCAAAACAATTATCAAAAATACCAAAAAGAAACATTATGAAAAATTAATAAGAAGCGAAATGATAAATTTGTTTTTTTTTTTTTTTTTTAATTTTTTATAATACATTCATGTTGTTAAGTGTTATTACAATTGAATATTATCTTTTATTGCCTATATCTATTTTATGAAAATTTTAAATTATAATTTTTTGCTTTCACTATAATTTGAATATATGATTTTTAATAATTATAAATAAATTTATTGTTTAAATTACTCTAAAAGTTAATATAACTTTTTAAGAATAATATTTTTATTTTTTAAATTAGAGTTTATATTTATCTTGACTAATCTTTTTTCACAGAATATATATATATATATATATATATATTGACCAATCAAAAATAAATTCTGAAAAGCTAAGAAAAATATACAATTTTCTATTAGTTTTCTCTTAATAATAGTAATAATAATAATAATAATAATTTTATTTCAAATTAACATCTGTTTACCCGCACCTGGGTTGGGTAGAGATGTAAAATACATTTTCCAAGTTCAGGAATTTACAAGCCCTTCCTTTCTCCCTCCACACACACACGCGTTCAGCGTTTCTCTGACGCCCCATTTCTGCACTCTCTACTGTACCATATACATAAAAGAGTCGCTCGCAGTTCCCCAAAACAGACTCACCTTGGAAAGGGCTTCATATCAAACCAAAGGATCAAGAAAAGGGGTGGCAAAGGTTTGTTCTTTTTCACCAATGCCTTTCTCCTTTCTAGGGTTCTATGGTTTTATCTTGCTTCTTTACTTTGTTGTTGAGCTGTTGAATTCTTGCAGAGAGACAGAAGCAGTTTTTTTTTTTTTTTTTTTTTTCCTTCTTCTTTTAAATAGCTTTGTTTTGTTACCATTAGTCTCTCTTCCTTTTATGTTTTGTATTTTTCTACTATTTTTTCCCTCTTGATTTGAAGGTTTTCTTGCTTCCTGGTTGCAAAAAGATTGAATTTTTACTCCTGGATCTGTTGCTTAGTTAGGAACCTTTCTGGGTTTTATCTAACATGCTTAGCTTTATTGTCATGTGTACTGAAAATGGAAAAAGAAAAAATAATTATTGTTCACTTACTTGCAACCACTTTCTTTGAGTTTTCTTAGTAGTTATTTTTAATGTGCAAAGCAATGGATATCCATAACCGAAGGAAGTGATAAGAGTATTGTCTGTCGAATGTGGGAAGCCTCGTCGTTACCAGCATTAGTCCAAATTATGAGTCTCTCTCTCTCTCTATATATATATATATGGATTCTATGTAAGGTTGGTGTATATGTAAGTATTTATTTGTTTTGCTGTGTAGATATTTGGGATGTATTGAGGTTCTTTTCTGATTTAATGCTTCAGAATCTTCACAGCTTTGGTGGAATAGTGCTTAGGATAACAATATTCTTGTTATGAGATTATTATGCTCTCCATTGTTTGATTTCATTTTTGTTTGTGTCTCTAAAATTTTATCAAGTTCATTTTCCATGAGTTGTTTTTCCATAAAGTTTCTTCTGCCTTTCATTACCTTCAACACTTCATAAAATGAACTGACTCAGAAAAATCTCCTTTGGATGTAAAGCTGAATGATCCTTTAATATAGTTTTTAAGGAAATCACCTCTTCGAGATAATTCATGTCTTATAGACAGTTGAATAACCTCTTTGTATTTTGCTTGCATGAGTTGCACTCAGATTAAGGACTAAACATCGGCCTGGTAACTACTGTGGAATTTCAGAGTCTTTAGGTGGTTCTTGTCTTGGGTAATGAGTGTGAAATTTCTACCTTTCTCCCTTTTTTTTTTTTTTTTTTTTTTTGGTGAGATTCTCGTCCCACATTTACAGGTGGAATTTGGGGGTGGTGGTGGTGGTGTTGGGGTGGGAATTCTTTTGCGACTGTCAAATTGCTTTATTATGATAATGAAGATATCCATTGTTTATCTTGATTTTCTTGCTGTACTATACCTTCAGCGTTTGAGACAAAGTACTAGCTGAAGCATAAATGTGCTGTATAAACGTGTTTTTTTTTGGGTTATTATTATGCTTGGGAGTCTAATGTTATGAACTTGTATCTATCGATTGGCTTCCTGAAATAGATTTAGTATCATGTATGATCAATGTCTTCAGAATTATTTAATCCAATTTTTGATGGTCTTTTGTTTGCTGCTACTCATTTGAAACCAAATAATGCAGCTTCTAATTGTAGGTTATTTGCAATGGATACAACGACTCCAAATTTGCAGCGCCAGCCATTTTCAGTTAAGCTCTGGCCCCCTAGCCAGAGCACTAGGGAAATGCTTGTGGAGAGGATGACAAACAATCTTTCCAATCCAACCATATTCACCCGCAAGTATGGTAGTTTGAGTCGGGAAGATGCTTCCAGAAGTGCTAAAAAAATTGAAGATACAGCTTTTTCTTCTGCAAATTTTCACTATGAAAAGGAGCCTGATGGTGATGGAAGTTCTGCAGTGCAACTTTATGCCAAGGAATGCAGTAAGCTCATTTTGGACGTTCTTAAACAGGGACCTGCGGAACCTGATCAGCCTCCTGCTCCTCAACATGATCAACCTCCTGCACCTCAACCTGATCAACCTCCTGCACCAGATGAATACTTCTTTGATATTTCCAAAGGCCAGAGAGCATTTATTGAAGCAGAAGAAGCTGAGAAACTTCTAGAACCATTAAAAGGGCCAGGAAATTCCTATGTTAAAATATGCTTTAGCAACAGAAGCTTTGGGATTGATGCTGCACGTGTTGCAGCACCTGTACTATCATCACTTAAGAATCAATTGAAGGAAGTAGACTTGTCTGATTTTGTTGCTGGAAGACCTGAGGCTGAGGCTCTTGATGTCATGAATATTTTCTCAGAAGCTCTCGAGGGTTCTGTTCTGAGATTTTTGAATCTTTCAGATAACGCCTTGGGTGAGAAAGGAGTCAGGGCATTTGAAAAGCTTCTGAATTCACAGACTAGTTTGGAGGAATTGTATTTGATGAATGATGGAATCTCTGAGAAGGCTGCAAAGGCTGTTCGTGAGTTGCTGCCATCCACTAAGAAGCTTAGAGTGCTTCATTTCCATAACAATATGACTGGAGATGAAGGGGCTATATCTATCTCTGAAATTGTTAAGTGTTCTCCTTTATTGGATGATTTTCGATGCTCTTCTACCAGAGTATGTTCTGATGGAGGAATTGCCTTGTCTAAAGCACTTGGAGAATGTCCAAATATCAAGAAACTTGATCTAAGGGACAACATGTTTGGTGTTGAAGTTGGTATTTACTTGAGCAAATCTCTTTCTCTATATGGAAATCTTGTTGAGGTTTATCTGAGCTATCTAAATTTGGAAGATGAGGGTACAGTTGCAGTAGCTGATGCACTCAAGAGTACTGCCCCTTCTCTTGAAGTGTTGGAGATGGCTGGAAATGATATAACAGCTGAAGCTGCCTCGCCTTTAGCTCGCTGCATAGCTGCAAAGCCACTTCTGACCAAACTGAACTTGTCAGAAAACGAACTTAAAGATGATGGTGCAATTCAAATCAGCAAAGCACTAGAGGGTGCCCAAGACTTGAAGGAAGTAGATATGAGCTCTAACTTGTTGAGAAGGGCAGGAGCACGGACATTGGCTTGGGTTGTCGTGCAAAAGCCTGAATTTAAGTTGTTGAATGTCAATGGGAACTTCATTTCTGAAGAAGGCATAGATGAGTTGGAAGACATCTTCAACGCTTTCCCTAACAAGCTTGCACCTGTTGATGAGAATTTACCAGGAGGAGATGATGACAATGAATCTGGAGATGAAAATGAAGGGGGCGAGGATGAATTGGAATCCAAAATGAAGAAACTTGATGTTGATGAAGAAGAATAGAATCTTCAATATAAGCTAGTACAACCCTTTTATGGGACCTCCCAGTTGCGTAAACCTTTACGCAAGGGTCTATAGTAGTAACTCTGCCTTAACTAGCAGATGCTGATTCTTCCACCAGTGGTTTAGGTTGGTGGCAGCTTTTATTCTTAGCTTTTGGCTTATGTATTAGCTAATGTAGGATAACTTGAGGCTGGTTGATTTACTTTCATGCCATTTGGATATTTTCCTCCAGTTAATCTAGATCTACAGTTCTGTCCTTCGTGTGAACATTTTGTTGGGTGCCTGAACCAAATCGCTGCTCTTTCCAACAATTTTGCAAGTTCATGTTGATGTTTCGATGCATAACAGATGCACATTTCAAATGGCTACAGTAATATCTTCACAACAACGATGATGGGCTTCCCTGATTCTGGACACTCTGACCAGAAAATTGAATGCGTTCACTACATTCATCACATAAATATAATCTGAGAGGCCCATATTTGCAGAAAAAGAGCAATCAACTGCATTTACATTTCTAGACCACTAACAAAAATTCGGAATTCTAGTTTTGAATAAGCTAAGTGTTACATGGCTACAAATGTACAGAATGTTGCAAGCGCAATGCAGCCCTGAATATATTATAAAAGGAGAGAGGCAGTTGACCAGTTGAATGGTCGAATTCTTTCGTTGCCTCCTTCCAATATACAGAATAGCCAATTTCACATCTGCAGCTGACAAAATTTAAAAGCACTCCCCAATCTAGCAGCGGCTGATGTTACACAAGCAAGGAGCCCCCATCAGTGTGAACAAGCTACTGACGCCGAGTGAAAATTATGTTATGTTATCCTTCGACATCTCAGCCTTCGTAGTCTCACTTATCCATTTGCTTAGTTCTGGAACTAAAGAAGTTAGGAGACTAAACTTGACCTCCTCCTTTTGTGTGCTTTCCATGTCAAACCCTCCAAGGGATCATCCCTTGGAGATGAATGGTCTTCTTGATGAGACATAGTATCCTCGGACTTCAAATTTTTCATGGTCAATCCAATGGAATGGCCCCTTGTTGCTTTGCTCACCATAGGGACAGGTTCTTTCTTCAAGCCTTGCCCCATTTTGTCCTCGCCAGAATTGTTATTATTAGGCACTTCATTGTTCATAACAGGTGTATTCTCCCTCCTCTTCTTCCCTTTGGTTGAATGTCTAGCTGATTGTCCATTCTCAACAGCCTTTGTTGCCTCAGTATCATCATATGTATCTCTATAAGCTACTTCTTTTCTGCGCCGCTTTCCAGTGACATTCGCAGCATCAAAATCAAAACCTTTCCCCTTATTCTCCTTTGTCTCAGGTGCAGTATATGCCCAATCTGGAACCTCATGTTCTTCCATAAGACGAGATCTGTAACTCTCCTTCAGTCTTCTCTCCTCATCCATCTTCTCAAAAAGCCAAAACTCCTCATCTGATCGAGCTGCAAGACGATTAATTTCTCTCTCACTGGGCACATCTGTCCCAAGTGAACTAGTACCTTTCCGCATTATCTCTTCCAACATCTCTCTCCTGTCTTGTGCTGCATAGACGAGAATGTACTTTGTCAAATTTGTCTCAGATCAATCCTAAAACAGGTGAGTAACTAGTGAAGGAATGGGTAAAATGAACTACTCTTTATTCAAACCAATAAAATACCTTATGAAACATGAAAAATGCTAGGATGCTATGTTTTAGACATATGTTCCTATTAATAGATGCAGTTGAAGTATATGCGGCACAAATAAGCCCCATCCAGAAAAGAAAAACAGATAAAATTCTGAATTCCTGAAAGTGAATCCTGGTATGGTCAAAATGGCAAACCTGTGGAAGTGGTATTGAATAGCCCTGCCTGGATGACCTTGGCATCTATGCCCATCTTCTGTTTTGCTCGCTCTAGGATAACCTCTTCAATTGATCCAACGCTCACCAATACAAAAACCCTCACCTCCTTCTTTTGTCCGATGCGATGAGCTCGATCCTCAGCCTGTTGGTCCATCTGTGGGTTCCAGTCACTGTCAAATATTATCACAGTATCTGCAGTCTGCAAATTTAAACCAAGTCCTCCAGCCCGAGTGCTGAGAAGAAACATGAAAACTGGAGAATCAGGAGCATTAAATTGCTTCAGTAGAGAGCCTCTTTCTTCAGTTTTTGTTGAGCCATCAAGTCTTAGGTATTTAAAATCATGAAGTTGCAGGTAAATCTCCAGAATGTCCATGAGACGCGTCATTTGTGAGAAGAGGAGAACTCTGTGCCCAGCTCTGTGTAATTTGGGCAGTAGGCGATCAAGCAGTTCAAATTTTCCAGAGGCTCTAGCAATTTCATCCCTTCGCCAAATATTATATTCACTAACAAATAGGTATGGATGGTTGCAACACTTTCTGAGTTGCATCGAAAGATTCTGTAGACTCTTTGACTTCCCAGTTCCTGCAAATATATATTCAAAACCCGACTTTAGAGAAGGATTCAAGAAAGGAAGAGGAAACAAAGAAAACCAAAAGAAAATCCATCTCTAAACTAAGAATATATAGGACTTGAAGATTAATTTCAGATATCAATGGCCATAGATCATGATCAAATAAGCAGCTATAAGGTAAATTTTACACAAAAATTGATAGAACAACTTTAATTTGATACAAGGCCCAAAAGCAACTAATATTGATGAGACAAATGGACAGATAAAATTCACTTACCATTATCAAGTCCCACCCTCCCAACATCTGTGACTTGCTGATAGTATACTTTTTGCCATGCAGACATGTCACATTTCAGTATGACCTGTATTTTCCCAGGAAGGTACTTCTCCACCTCATCTTTCTTCCTCCTCAATATGAATGGCCTAATGACCTGTGCATATATCCACAATACAGAAAATGTGAAAGAGTAAAAGCATGTTGAAAGTAGACAAGAAAAATCCGGAAACAAGGCCGGAAATGAACATTTACATGGTGTAGACGACGTATGACCAGTAATTCTTCTTCATCTGTTAAGGTCACATCACATTTATCCGCAAAAGGTGCATTGAACCACTCCTCAAAATTCTCAATAGAATTAAAAATATTTGGAAGGAGAAAATTAAGTAGGGACCATAGTTCCTGCAAGCTGTTCTGAATTGGGGTACCAGTCAATAGGAGTCTCCTCTTAATCCGATATCTGCATGGAAGATAAATTTCCTTAATATACTCACTAGAAAGGGAAATAACTTCAAGAGAAAGCAACAGTAGTAGGAAATAAATTAGCCTTCTCCAAAGTGCAAAATGGGATAGCAAAGACAAAACATCAAAAACTGATGGCCCCATCAGAAAATATTTTGACACCAGAATCAGCCATATTGAATATACATTGTGATCCAAGAAAAGCCACAGTTAACTCATGAGAATCAAAATCATCAGCAGAAGTATGAAGATAGAATCCAAGTCCCTATGCATATTTAATCAATGAAAGTAAGCAGTGGTGCAAGTTATAAATCCAACATACCCAGATACAAGAGTACGAGCAAGAACACAGTCATGGTTTTTTAACCGATGTCCTTCATCAACAACCATGTAGTACCAGTGAATCTTCCTCAAAAATGCTTTGTCTCTAATAATAAGATCATAATGAGTGATCAACACATTAAACTTCCCTTCTCCTGAATACTCTTCTCTCATTGCTTTTCTTTCCTCCTGACGTCCATCATAAAGAACAGCTACAATGCTGATAACGGAAAGCACCCATCAGATTTCATGATTGTGTTTGTAGGTACAGCAAGAAGAATTTAAACCAGAGCATTTTTCATAACATACCTTGGAGCCCAGGTGGCAAATTCATTAATCCAGTTTGGAAGTACAGCTTTCGGGGCAACAATCAAGTGTGGCCCAGCGACTCCCTTGTTCTCCATGAGATAAGCAATTAAAGAAATAGTTTGAATCGTCTTCCCTAAACCCATTTCATCTGCTAATATCCCATTTAGATTGTTATTAAACAAAGATAACATCCATTGAAGCCCTTCTAACTGGTATGGCCTTAATTCTCCACCCTGAAGCATAGCTGGTTGCTCAGTCACCTGCATAATTCCAGATTAGAGTCTGCATTTGAATTTACAGGTCTATACACAGACTTTCTCATAGTAAGATTATCATATTGAACAACATCAATTCAGAAGAATTAATATACTTTGTGATGTAATACAGTTCCATAAATAATAATTATAGAAATAAGAATGATTAAAACAATTTTATTTATTTGCTAGATACTTTAAAGAGTAGGTAAATCTTCTAAAGACTGTTTTAGCAACAGTAAATCGAATGTTGCAAGAAAAATTGAAGCCACAAAATCAGCCTCTCGATCCAAATTACGTGCAGGTTAATCTTAATTTTGTAAATAAGAAGCTGAAACCATATAAAGTTTATAAGATCTCTTACTTAAAGGGTAAAAGAAAGTACACTATGGATCAAATCACGTGCAACAAACCCACAGTCAGCTCTCAACCCCAGAGACCTGATAGAAAAACTACAAACTACAAATTGAAATCTATCTGCAACACTGGAACCCATCTAATGCTGATGTTCACGAAATAAAGACCCTACATTAAATGTTGGGGTGCAAGGCAAGAGAACAAAAATGTCTACCATCTATAAGGGGAAAAAGTTGGATCAATGAGAAATTCAAAGGAAAAAGTTCAAATAAAGCCAGTGATAAGATATGGGTTCATGATACATGTTTTCCTTCTATGTAAATTACCACAAATATTTCATCATGTTCTCATGAACCTTTTCTAGAAATATCACCCAGAATTCAGAAGAGAAAACAGTCTGTCAACAGACTGCAACAAACAAGGTGCACAAAATGAAAAGCCAAATCAATGTGAATCACTCCAAGAATAAAAGACAAGCAAAATGCACAACAAAACAGGAAAGAAGGAAAAGGAATCATAAATACAACAACATAATGATTACCTTCTCCTGGATTGAATGCACAGCTGAGTTATACTGCCTCTGACCTTCAAGCAAATCACCTGTCTTTACTTGGCGATTGGGTTCATTATCAACAATGTCATCATCCTCCTCAGGAAGAGATTGTCCTGGAGTTTCAGCTTTTGAAAAAGATAACTCAGTTAACTCGGCATGTGGGCTTTCTAGAGGTTCAATGACATCATGTTCAGCATCTTTCTGGCGTTGAACAGCAGCTCCCAATCGAACAAGGAGCTCATTTGTTTTCCCTAGAAGCATAGTCAATCGCTCATTCTTACTCTCCTCCACCATTTTCATGTATGCTTCTTGATCATCAGCTTTAAGAGCTTGGAACCTCAATTTTTCTGCTCTTGTAGCTCGCTGCCTTTGCCTCGCATGCCATGCCTATGGGAAAATGAAATTTCCATTAGAATGGTAGTGCAAGGTGTTACAGTTAACAGGAAAAAGGAACATGAAATACTACTTCTAGTAATTATTAAAATGGTAATAATGACCCCATATCGTCTTGCATCACATGGTCAACAAACATCACATAACAGGATAAGAGCAAACATGGACACAGTCAAACATTTCAGGTGTCTAGGTGAAAGCTGTGGCGACAAAGTTTGATAATGAAACTGACAAAAAACTTTGCTAACACCTTACCCTTTTATCACAGTGTGGACACAAAATATACTATCATAGGAGGTTACATGGTCTTGTAGCCTAAGAAATTATTTTTAAATATGACATATGATTAGATCAACCACATAGACCAGAATATGAATAGATTGAATTCCAGAAGACTAGTTGAATTGGACAAACAAAGAAGCAGTTCCCTACCCAAAGAGATTTCACAGTTTGTTGGAAGCTTTCTGAGTTCTCCTATTTCTAGCAATTTAAGTACCAAATCATGAAAATTTCCAAGCATGGAACAGAAGACCAACTCTCTCTATAACACAGAAAAAGAAAGTGGGGAAATTCTAGCCCTCCACTTTCTGTGAGATCATTTATAATCCACCTCACAGTTTGCCATGAAATTATTGTTGGAAAATATTTTCAAATATGTAATAGAAGTTAAAATCCAGAAAGCAAAAATAGCATGCCTGGACACCGTCATTTCGTTGTTTCCTGCGTTTTTGAGCAGCCTGTACTTGCAACTGGAGTTCACGTGCAGCATTCAGTAAGTCTGCAAAGAATTTTCTTTTCTTAGTTTCCACGCGGTTCCTTTCCTCCTCTTCCAATCTTGATAATCTCTGCGGTCAAAATACTTCACTTTATTAGCATATAATTCAAAATTAAAATTGACCTCACGTGATATCCAAACTCAGATCATCCTTGAAATTGATAGAAGAACAACTTATTCTGCATTTTTGTACAATGAAGACATGCTGCTAGATAGGATGAGAGTAATTTCTCATATGTAGCAGAAAGACTTTAACGCGTCAACTATTCTAAGCCCTATCATATAATATGCCACATTTTTCTAGAATCATAGATATCATTTCTCTCACATCGTTATGAGTATTTAAATGGAAGAAATAACTTCTTCAAGCTCAAAAATACATTTTACCTCAGCATCACGTTTCTTCTTCAAGGGATCATCCGCATCAACAGAAAAAGCATCACCAATTCCATAAAGGGGACGAGGCAATCGCATCATGCCCCAATCAAATAATTGCTTATCGGGATTTGAACAAAGTAAACGAAGCCAGTACTCTGCACTCACTTCAGACCGAACTTTAGCCTGCAAATCTGCTAACTGCAAGGAAAAGGACAATAGGCTTATTATTAAAGAAATGAGCCTTCTACATACAGCAGGTGAGATTAGAAAGAAGATTAGTCTCTTTTGTGGAGTATGAGTGAGTAGAAGCAAGAAGCAACTTCATCTTTAGAACTTTTTATGATTTTAAATGATAGTTAACCTTATAAAAATTTTAAAATAAATATAAGTGTTATGTTAGTTACTTTCATACATCAGAGATAGCAGCTTTAAAGTCAGCTCTTTGTCAAATATATCATAAGGTGATATATCTAGATGACTTTTTTCTGAGAATCAAGTATCCTATCTGCATTAGAAGCTCCATGCACTTAACAAATTTTCTTTCTTTACCAACATAAAACTTGTTAATTTCATTCAACATTCTAAAGAATTTTGTAAAAGGCAAGACTTAATATAGACAACCAACTTCTAAGGAATACATATCATATAGATTATTTTACCTTTAGACCATAGAGTTCTAGCAAGCACTTTGACTGCAGATCTTCGCCTCTGCTTGTTGGCAGTTCTGATTCAAATTAAAGCATGGACAATTCTTTAGAGAAATATTTGGTGGAGAATCAAATAAAGAAGCAGTAAATGTTGGTGTAATTAAATTGAAATATACAAGTTTCACTTCTAATTAAGATTTTCCACCATAAGGATTACAAGAAAGGTAAACTAACATAAAAATTATTTAATGCTTAGCAATGATAAGACTAGCTAGAAGAGTGGCTGAAGTAGAACACTTTCACCAGACAAACTTTTCCTTTGCCATTTTGTGTCACCTTAAATGCTAAAGGAGAACAGTTATGTGTTTTACAAAGTGTAACTCATCATCTCAAATTTTCCCTTTTCTAAGGATCTCAAAGTACATGGCTCTAAACTGTGCGGTAATTGAGCTTGTGCCTGTATGAAATTAGTTACAGTTACCTTCAAGTTCAGCAAGACGGTGTTTGATTTGATTCTGATAACGATTTTCCTTTAGTTCCGTCAGTCTATCCCCTGACGTGCAAGTTTGTCTTTGCTTCAGTACAGCCATCTCAAAGTCTGCCATCAAATCTCCGTAACTTGAAATCCCCAAACCATCCTGAAAGAATACCGTTAAACTTTATCCAGAAATGCAAAATAGAAGACAAGAAAAGAAACAAGAATTTACATCTTTAGATCAATCCAGACCAACTACATCTCTCTGAAGTTCTAATAAAATACAAAAGAAAACAGAATACTCTAGAAAAGGCTGATGACATTTTAATCACTCAAAAGAACAAAATTCTCTTGTATTCATGAAAATTCTCATTGCCATACTTCGGAGTTATGACAAATTTAAGGATCTAATAAAAATTCAGTCTAAGTTGCAAGCCCCAAACCATGCCCTCCCTAATTCAAAAAAAAAAAAAAAAAGAGTAAACAATGTGCTGGTGCGTTGCCTACAGTAGCATGAAAATAAAGGAAAAACATTAAACGAAACCAAGTAATTAGTTAAAAGCAACAAGATACAACCATTATTTTCATTTTTCTGCTATTTCAGCTCTTCTCCTCTTGCTTCTGGTGCGGTTACACTTGCGATGGAAGAATAAGCAAACATGAAAGCAAGTAAGAAAATTCGTGTACCGTCTGTATTACTTCAGGAGAATGTAAATAATTTCCATTCTACAAGTAATCCAAGTTCCATGTATTCGATGACCTATCTATAAAATTTATGAGCAAGTCAGGGAACAAAAACCCCCTGGCGGAAAAATCCCATGGGATATATGCTATCAATTCCTGCATGCACCCATCCCTCAATTGGATGTAACTCCACAACACTTTTCCCCATTTCATTAATTTTTTGTTTTTTTTTACTCGATCTCTCTCTTTCTCTCTCTATCCCCTTTTAAAGGACTCAAGACCATTTTTTAAAATTGTACTTATATATGCATTGTCTTAACAGAAAAATTGTCTATCCTTTATGGCTCTAGTGATGTATTAATATGAAATCCTCTCCCCTTTTGGCTTTAGTTTTTCTCACTACATGCATTTTTATTACGAAATCCTCTCTTCTTCAGCAGTAGTATTTTTTTTTTTTTACCTTTTCCTTTACTTGACAGATTTATTAAAATTCAGCGGCCCTATGATCAGCTATTAATTCTTAATGCACTAATGCTTGTTTTACTTTTTGTGTAACACCTCTATTGTTGATATTTCTCATTATGATATCTCTATTCTCCATTCCATTAATACATTGATAATTAAACTCATTTTCCCCTCTCCATCAAACTTTTCTGTCCCCTTTATTAGGAACATCATTGAAACTAGCAGTGGCTACAATATTTCTGCCAAATTTGGTCTTTTTTGTGACTTCAGTAACTAATCCAATACAGACAGGAAAAGCAAGGCATATAAAAACTGTACGGAAAAATCTCAATTTAGACAAGGAAATTTTTTCTTTTTGCTTTTGACACTTGAGAATTTTTCACCAGTTGAATTGCAATTTTTATTTCATTTGAACATTACACTTCTATAGTTTAAATTCAAGGTTTTTGTGGCTATTCATTTATATACAAAAGGAGGAAACATGTTTTATCAAGTAAAAATTTTAATTACATGTAAGTGCCCCCAATATCTCCTGGCTGAACCAATGAACTAAAGTATCTTATTTGAAAGAAGGGAGATTGTCCCACTGTTAGTGATTAAACAAATATCAACATAAGCCCAACATCATTTTCTTTTTTTGGAGATAAAGTCATATGGCCCAGCAAAAATTACAAACTAAGGAAAGAAATAAGAGAAGATTCATCAAATAACTCTCCTGAACAGAACATTCGTTGGATCTCCTGTATTCTCAAGGAAGTTGTTTCTCGTTTGTTGTCACATTTAATGTTCCTTCTATTATTAAAGAAACGAAACCATAAAAATTATCGTGTAATAATCACATGCATAGGAATTAAAACAATATCTACAAATATTATTTCTTCACCAAGCCACAATTGAAGAGCTATAAATGTTTTGCCACTTGCACTCAATTCAAAAGTTGTAACGTCTCTTTGTCTCGAGTTAGAGAAACCGTCACTAAAAAGCAAGAAAGAAAGAAAGAAAAAAGGAAGGTCGGTTCCTTTAAACATCACCATGAAACCAAACATCTCGCAGAAATTAGGTTCTTTATATCGAATTGGTGCCTCCATTAAAGTTTCATTCCAGAAGAAAATGATTAACTCGTGTTACATAACAGTAGAACCAAGAAAACACTTCTGAGGCAACTGATAAAAGAAGGCTAACAATAAACATAGCCCACCATATAACGTAGCTGCTTTACAGCCGAAGATTACAACCAGAAGACAAGTCTTGCAAAACTTCCAGTAGAATCATACAGATAAAACATTAACAATCACATAAAGATAATTTCTTTTTAAACTTCTTAGTGCTCTTTTCCCAGCAATTTGAGGAATGTCATGCAATTTCTAAAAAAAAAGAACAAATGAAATAAGAATATTTCAAGCTCTTGGCCCATTCCCATTCAAATTTTCTATTGCGAAACAATTAAAAGAGAAATCTCTACAGAACAAATATTTTTAGAAAATAATAATAAAACAAAATAAAAAATGCTACTTACTTGCCCCTTAGACTTGTCAAGAGCAGGTACATCGGATCCAACACCACCGCCACCAACAACATTAGAATCATCAACCGGATTACAAACATCTGCAGCTCCACCATCAGCGTTGGCGTCAATGTCAGCGTCCGAAAAAGAGCCATCGTCCTGATAAATAGACGAAACGGCGTCGTAGACATCACGAGGTAAAGGAAGATTACGGGAAAGGAAATTAAGGGCACAAATTAAGGTTCTAGTTTTCTCTATCTCGTCTACATCAATGCTACTGGCACCAGCAGCAACGGCCGCAGTAGCAGTAGTAACATCATCAATGTTGTTAGTTCGACTCTGACTTTGGCTAGGATCACCGGCTGTAACAGACACATCTCCACCACCTCCGCCGCCTTGGTGAGTGGTCTCTACCTGAGCAGCCATGGCTCACGGCCGGAGACACTGGTGGCGCGCGAGAGTATAATTTTTTGAAAGAAATTAATAAGTGGGAATTAAAGAAAGCGGATTTTAAATTTAATCTTTCTATGTTTAAAACCGAGAGAGAGAAAGAAAGAGAACGGATGAGAAAAATAAATAAATAAATAAAAAAAAATAACACACGAAAGTAGCTTTTTGGATTTCTCTCTCTTTCAGCTTCTTCCTTGTTTAGGGAAAATAAAAACGAAGCCCTCTTTTCTTTACGGGTTTCAGGCTAGGTATTTGACCCGTTTTTGGTAGCGTTTCAGGGGGATAATGTAAATTTACGATGTAGGCCTCGTTTACATTTTTATTGACGCTGAAGTCCCTCCGACCACCAAATTTTTACATTGGATTATTTTGTTAGTTTACTTTCTTTCTTTCTTTCTTTGTTGGAAAATTATCGGTTTAGTGTTATAATTATTTATATTTATTTAATAAGGTCTGATAAATTTTTTTTTTTCCTTTAATTAGTTCTATAATAATTTTTATTTACTAAAATTAGTCTTTTCAGCTAAATTTTTGTCCGATGCTCTAGTGCCTAACTAACCTGGACAAAAATTAAAGAGCATTTTTGGTAATTCTAGTTCTGAAAAACGTGAGAAATAAAAAATGGAAGGAAATTTTTCATTCTTCTAATTGTAGAACTTCTTTTTTGAGTGAAAAAATAAAATTGTGACTGCAAGTTAAAATTTTAATTTTTCACTCATGAAAAAAAAACCTTACAACTGGATGAGTAAAAAATTTTCTTTCATTTTATTTCCCACGTTTTTCAAAACTAAAACTACCAAAAATATCCCTCAATTATTGTCCACGTGAGTTGGGCACCGAAAAATTTAAAAAAATTTAGTCAGAAAAACTAATTTAAATGAACGAAAATTGTTCCAAGACTAATTAAAAAAAAAAAAATTATAAAACCTTATCAAAGAAACAAAAATAATTATAGAAATAAACCGTTAAATTTTTCTTCTTTGTTTTTTAAGCTATGGTAATGTTTTTTTAAAAGTATTAAAAATATTATTTTAAAAAATAATAAATAGAAAATTACATGATAACAGAAGAGAAGAAAAAAGATATAAAAAATTTTGATGCCAAAAAAACAATTTCTGATCCGCCATTATTGAGAGATAAAATCATAACGATGAGAAGAAGACGACTGAACTTTGGCACCATAAAATCAACATTATCTGATAGTTACTGCATTGATAACAAATTTATGTTTCAGCATTCCAAAATTGACATTTTACAAGCTTCAACCAGTATAGAAATACCAGAATTAATGGAGCTATATTAGTAGTATTACAACATCAGCAAAATGGACTTGGGGGAAGATTCCTCCACAATGATCAAGTAATGGCAGTTTCTGCACAAACCCCCCATCAGAAACTCTGACTTGCACCCACGAGCCCTTGGGAACCCGCATGTTCTGTTCCACGATTTGAAGTTAGCAGAGATTGTTGCTGCGCTCAATCCTTTGTAAAGTTTCTAACTTTGAGCTACAGTTTTCTCCAATACGCGGCTGATTGGTTCTTGAAAATACTGAAGAGAGATCAAGATAGCTTCCTGTGTTGCAAAATGCCAAATATGATAATTAATGCATGGGCTGACTTCCTTTCACTTCAAACAGAAAAGTTACTTAAAAGAAATGGAGATGGTGATTGAGAAAGACAGTGCAAGTAACCTCTGTACGTATTGTTCTGCTTCCTTGATGAGGGCATGTATTCAAGTATAAATCAAAAACTTCTCTTACATTTTTCCCCTGAATGCCAGAAGCATCAAAATGAAGTCATCAAGTATGTTTATCTGACAGACAAATCAGAAATAAGCATTCAAGCTACTGTGCATCAAAGATTCAAAGCCAGAGTTGTACTGAGAACCACCACTAACAGAAAATAACGGAAAGGAAGGAATTCCAGCAATACCTTTAACTCACAATCTTCCTCGATACACTCTTCAAGTCCAGCAAGCCCACCAAAAGCTATCAATAGGTGCCTAAAGATTACAGACATCTTTAGCTAACCTTCTATTTGCATATTGACAGGATATCAGTTCTCTGCCAGTCTATGTAGAACACAGAGCAATAAAAAAAAAAAAACAATAAGATTTCAACCTTAATTTGCTAAATTACTTAATTCTGTAGATGTCTTTATTTCCACAGGTCAATTTTGGCTTCTGCACGTGAAATCAGACAGCTAATGCAATAATCTAACACATATAGCACACATCTAAACTCCAAATTGACCTTTCTCTTGTGTAGCAGAACTAGTCCACAGTTATGTAGGTAACACCAAAAAACAAATAACGTCATTTACATGCACATGGTTGAAAGGCAAATTTGACAGACGTAACTAAAGGTACAGATTCAGATACAGAAATAGGACAACCTATGTAGCATAATTGTCAATATGCTCATGATATTTTTACAGCTGGAATTTCACATAACAAACTTACGAGAAAATAACAACCTGAATGGTGGCAGAGAAAGTTCGGAAGACCTAACAATGATTCCATGTTCCGATGTTCCAATCAGATAATCATATCCTCTCTACATAGACATTTTCACAGAATTAATAAAAAGGTCTTTTTCAAAGTGGCAATCGAGAAATCAATGAACAATAAATGGGGGGAAAAAAAAAAAAAGTGAAAATAAATACCTCATGTGGGCAACCACCGAACATCGCACTGATATTTGAAGCATACCGAACTTTATAACCCCAGTACATTCCCGCTTCATCCCTAGGTCTAGAAGATGGGACAACTTGATAGGTTAGACCTGAAAATTAAAAACGAAAAAGAATAACGAGAAGAAATTAACATTTCAGAACTGCAAGCACTAGCTGAATAATTAAACCATGAAAAAGGAGACCAGTGAAGAAATTTTGGTTACGTCTCAAGCTTTCAATTTCCCTACATATCCTATTTGGAATGATATGGTAGCCTCCATCATTTTAAAGGTCAAAAGCTTCAAAGCACCTAAGTTACATTTGAGTTTCATGGTTTCTTTCAAGATTTGCATATCTTTTTGTGTAATGTCCAAAGAATATGAATAAAAGACCTTAACTCATGAAATAAACTTTTCCTCTGTTAACCAACATACATAATGTTTGACAAATGCAGCTTGTAGGAATGCTACAAGTGGCTATGAGAATCGCAATATAAATGGATTTACTATCATATATTAGTGTCTATTTTCTTCTGGACGTGAGATCAGCTTCAGTCACACAGAGTAATCACACTCAAGACCAAGATACAATATACCAACTAAACACAATACAAGTAATCTAATAACATGGTTAGATTTGTTCGACAACTTTAGTAGTCTCTGATCACCCTTTGAGGTCTCACTGATGATCATAATGTGTGAAACAGACTGACTACTGCAAGAAGTCAACTTCATGATCATCCAAGAAACAAGAGGCAAGCCACATAATTATTAGATGAATCAATCAAAATGGGCTCCGAATGAGGTCCCGAAACACACGAAGTATGCTACAGCCAATTCACTACCTGTATCCAGATTACGATCAGTTCCCATAGCCACTGTAACTCTTCTTCCTGGTTCAATTACTTTCCCAATCACAACATTCTGCACAGTACAGCACTTAGTCGATAAATTATGTAATATGATACTATTGATAACAAACGGTCATAAATGGATCAAATACTCATTATACTATTGAAGAAGAATAAGTCTGCATTTGGAAAGCCTTTTAAAAAAAAAAAAGTGGGTTTTTTAAGTAGGAAAAGTGCAATGGTTTAAACAAAACTTGACCAAAAAATATCTTGTTTACACTTACTCAAAGTAGAAAAATGTTAAACTACTCCACCTAAGCTTCCAAAGCACACATCCATAATTTTTCCCAAAAGTAAATTTAAACACAATTAACCACCCGATTTGACATATATCTGGTGCATTTAGTTGCCCAAATGTAAGTTTAACCGGAATTCTTTTCGGACCCCATGTTGCCTCATCGAATATAATCAAATTACACTCAAACATAACAAGAATAAAGTAATCATTATAACAAATACAAAACCTACTGTTTTCATCCAAATAATCATAACCAACATAATATTCACTTAAGAACTAAAGGGGGAAAAAATTGTGAATCCACTTTTTTCATAATAAGTTTTACTGAACATATATACACACAATTAAAACTTTCCTTTATAAAGAAATTAAATATATAAATAACCTCTACACAAATAAACCCTAAATGAATTGAACACGAGATTATAACTAGGGGATTTAACATTTTTAAAACTATTAGAATTGTTTCATCTACTTAAAGAGCCATTCATCAAACAAGCTAGGCATAAAACTCCAAGGTTGAAGTGCCACACATTTAGCCCTTACTTGAAGAAACCCGCACCTGAATGTGAACTTTGAGTATCAGGGGCATACCTAGCCTTGTGCGGGTCAAAGTTTTAAAATATAAAGCAAAATAATCAAAATGGATAAATATTGTAGAGTCCACAACGACAATAGTAGCAAAAAATTCTAGCCTGACAACAAGACTTTACCATTACAACAAGGGCCATAAATGTACTTCTATAGACAAAGCATCACATTATTGGGGATTAAGACATCAAAGACAACTATAGGTGCACATTAGAACCAGAAGATAGACCTAGTTGCAACAAGTAGGTAGACTTAAAAACAAAACAATTCAAGGAACAAAACATACCCAAGTAACACAAGAATATGTTTTGCACAAACTAAAGAGGGACTACATGAGAGAAAAACATAATATGCTACCAAGAGCAAGAAATATGTAAGATGAAGAGAATATACTTATTTGATCACATTCAACTACATATCATAAACTAGCCAACTTTTCTGAACAACATGAATGTTGTGTACCTTATTGAGCCCCACGTCTACAAATGTCCCATCAGAATCTGGAACTTGGTTTGCGAGAGTGACACCTAAATGATAATAAATAAAAAAAATAAAGGAAAATATACAGAAAATAAATTAATCCTTTTTGTGTATCACATTATAGAACCTATAGTATAAATGAAACAGATAAGTAAAGCAAGTTAACGGCAATGTTCCTTGAATATTAATCATAAAGATTTCTGACATTAGAAAAGTAGAAGTCAAAAACCCTAAGATTGGAGGAATAAAATCCTAAGCTGGTGTAAAAGGTAGTTGGGTCATCTTTGATTCTGGCAGCTTCCCAGATCATGACTCAATAAATCAAGAAGATAATGCAAAGTCATGGCATCAGCCATATGGTTTCTCGACATAGAACTTACCTGAAGTTCAGCGATCAAGTGTAGGTCATCATATGCACAGACTTTGTACCAGATGTATAAAATCAAGTAGCTAGTGTGTATTTTGAGATCAAAACTATGAAAGCTGAAAGCATTATGGATTTCTTATCCCCCAAAGCTGGGACACAACAAAAGAATTTTCAATCACTCTAAAAGTAAAGAAGAAAAAAAAACCATGTCAAAAGAATTCAGTCTTATGTGTGGCTTAGAACTTCACAAAACCACCACTGCCACCATAACCCAAAAACGCGAAAACAAAAACCATGGAATCCCAGTCCACAAACCCATCACTTTCTCCAACTTACTCAAAGACTCCACATAAAATGGGGCTATTATCCTACCTTCTCGATAGGGGGCCCATTCATGTTTACGCAAATGATGTGGGGCATCTAGTGGTGGAAGCAGGCCCTGCAAATAGCAAATTGGGCTTAGATACCATAACAATGAGTAGAATAAAAGCAAATTCAATTTGAAGAAAAAGAGCTTTCATGTGGCTTAACAAGGTCTACAATGAAAATTGGGGTCTTACCACAAATCTTAAACTATTGTGCTTTGGGAAAAGAATCTTTCTAAGATACTGTGGAGTCTCCAGATACCTCAAAATCCTAATAAGAAAAGCTGCACCACTTTCATACTCATCTGGATGATTCTCATCCATCAGCACGCTTGATTCATCTACCAAAGTACTCTTATTATCAAAAACAACCACCTGTGCCACAGCATGCAGAAGAAGGAAAGCTAAGGTTGCAGTATATACTAAATCCAAAGGCTCTCATATTTATATATATTTTTTGAACATATGATCACTAACACATTTCTCAAGGTTGATCACAAAAAGATACTATCTTGATGATGAACACTGGTCTGGTTCAGCCAAATAGTAGAACAATATAATATTAAGACAAAAAATGTGATCCTAAGAAACATATAACTACCAACATAGATTTACACACCTCATCTACCCGAAAAATTGTTGCAGCACGAGCAATCTGACCAGCCAACTGATGGATAAGTTAACCAAAAAGAAATGAACGGAAATTTGTTAGCAAGATAATAAACAACAGACCTTTCATCTACCAATAATGATTGAACAAAAACAGCTTTAGAAAGAAAGCCCATTTTAGAAGGCTTATCAAACAATCCCAGCTCAAAGTTTCAATCTTTTCTATCCTCTTTCCTATCCATGGACAAATAAAACGTCTAACTAAAGCCATAAATATATTTTACAATCTTTGCTCCTATCAAACTTCTCCTGAAAATAAACAACAGACCTTTCATCTACCAATAATGATTGAACAAAAACAGCTTTAGAAAGAAAGCCCATTTTAGAAGGCTTATCAAACAATCCCAGCTCAAAGTTTCAATCTTTTCTATCCTCTTTCCTATCCATGGACAAATAAAACGTCTAACTAAAGCCGTAAATATATTTTACAATCTTTGCTCCTATCAAACTTCTCCTGAAAATAATACGGCAGTAGTTATGTACATGGACATAGAAAAATCCGTTACCCGAGTGGCAAGTTCAAGAGACTGAGTATTGTCAATTATAGAGCCAGCAACAGCAATGGAAACAGTAGGTGCTTGATTTAAATCTACGTCCTTTTGCTCTTTTTTCCTCTTCTTTTTCTTTTTCTTCTTCTCTTCCTCGCAGGAATATCCATTAACGAGCTTAACCTCTGCATTGGATTCATGATTCTTCTCTACAGTGTGTGCTTCTTCACCATGGATTCTTCTCCTCTGTTTCCCCATTTTCATCAGGCTTTTCTAAGTAGGGTTATTGAGAGTTTGAAGAAAAAATTCACAACTTTCTTTTCAAAACAAGGCAAATTGGCATAAATAGTCCCCCAAACTAGGGTCATTTGGTGACATTGGTCCTGAATTAATTTTTTTGTGATATTTATTCATGAATTATGTTGAATTGTATAATATTGATCCTTTTGGTTAAACTTTTCTCTTAAGAAGAAAACCATTTTCCTTTTTCTTTTTTTTAATTTTTCAAGTGAGAAGACCAAAATATCCTTGGGCAATTTTTTTTTTTTAAAAAAAAACTTAAATATTAATTTAACAAAAAATTTAACTAAAAGGACCAATGTCACACAATTTAATATAGTTCAGGGACTAATGTCACCAAAAAATTAATTTAGGGATCAATGTCACACAATTCAATATAGTTCAAGAATTAATATTACAAAAAAAAAAAAATTACTTCAGGGACCAATATCACCAAATGACCATAGTTTGGGGACTATTTATGCCAATTTGCATTCAAAACAATTTTTAAAAAAATTAAATTAAATTCAGCAACCTCTGAGTTTGAGTAAATGACATCCCATACCCCTTAAGTTTGCATTCCTTTCCATTTTGATACTACATAAACTTTGCTCTCGTGTTCTTCTTTAATTATATGAACTATACTAAAATTTAATTTTTCTACTTTTTCTAGCATTGAATATATATATCATATGATTGTAAATTAGATTCTCATACCTATGTCAAATGAACAATATCATTAAATTATATATATTGAACGGTCGATGGCACTAAACCTGAACTGATTAAAAGAAAAATGTCTAAGTCGTAGGAATTCAGATTAAAGAAGAGGTTCATCTCGACCGTTCGAAGTGGAAAAGGCAGGGAAGCATTGGAGGCTGAACATTCTCTTTGTCCCATCTTTATTTTGAGGGTGAAATTCAAATATTTATTAAAGAGAGTTAATGAGGTCAAATTATTAACTCAATTATTATATTAGTTATCTTAAATCATGTACAAAAGTAGTTTGAAGCATTAAATGCATGAAAGACATGTTTCTCCCCTATCACTATCACATCCCAAAAGTTGATGTCCTTTCTTGTTACTTCCCAACGGACACATGCCACTTGTCCAATGAAGAGGGAATCTGGCTGTCCTTACAAAGGGATAAGAGCCCTTGTATCTAAAAGGAAAGGCAAAATGACTTATCAAAGGTATACATACAATGAGAGGAATAAAAATTCAGGTACGTTCACTATTCATCATCTTCTCCAAAATTCTCTCTCTCAAAATACTCTTTACAAATTTAGGGTTTCTTCACGTATAACGGTTGAAACCTCTAGGCTCCTTCCAATTCTCTGTCTAACTTGACTGTCGAAGAACCTACTAGAGATCACTCTCCATGTAGGCCCTTTTGCAGGTACTTTGGGAGTAGGTTGATCATCCTTAAACCCGCATTTGAAGTCAAAATTTTGATTAAAAAAATTTTAACTTGATCAATATATAACATAAGTTTACAGTAAAAAATATATTATATCACAATAAACAATATCATTAGATTATATAACATGAACCTATACTAAAAAAGTATATTATAAACTCATATTGGTCGTATTTAAATGTTACTAAACAAAAATCAAAAAAAATATTAAGTTATTTATAACATATATGATTTTTTCTTTTTAAGGCTTTTTCCTTTTTCTGGTTCCAACTATCATAACATTTTTTGAAACTGAAAATATTAAGAAAAAATATAAAATATTCCTTTATTTATTCTAATTACTCGTAGAAAATGTAATAAGATATTTATATAAACCACCGTATAACTTTCTGAAATTGATTATTTGGATTGCTATTTTCTGCATATTCATTTTGCAGACATCTTCAAGAGGCTTCTTTAAAACATCAACACGATATGCATCCTTTTTCCCTCTTTTGTTTCAGCAGTGTTTTCTTTCCCAATTCACTGGGAAGTGGGGATGGATCTGGTGGGGGAAAAGAGGAGGTAGTAAACGAGAGATCTTATTGTATAATATAAGAAGCTCTGTCGTATGGATAAAATGATGAGATGAGAATCCATCCTACTGATCAAATTTACAGGAACCATTTCTATTAACATTGTCAAAATCTAAGAAAATTATGGAAGTGTTGTCCTTGGTACGCTGTGTTCTGGCTTCATTCAACAAACTTTTAGCTATCTTTTCTGGATCTGCCGAGTTTTTCTCCCTTGTCTGTGTGTAGTAAAAGAGGAACAGGAGATGAGTACACTTCTCTAATAAATAATACCAGATGAAACATTGATCCAAGTTCATTAATCAATACCAGAAGGATAAGTTGAGATGCCTTCCTGACATTTATCACATCCCATAAGCCATCACTGCATCCAATTCCAACACTATATCAGAATATAGGATGGTGAAGCAGATAAGAAAGAGAAAAAAAAAAAAAACATGGCCATAATTCATCCAAATTCATCCATGAGAACTCAACCCAGCTTTATCCCAACTTCTTTTAACCATATAGTAATATATACTAATGTAAATATTGTACTAATTGTTTTTTAAGTGACAGTTTTTGAAAGCGGCATGAAAACCAAGAAATAGGTACAGAAGCACTTCAAGGGGGAAAAGAGTAATAGAGAGGGTGGGGGGAGCGAGGAGAAAACCTCACCAGACAGCCAATTTATTCAATAGAAAAGAGAAGAAAGTCACCTAGCTAATAGTGCAAAGCCCCTGCTTGCTCGACTTATATGCACTACTTCACTGACAAAAGGTTCTGAACTAAAGCGTCCATCCTGTTGTTTCAGAAATTTATCTCCAAGCATTCGAGCAAGGTTAATTCCTGCTCAAATGGAAGTAATAAGAATCCACCAATAATAGACAATTGAAAACGGGAAACTAGTAACATAGCAAATATTAAAAAATAAATTATAAAATAAATAAAATAGTCACCACATATTCGTGTCTCCCCATCTTTCAGAGGTTCTCCAATTGCTTGCATGCGGAGTCTTTCAGAAGAACTACTTATTCTGTGGTCCTCCGTCATCTTCACCTGCTTTCCATCAATGCTGCCATAAAAATGAGATTATAGTCTTCCATCAATTTTGGTTGTAAAGCTACTATGAAAGCTTAAGAAAAGAAATCCAAAATCTGACACAAGGAAAAATGCTTTCTGCTGGTGGAGAAAGGTGAAGGCAAGGATGATAAAGTAATAGGGCTTAAGCCAAATCCATTGAATTAGGTTTAAATGGCTAATTGTCACTTCAATTAAATGCAATGACTAAAGTATTCAAACATTGGCATGACTGCCGCTCATTTACATACGACTAAATAGTACAGCCACAAATACCCAGGACATGAAGGGGAAGCAACACAGTAAGAAAGGAATCTTAGTCAAAAGTGTCTGGTATGCCAGTCTAAGATGCAAATAGGACATTAGCAAGGGCATGAAGTTCTCAAAAAACATAGGAGGCACTGCAGGTACATAATATAACTTTGAAAGAGGACGTGAGAAGTAAAAGACACAGAACCAACTGGAAGTACATACTTTATGTAACAAGAAGAATCTCCAACATTTGCACATTGGGCAAAGAAATTTCTGTTACCATCAGCCCAAACCAGCAGCACTGTTGCAGTGCAACCCTGTGAAATTTTTCATCATTAAAAGCAAAGATAAAGTCCAATGGAAATTCGAACCTACATCTTGCTGCAGTTTATGAAACTTTATCGCACAAAACGATATTGTATTGAACTTTATTCTACTTAAACCGACAAAAACATATCCCCCATGTATATAGCACAACAATCTGAAAGCACCTATAAAAGCCTTTGCTCTAATACATTCTAAGATGCTTATGTAAATCATTATCACTATAAGCTTTAAATTCTCATGTTTCTACTTGCCACGTTCAAAAAGAATTCTTTTTTTTAAAAAAAAAGTGACATTCACACACCACCTTTATACAACCATAGTGTCTACGTCATTATTCACATATAAGAAAAGATAACATTCTTCCTTCACATTTTCCTCAATATTAAAAATTTCTAATTTTAAATCTCTCCTAAAATGTCTAAACTAGAAGTTGAAATGTTTGATTAGGTCTCCTTTGTACTATTACCTTTGTTTCCTATTTACTTGTCATAATTTATTTCATTTTTGTTTTCTTATTACTAGTCATCATATGAAATAAAAAAAACAAATTTGCCAAGGTTATCTTTAATACCCTTCTAATTAAACAAACATTATAAAAGAAGGAAAAGTCATAACATATCTTAGTCTTTACTTTTAAAAGCACAGTGATTCACCATTTTCTTAAGAGGCTTGAGTGTAGTGAGTAAAAAAGAAAAAGAATAGTATTTTTGTATTGGAACTGATAATGCTTCAATGAGATTATAAGAAGGATGTAATGGGGAAAAATTAATAAAAATGTTGCTTTGCTTTCATTCTACAAGAAGTTTAAAAACCACGTAAAACTTCTCTATGTTGTCACAAATAAAAGAGGAGGGAGTAATTAAAATATAATATTTCCCCCCAAAATCTAATCATCTTGGAAATTCAGCAAGGTACAACAACAGAATGACAATGAAACGTGAAAACCAGTAAAAAGTGATGAAGAAAATTGAGAACATTTCAAGAAGAAACCTCATAGTAGTGGTTCATGCAAGCTTCAGTGTGTGAAAATGCCTCTCTAAGGACTTCTGAAGCCTCGCCTTGTACCAAAACTTCCTCCTTTCTTCTTGAGTCTGATAATATATTTGAAAAGACTTCAGGCATTATCCTAGGAAATGACACCAAATTCCTCAACCAGATTAGATATAAAAGAGCAAGAAAACACCTAGAGATTAATATAAATACAATTATTCAACAAAAATATGTAAGATTTGACACTACAATAAACCAAAAATATCCCTGAAAATATCTGGAATCCATATGAATTCAGATAAAAACATAAGTCTCATAGCTTCTTTAGACTTGACAAACTTTTTCCAATTATTTCCTCAGTTACATGATTGTGAAAAATCAATAGCACTCTACTAAGCCACTGAAGAACTATAAGGTTACCACATTAATTGATGTGGAATGGCAGTATTCACTTATCTGCCCAATAGTATGAGGTGTTATATAACGAAGAAAGCAAGAAATGGAACACTAACTTGCTGGCAGACATAGCAGCATCTGATCCACCATGACCATCACATATAGCGAACATCCCAAACTGTCAGATCAACAATTGCAAATTATTATAAACCTTATAAGTAAGTACAGAGTTGGTACCCATTTTACCTTTTTCTTTTTTTTCTTTTTTTCTTTTTTTTTTTTTATAATTTTCTGAGGAGGGAAAAAAAAGGCATATAGTTTTGTCAAGAAAAGACAACTCCAAACCTGCTCTGTGCCTGGTAGTGGCCAATGGTAAAAACAAACATCTTCCATCGGTAATCTTTTTCCACCTCTACGTAATGCCATAGGATCTGATGCCACACCAACTCCAAATGGAATCTGGCACTCAGTTGGGGATGAAATTTTGACCTGTAAGAAGCCACTCTCTAATTTAGCAGTGCAAAACTCATGCTGAACTGAATTCTACATTTGCACAAAGTGATGCAAGAAGAAATCAAGAATCCTTAATAGTTTCCTGCATGTGTTTTTTCATGCATCACGAAGAATAATTATTTTTCCAGCCACCATAATGATCAGATAAAATGAATCCTCAAACCAAATCCAACTTCTTACACCGCTGCTAGAATTCTAACGAGTAAAACCATCATCTCAAATTTTATTAATCTTATGCCACTTTCTTGACTCCTCAAGAGAACAGAGAGAGCAGGTTGTCACAAAACTGAAGACTTATAAAACATACAACGGCCTAAGTGATGCATACTTACTAAAATCTTGGAATTTGTGCCAAGAGTGATGATATCTCCACTTGCAATGTCAACTGGGTCACCTGAATTCCTGTTTTCAGAATCAGGATGGTTGATTGCTTGAAAATTTAAGAGTGTTCCATTTAAGCTACCCATGTCCATCAGCTCCCACCTCAATTTCTGAAATTAAAAAATTGTAACCTTCTTTATACAAAAGGTCATGTGGCCAGATCTGCAGATTGGTTTTAAAGCTTTCAGAAACTTACATTATGATTCCAATTTATAAGAGCGTGCTTCCCAGAAACCTCGGAATCCTTCACCAATAAATCACTAGGAGCAACTCTTCCAATTGTTAGGGGAAGCCTAGATGAATCTGTTGACTTTATGGAATAATATAGCCCCTGAGAAGGCCCTGAGATAACCTCCAGCAAGAGAATGCTTCCTGCACTTCTAACAGAAAAATATGATGACATGTTTTACACATTTTTGCAGAGAAAGATAAAAGAGAAAATTATGCACTGTGTAAGTGACAGAAAATAATTACTTTGATCCACAGTACCCTTCTGAACTAACTCCCCAAAGACATTACTGTCTCTATCAAATTTTGGGGTAAATTTCAATCCTTCTTTTCTACCATTATCCTTCACTTCTGCGGTTTGGCTACTCGGATGTGGTCGTAACACTGTCTTACCAAATGAAGCATCTTCTGAAGTATCAGAAATGTTAAGTACAAAACTATCACCTGAACAAAATAAATAAGGGACTTCAGGTTACCAAAAGAAACTGAATGGAAAAAATAAAGACAATGAATGAAAGCTTATATACTATGCAATAACTGGGCAGATGTCGAAGGAACCCGTTGATTAGGTGCAGGTCCTTGTCCCCAGGTTAAGCTAAAGCCATCTGGCACTGGCTGACCTGTCTCTACTGGAGAAATATTTCTGCCAAGTCTACTGCCCAGACTGTGACTCAGAATCAGATCTTCTGAAACAAGAGGCCTCTCAAGGTCATCAACGTGCTGTCAAAATGATACAGCCAAGTGAGTAGCTTGCATTAAGAACTCAAACCCAGAACGCAGAAAAAAGATCTCCCAAAACTGGCACAGCATGAAATAAAGAGAGGGGGCAAAAAAATTTCATCATGCTTGATCCCTTCTTTTGTTAATCTAGAAGATTCTGTCAGGCAGCTAAATGGAGCCCGTATTTCTTCTATATGACAAAACACATATAAAACACAAACAACTTAGAAACACTGAAATTGGTCAAAGAATGTAGGAGTATTATATCCTAATGCTATTCTACGCCAAATACAAACAATAAATATTCATCTATATAATCCACATACTATCCTAAAAGTGTAGTTAGAAAATTAACAAAAGCATAAAAAGTAATAAGTACATGATAATAAGAAGAGCTAATAATAAAGCTTAAAACCACTAGATAACAGATTACGAACTGACACTACATAATGGCAAGAAATATAAAAATAAAACAAATAACATAATTAATTAAAATGTGAAGTTCTTGGGGTCATACCGTAAGTTTTTTGTCAGAATTTTCTATCATTGATCTTTATCTCAAACTACTTCATATCAGAATGATTTTATGTTTCTAACAATAAAATGTTCCTATGCCTCACTTTGAAATCCATTGTTCTTCAAATAACTTTTCTTTAACCAAATGCTAAAAAATGCATCTAAAACATGGAATCCAGTTCACCAGTTTCAATTTACTACAAAGAACAAATACTGTAACAGTCAACTAAGCAACAACAAGCTCTTAACTCTCTGCAACAACACGCTCTAGATAGTCTAGATTCTCGGTTTCCATTTCCTAGAGGATGACAAAGCTTTCATTTGGTCTAATAATAGCATTTATCATTTGTAATAAGAATCTGATGAGCAGAAGCCATGTCCCAACAAAAAATGCTGAGCTGCTGCAGTAATCATTGAACAAACAAGAGACCATTTAAAAGAATAAATGTTTTGACCTAAATGTCCATAACAAATGACTGAAAAACATCAGTAGGACTATGATGGTGATCTCCTCACTAAAATACTTCGACCATGTTAAAGAAAACCTTGCACAAAAACCGATTCCTAATTGAAATTGATTGCAATGGTCAAACTGATTCACATATCATAAAAGATAAAAATAAAATAAACCATTCCGCTGTGCCATTATTGTCCAGATCATTTTAAACCCCATTTGTAATGACGATCAAAAATTTCAGAAGATCACAATATCTCATCCAATAAGCCAATCCCTAAATACTCATTACTATAAATCACGAAAAACGCATACCTATACATAAAGATTTAAATATGGGGAACAAAAAAAAACAATTAATATGGGGGGGGGGGGGGGGAGGGGGGAAGACCTTGACGGTGCGCGTACGAGAGGCAGAAGAGGAAGAGAGAAAGCGGCGCCATGGCTTGAACTTGCAGGCGATGATAAGAAGGATGAGGAAGAGAAGGAGCATAACAACAACAACAACAACAACAATAACAAGATTACCCTGAAAAGGAAAAAAAATGATGTTATTGCTGCTGTTGCTACTGATAGTGCCAGCAGTATCCTCAGAATCAAAATAAGAAGTATCATGAAACATCGCCTCAGCCATCGGCGGTGGTCCGCGTGACGAAGATGACGATGAGAAAGACAAGGAGGAGAGAGAGAGAGAGCGGGGAAGAGAGAGAAAGCTCAAACACTCATCCTAGCATTTTGCACTATACGTCAACAATCACAAACTTCTACGAAAGTATAGACAAACAATCAACAATTGGCACTGCGAGAAGATCGCTTTTAAAATGGTTGCATCCATTTTTCCCAATCCAACATCCAGCCTTCGAAGTTTGGACATGAACCTGTATCTCATCTGTGAAGCATTTCGAACAACCTTTTTT
Source organism: Marsdenia floribunda (assembly GCA_035583425.1). Lineage (NCBI taxonomy): Eukaryota > Viridiplantae > Streptophyta > Magnoliopsida > Gentianales > Apocynaceae > Marsdenia > Marsdenia floribunda. Next base: position 2,080,427 of record JAXGGT010000035.1, on the reverse strand, counting down.
CCTTGAGGTACAATAAACCCTCTCTGGTCACCCTTTTTTTTTTTTTTGGCCTTGTTAAGGTAAAGTGTAATTTTTTGGAGCTATGCAAACAATATATATATATAAAATAAAAACCTTTGCAATCTACTTTGACAAAATTCCAAATGTCTTCTTCCCATTACTTGACAATTATCTAAATATAAAATTTCAATTGTTTTTTTTTAACCCTGTATCTTTATCGACTGATTCGAGAGGGATTTATCGACTGATTCGAGAGGGATCTATAGAGTATATTCCCGAGACTACGACACATAGCTGAAATTCGACACAAGGCCGTCCCTGGTGAGAATCGAACACCCAGATCCTCCACTTGACAAGCCATATGGAATACTTAGGTAAGCCACACTACTGAGCTACCACCTTATTCTCAAAATTTCAATTGTTTTGTTATGCATATACATATTTTATCTTGTATCCAAAATAATTGTTCTTTAGAAATTGGTTGGAGTTGTCCTAAAGTCTAACTCTTATTTGAAAAAAAAATTATTTTAACTCTTATCTAATCGCTCAGAATGAGTGTAGAAAATGTGACTTTATGTGGCAAAATATTTATCCATTTGTACCAAATTAATGATTTTATTTCTTATATTTACATGGTGAATTGAGAAATTGTTAAAATTTTATAAAAACACTATACAAAATAATTAATATATCGTAATTCTTTTTTAATAATTTAGAATTGTTGAATAATAATAATAAAAAATGACTTTTCATATAAAATATTAAAATAATAAAAATAATAACCAGTAAACACATTATATAATTACATGTCATTTTAGATATCAAAATATATGAGAAGTACTTTTGAGCTAAAAAAAATAAAGTATTAATTTTTAAGGTAAGATGTCAGTTTATAATTCAATCCAAAGGAAAAAAAAAAAATTATAAATATCTATTTCTTAAAAATAAATTAACAAATGCCTTAAGTTATATGTAAATTAGAAATTAAACTTCAAATATTGGTATTAGTATAGTTTGCTTTGAATATTTGCTAACTTTAATACATAAGAAAGAGAAAAAAAAATTAATATCAAATTAATATTTTTAATTAATTTAATTTCAATCGTATTTATTTATTATAAATATATTTATTATATAAATATCATTAAAAATTACTATTTTTTTTTTCTGTTTAGTGTACGAGGTATCCTGAATAGGTCCCAACTATGGATGACACCTTTAAGCCATGTCCACACTTAAAACTAGGAGAACACCTTACCAATTCACCTACACCTTGGGGTTTATGTCCTATTTACTTCTTAATTCTTGAGTCTTTAAAACTATTGGTTCTTTATATATGTATCTGTATACATAGAAAATTTTATATCTCTTTAAACATTAATGAATAAGGTTAATAGTTAAATTATTTCTCTTTATTTTTATTATTATTATTATATATTTTTTTTTTTGGTAATTGTATGCATTGGAATTAAAGGTCAAAACAAGATACAAAATAAATCAGGTTCCTCCTCTACCACACCAAACAGCAGGTGGGAGGAGTGAACAAAATAAATTATTTCTCTTTATTTTTATTTTTATTATCTTTTATCTATACTATTATTAATTATTTTATAATAATATGATTTTTTTATATATATAATAATAATAATAATCACGTGAACAGCTACCGTTTTCCTTTTGGGCCGCAGTGGATACCTCCATAGGTTGAAGCTGGAGCCCATAAACTAAAATTTGGTCTAGACCAAGATTAGTTTGGGCTTCTTATCCCAACTGTCCACAGAACATAAATACAGTCTTTCCACCCCTTTTTTTTTGAAAGAAAGGTGGTGTATTTTGCTACATAGGACAGATGTAAAGCCTTGTACTAATTACTTCGTATATATTTCATCTTAACTCTTTTCCTTATCTATCATCTCTTTTTTCTACCAAAAAAAAAAAAAAAAAAAAAACTTCGTATAAATAAAATTTTTCTCCTTATTTCCAAACAAAAAAAAAAAAAAAAAACAGAACAAAGGTGATAGCCAATGGTGTGACTCCACTTGTTTAGGTGTCTCTACTTGAGCACCTGAGTTCGATTCTCACCAGGAACAATCTTGTACTCAATTTCAGTCATGTGCTGTAGTTTTAGAAGTTTATGAGAAATACCGAGTTAACAAAAGAAAATTTTTGATTTTTTTGAAATAAGGTCTAAATTTGAATTTTTATGAATGGAGAAATGTGAATTGAGTGAAGGTAGTGCCCATAGTTCAGAACTATTCAGGAGAAAGTTTGAGTTTATTACTATTTATTTATTTTTCAGTGGTTGTGGATTTTTTTTTTTTTTTTTTTTTAAATTTGATATATATATATATATATATATATTTTAGATTTTTTGGGCAGCCGACCTTGATAATGCAGCAATAAACAATATTATTCCAATTATTCTATTGGTCAAATTATTCCTCAAAGGTATAAATTCACGAATATTTCTTATTTAAACTTTTGTTTTAAGGTTTTTTTTTTTTTTTTTTTTTTCTAGAACATCTCGTTTTCTACATTCAAGATCAATCATTCACATCATAATCGGATTCCTTGTCCACAATTAGTAAAAATTAACTTTAATTATATATATATATATATATATATATATATTTAGGTCAATTGTTTGAGAATAATTACAATATTCTCTAATTAAAATTTTATTTAATGTTATAGACATTAAATTATTATTATTTTCTTTATATTACTTTACAACTATGGTATTCGACAATCATGTCAAGTCTTGATCAATTTGAATTCGAATATTTAGAAAATTATTTTAACACTTATTTTTTAACACATATAGCTCATAGATTATTTGATGAAAATAAAATAATGCGTGAAATTTATCATTGATTATAAATGTTATTATAACAAGAAAAACTCATTTCGTAATTTTTTTGCTCAAAAGAGTAGTGCAGTAAAATATCATAATTGAGATAGTGAAAAATTATATTTAAATAGTTGATGAAATAGTAAATAAGTGATTAATGTTTATTAATAACTTAAAATTGATAGATATATATACACAAATTACAATGAATGGCAAATGTGATGATATTCAAAAGAAGGAAAGAAATTCAGGTAACATTTATACATGGTTCAACACAAATATGCCATACTATAGAGACTAAATGATCAATAGAATTATGATATTCTTTGTTCTATAACAGAACATAAGGTCAAATGAAGTATGGCGAGATGATTTTCTTGTAAAAGAAAAAAAAAAAAAAAAATATATATATATATATATATATATTTATATATTTATATGTATATATAATTTTAGAGATTTTATCTCTGTTTTCTTCTTTCGATTGATTCATTTAAAATAATTTTTATTAAATTACATCTTTCAAAATTCATAAATTGTCATCATTTTTTTTAAAAAAATTTTGAGGTACTTTCGCCTCTAACATGTTTAGGTCAAACTCATGATCTCTAGCATCATAAGTGAAACTATTACCAATTGAACTATACCTTCTTGACATAAATCTTCATCATTTGGTACCATTATTTCCTTTATTTTATTTTATAAGGTGACTTCAAACATCTGGTTCTTGACATTGTTTGTAAAGGCTAGCTAACCTAGGAGAAGAGGAAGAGGGGTTTCTTGATTCCAAGTTACTGCTATACCAAAATTAAAGCATTTTTCATGGGCTCGATGCATATATATATATATATATAT
>JAXGGT010000035.1:2056835-2061835 GCA_035583425.1 Marsdenia floribunda | reverse complement strand
TTTTTTTTTTTAAAAAAATTTGAAGTATTTTTATATTTGTCGTCTCCAATTTATTATCTTTCGAAATATAAATACAACTGTTATCAACTGAACTATTTTTTCTTGACAAAATATAACTTAAAATATCTAAAATTTTAATATATTCAATATATATATATTAAATTTTGAATACAGTAATTTCGATCATTAATTATTTTTATTTATATATTTTTCATTTAAAATGATTAAAATTACGGAAGATATAATTTATTTAAATTAATAAATTCTCTATATAGTAAATAGTAAAATAAATAAATAAATCATGCAAAGAAAAAGTGACTGCAGCGATTTTTTTTTTTTTTTTTTTTTTAAGTTGAAGAAATATATTTACAAATAAATAACAATAAGAATAATAAGAATAAGAACAGAAACGACAAGAACAATTAAAATTGGACCTACCGCACCCTTAGCCAACCAACATTTAATAGAAACACAAAGAAATTAAAATCATTCTTTATGTTTTTTGTTTCTTTTTGGAAGGAAACCGAATCTTGTGAATATATACCCTCCGTCGGGCCCACCCGCCCCTCCCCCCTTTCTCCTCTTAAGTCTTAACACGTGTTTCATTACCTTTCAGTTCCATATATAATTAAGATTAATCTTCTCAATACATATTATTTATTCCAATTTTATTAATAATATATTAATCTTGTAAATATAATTAATACTTATTAAAAATATTTAATTTAATTGATAACAATCACGCTTATAATTTAAGAAGTCAAGAAAAATTCTCTCTACCCCTTTTCTCTCCACCAAAAAACCCTAGCTAGCTTCTCCCCATCGTGCGAACTCCGACTAGAGTCTTTTCTTGGTTGGAGAATCCTCTTCTTCTCTCTTTTTTTTTTTTTCCTCTCTTATTTTTTACTGTTTTTTCTATTTTTGTGTATTATTTTTCTACCTTATAAGTATTTTGTGAATTTTTCGAACCTATTTGCAAAGATTCTAAATGATCTTTACAGATCTAAGTTATTTTCTTTTTAATGAAGAATATATTTATCTATTCAGTTCAGTTCTAAATCCTTTGCTTGATTTTAGTTTTTTTCTTAGACTCTCTTTGAGATTGCTGATGCTTCCATGATCTCCTGAATTGTTGTTAAAAGGAGAAGATGGATTTCAAGCTTTCTTTGCAGATAAAGCTCGAAAATGGAGACCAAGATGCTATGGATGTAGAAGAGATGATTATTTAGGTTCAGTAATGTATTTCCACCTAATTTGTTTAGGTTGGTATTTTCCATGTTACCTATGGATGATGTTTATTCATTCATTGTGTAATTTTTCACTTTTTTTTTTAATGAAGTTTAAACAATTACTAAATAATAATAATAATAATTTAAGAAGTCAAGAATTTAAATCAAATTATAAGTTTTAAAAAAAAAAAAAAAAAACCGAAATTAATACTTTTTTTTTCCCTTTATACTCTTATATATTATGTCTAAACAAAAGTCTCAATATTTTAATATAATTGATTGAATTTTTCATCGTATAGAATTAAATTGATATATTTATTTATTTATGTTTGTTATATAGTAATTTAAATAATTTGATTCACAGAGTAATATTTTTCAAAATACAAAGATATAAAAAAGAAAAAAAAAATCATCATTTTACCGAAATCATCATTATATATATATAATGAAATTAAAAATATTTTAATTTTTTTTAATTAAAGGACGTGCATATCAATTTTTAATATTTTTCTTAAAAAGCATAAAAATTTAATTTAATAACAACTAAATAAAAGGATAAAGATAGTATTAAATTTTCTAATGAATAAATAGATCTAACTTATTAAATAAATAAATTATGATAACGAGAAATATCACAAAGTAAAAATTTATATTGAAATAATATGAACGAAATAGTCAGACAAATCATTGTTTGTTATCATTTCTACCTTGAGACAACTAACAGGCAAAACAACAAAAAAAAAAAAAAAAAAAAAAGAAGGGAAAATTCAACTTAGGTGACATTATAATTATAAGTGAAAAAGATGGTTCAACCATTCAATCTCTTCATGAATGGTGTGAGAGTTCTCTTTTAAAAAATATTAAAAAAAAGTAATGAGTGTGTGAAAAAAAGAGAAAGCAAAAATAATTGGTTTTCTCTTACCCTTTTTTTTTTCTTCCTCTTAATGGCTTACATATGTTTACATGTCTATGTACACATTTGGCAAACAACTATGGGCAGCAGCTGCTAAAATTGTACTCTCTAATGTACTCATTATTGTTGTTGTGGACATCTTTCTTTATTTAAATACTTATTATTATTAACCATATATATTTGAAGTGAAAGAGAAAGAAATAAAGATTCTCTCATAGATTTGCAGGACAAGGAGTCCAACTATATATATATATATATATATATATATTTGTATAGTTTTGCTTTCATTGAGCTATACGTCCACTACAAGAAGAGAGTCTTTGAACTTATCCTTTTTCACTCATTTTCTTCTTTATTTTCCACATGTATATTGGAGCTGTCAAAATTAAAAATAAGTACATATATATTATTGTTGTTTTAAGTATCATATTTTGTAAAGAAGGATAAAAGAAAAGAATTTCTATTTCAATCAACACCAAAAAAAGATTTTTAAATATCGTGAAACTTTTAAATTCTTTAAATTTGAAAAGGTTGGAAATTTCAAAAGTAATTAAGTAAAATTATCATCATGTCTTCTTGTGAATGATGGAAGAAAAGAGAGCTACTTTTGGCAAAAAGAAAAAAAACCCTACATTTTTAATATCATTAATTTTCATTGGAGAAGGACAAGCAATTCATCAAAAACTTACATGATAATAAAAAAATCATGGAGAAAAAGGGGGGGTTTGGTGTAGGAGGACATGGAATATTCTACCCACTAGCTTAGCTGTTGGCAAGTTTAGACTTGTTATAGAGCAAATCCTTTAATATTTATCTCTTTTTTCATGGATATAGTGAATCTTGGGATATATGTGTGTATATATATATATATATATATATTTACCTTTCATCAATCAATCCCATTAATGATGCAAATCTCCCATAATTCAGGTTCTTTGCATCAAAAGGTTTCTTTTCCATCATCAATGGAAAAAGAAAAGAGATATCACACCACACCACACCACACCACACCTCACAAAACAACAATAGACTCTTCAACACCCTCAATTTCCATCATGCCAAATATTCCTTTAACTTCAATTCTAAGATTTTTTTTTTTTTTTTTTTTTTAATGTTAGATAGTTTGGTATTTTAAGCCACAGTTTCCTCTAATTTGAATTCGATCCAGGTTGTACTTGTATAGTCTAACTCTTGTTCATAAAAAGACCCATCTTAATTCTTATATAAGTTCACAGCAAAGTATCGAATTCGTAATCTCGTGCAGTATATTCACAATGTGTTTTAAGTCATATAATTGAATGAATCGTAAAATAATATTTGTAGTATTTAGTATTATTAATACAAATTACGAAATTTTTACCCATGTGGTAGGTAGTGGGATAAGGAAGAGGAGAATAATCCAAAATGTTTCCGGCTGCATGCCATTTGATTTACCAGAAACTAACTACTGCTGCATTTTTTTTTTTTTTGGCCTTTTTTCATGCGCCACCTGAAAAAGCAAAGGAAAAGGGGGAAAAAAAATCCGAACAAAAATTTTGACTTTCACCTAACAACTAAATCTTTGGGAAGATTGCAATGATTTATAGTGGAAACAGAAAGAATTGGGTGGAGATTTAGGTGATCGTTTTCGAAAAAAAAAGACTTTGTCAGACATGTTGTGTTGTGTTCTTTTACTGGGAAACATGACTTTGCATGAGCCCCGGTGGCGTTTTTTTCATTTTTTTTTTTTTTCAATATTTTTATCGGCCAATTTAAAAGAAATTTATGATGGGATCAAAATCGTTCTTATAAACCTTCCGTTTAACAAGACATGTGAAAGTACCTAAATAAGACACTGAGTTACATTCTTGTTCTCGAGATTTCATGCACTAATAGTAGCGTTTCTTGTCTATACTATTCTGTGCATATATATATGTATATATATATATATATATATACAAATATCCAAATCTGAATCTGGGATCAGAATTTTCAATATTTTCTAAGGTATGGTAGCCAATCGTTTTTAATGGAAAGAATTTCACGACCACCTTGTCCGGCGACAATGATGCAACCAATGAAAAATTCCTCCCCTCCTCTTGTATTCAAATTTTCTCATTCAACGGTTGAATCAATTTCAAACTCAGATGTGACTTTTACCTAAGTTGTAAGAGAAATCAAGTACAGTATTGTGAGAACACTCCAAGAAGAACAAATGGCGGAGAGAGAAAAAAAAACAAAAAAAAAAAAAAATCCTCTCTCGGGTTCACAGGAGAAAATTCTTTCACTCCCCAGAAGTCACACGCGGTCCCCTCTGCATGGAGGCAGGTCACATTTATTCCATTATTATTATTTTATTATTTTGGAAAACTAGTGAATAGTGCATTTAGTTTTTTTTTTTTTTTTCTTTTTTTATTTAAGTATCAGACATGCAATATTTTTCGATCATCGGCCACGATATTTAAACAGGCTTTACTACAATGGGAAGTTATTTTTCAATTATAACATACTTGACTAATCTATTAGTTGTCCCAGTCGCACACCTGAAAATAGTGAGTAAGGCTCTCAATTGATAAACTACATACATGAGGATTCAAATTCGAATCCTATATATTTGATATAAACAGAGTGAAATTGTAAACCATTTCAACCAACCCAAATTGGTAATAAATTTAATATTTTTCTTGAGCAAGTCAAACAATAAATTTCAACTTATTCAAATAATGAAATTTTTATATATAAAAAAAAGAAATAAATATATTTATTTATCATATATTTAAGATCTACTAAATAAAAAAAATTTTTAAAAAAGAAAATTAATTGTACCAAAAATATAAACATTAGAAATTAAATCCACCATCATGATCATGAGCACAGGG